>LPNX010097066.1:6463-237140 GCA_001517045.1 Pseudotsuga menziesii | reverse complement strand
AATTGGGAAAAATTGTATAAGGGAGAGCTGGCTATGAAGAATGGTGTTAGAGCCTGTTGGCTAAAACTACCTAAAATAGTCTGCTGGTGTATCTGGCTTGAACGAAATAAGAGAATTTTCCAGAACATCTATCAACCAGCGTGGAAGGTAAATGTGAAAATCAAGGCTTTATTTGGGGAAGTGATAAGTAGTAACAAGATTCCGGCCAATAAAGCCGAGTTGACACTAAAAGAAAAGAGCTGGATGCTAAGCCTTAATATCCAGGAATTTAAAAGTATAGCTATTAATAAATTGGAGGATTGGGAAATTCGACTGGACAAATCTCAATTCGAGAATTGGTTAAGAGAGCGGAAGATTTTCAAACTATTTTTTGACGGNTCTCAATTCGAGAATTGGTTAAGAGAGCGGAAGATTTTCAAACTATTTTTTGATGGAGCTTCAAAAGGAAATCCGGGAAAAGCGGGAGGAGGTGGAGCTGTCTTAAATCCCGGTGGGAAAGTTGAAATCGAATACTCTTGGAGTATTGGTCATGAATCTAACAATATGGCGGAAGCTTATGGGCTTTGGCAAGGCCTTAAGCAGGTCCATCAAATTGGAGCAACGGATGTTGTGGTTATCGGAGACTCACGACTGCTTATCCAAGCAATGAGAGGGGGAAGAAGAGCTAAAAGTGAGCGGATGGAAAGGCTGCTACAAAGAATTAGATATATGGCTAAAAGGTTCAGGAAAATTGAATTCTTTCATGTTCTCAGGGAGCTCAACATAAGGGCTGATAGAGCAGCGAATAAATTCACAGAATTAGGGTGTTTTGATCTCAATGTCAACTCGATAATAAGTAGGGAAATCCCTCCATAATCTGGCCTATGATTAAGGATGGGAAAATGTGAATCTTTGTAAACTCGTTCAGTATCTTTCTTCTGATCCTTTCATTTTAATATAACCGTTTTTGTTAAAAAAAAAAAATATATCAAATGTATTGAGGTGTAATTTTTTTAATCTTAAATCTTTTATTGATAAAGAAAAAAATTATCTTAAATTTTTTACACCACAAAAAAAAATTAAAACGAATCTATGTAGATCTTTGTTCCAACTCTTATATCAATAAAAATGATCACAATATAATGATACCTTCATCATTGTAAAGAAAATAAACCCTCACTTTTCTAATGAAAAACACTTTAAAAATATGCAAACGTTGTTGAAACATAATATAATATAATGTGTTAACATAATATAGTGTATAAACACGAATGAATTCACATAACAAAATCCACGCTTAAATACATAGGCAAAGAGCTTGCACATAATGAGATTCCCCATTTTATATATAATTTTTTTTATAAAAAAAACTTAAATAAATCACAATATTAATTAAAAATACAAGAAAAAGACTCTAATTTCATATAAACTAAAAACAATCTCACCTCGATCTCCATTTTTAAATGAAAATACGTTAAACTAAATTAAAAATAAAATTCTTAAAACAAATTTCATCTTAAAAAAAAATATGTCAACTAAACTAAAATAAAAGAAAACCTCCCCTAAAATTCCATTTTTTTTAAATATGTTTAACTAAAATTAATACAATTAATTAAACAATATAATACTCTTAAAAGAACATCTCACAAATCACAATAAAAATAATAGATACTTTACTTTGTCACATATATGATCATTCCCATTATCGGAGGTGCACAGCCACGGGAACGTGGAAGAGGAAGCATTGCTCGCCTCACCATCACCATAAATGTTTAATCCTTTTGTGATCGGAATACAAGAATATTTGGAACAGTGAAATCCCTATAGATGTGGTCGATGCCATCAAGACGATTTGTACTAGACACCCAACTTCTTAAACAACGTGTACTAGATCACCCTTCTCAAATGCTTAACCTATAACACTTTCATCATATATCGACATATCCAACTATGTCCAAAAGAACAATTACTTTAGCAAACTTTTAGCTGGTTTTAAATACCTTACAATTACTTTACCTTACAAAATGGTGTCCATTTCAGTTGGTTTTAAATACCTTGGTTATTACCTCAAGCCCCTGGGGTATGGCATCAAGGACTGGAGATGGTTCTTATTGAAGTTTGAAAGGAAGTTGAACAATTGGACCTATAAACTCCTTTTTTGGTGGCAGACTGGTCTTGGTCAATTCTATCTTGACTAGTCTCACTGTTTACTGACTCACACTTGCTCGTATGCCCAGCACAATACTTAATTATATAAGGAGATATATCTTTAACTTCTTATGGGGAGGCTCACAAGGTAAACAGAGATATCATCTTACTGATCGGTCATCCATCTCCAAACCTTATGCTCTTGGGGGCTGGAATATCAAAAACCTGGAGTGGTTTAGCCTGGCTTTACGAACCAAAAGTCTCTGGCTTATTTTGAATGGCTCTGGCCTATGGTCACATATTATCAAGAATAAATATCACAAGAATCAGTCTGTGGATGCTTGGCTAAGACAGCCCTCCTTCAAAGTGCAGGGTACTTCTCATATGTGGAACGGGTTCATCAGGGCCATGTCCTGGATTACTAGATGCCTTGGTTGGAAAAGTGGCGATGGCAAGCTTATCAAAATTGGTCTCGATCCCATTGCTGGTGTATCTTCTGATTACACGCTTTCAGTCGATCTTAGATTGTAGCTTGAGGACTATGGCATTGTTACACTCTCTGATGCTCTCAATAGAGGTGAGGCCTGTACCTCTTCAGATTATTGGATATCTGCTGACGATCTTGAACTTGATGGTCATTGGAAAGCAGCGTGGACTAATTATATCAAAGGTTTGATGCATGGTGGAATCCGCATCAACAACTATCTTGATTCTTTGGCTTGGTTATATAACCAGTCTTCAAGCACGGTTAAAGTTAACTTGATGTATGATTTTATTGCTAGCTCCTTGGTATCTGATAAGCCTGAAGACATTCTATGCAGGATTTGGAAACTCAAGATACCTCTCAAGATCATATGCTTCAGCTGGCTCTGCCTCCGAAATAAAATCAATACATATGATAATCTGATCAGAAAAGGCTGGTCTGGTCCATATTGGTGTAGTCTATGCAAATCGGACTCTAAGTCTTTAGAACATCTTTTTCAAAATTGCAGATTCTCGCAGAGAATTATTGGTTTTATCAAAGACAATCTGGCTATACCACATTTCTGGGGGGAGTCATCCTTTGCTCACAATATCTCTGAATGGAGCAACGGAAGAGGTTTACTGATGCATCTTCCCTTTTTCCTTATCTGGCACATTTGGGTGGCCAGGAACCAGTGCATCTTCGAGGATAAAAAGCCTGATGTTACATTTATTGCTCTCGCCATCAAGAATCAACTCCTACATTATCCTGTCAATTTACAGCATAATATCTCCAGGAGAAACATCGAGCCTGCTCCTATATTGATATATCCTGTAGGCTTCTTTGACGGTGCCTCAGCTAAGAACAAGGGAGGTGTTGGTATCATGCTCATGCTCAGTTTTGAGCACCATTTTCACTTCAAACTAGGATTAGGCCTCAGCACCAACACTAGAGCTGAATTGCTGGCCTTATGGACTCTTCTTTGTTGTGCAAAAAGCATGGGCCTTCCACATCTTCACATCCTCGGTGATTCTACAGTCATTATTAATTGGTTTAATCATCGCTCAGCACTCTCTCGTCTCACTCTTGATGGCTGGTGCCTACACATCAGAGAGTTGGAGTCCCACTTCATCCGTCTTTCGGCTACTCATATCTATAGAGAGCACAATACATATGCAGACAGTTTATCCAAAGAAGCTCTGACTCTGGCCTCGGGTCAACTACATTTCTTGGAATTTTACGACGATATGTGTATACATCAGGGCTCTCATTATCTTTTTTAGCCCTTAGTACTAGTACTGTTTGTGTTGTTGTTTATATATGACATCCTTTGGATGTATTGCGGTGAGCCATTTTACTGTTTCAGCTCTGTTTGGTTCATTGCTTCTTTGGATCAACTGTTCAGTACTTGTATGAACTCTCTATGTTTATGAAGAGCAGGGATTGGATGCCCCCATGTTACTTGTCTTTATGGCACCCTCATTGATATGGCACCCACTGTCTATTGTATTGATGGCTGCACTTATTGCTCTTACTGGCACTGCTGATACTACAGTCCCTCTTTATATCTGATGTGCTGAGGCCTAGTCTCTATGATCAGCACAGGCTGAAGATGTAATCATTGTTACCTTTGATTTCAATGAAATAGCAAGGAACATATATTTTCCCCTGGAAAAAATTTTAGTATCCTACAAAACACAATTTCCCCCCTCCCCCCAAAAAAATTATAACATTACATTTCATATATTAAATAAAATAAAACAACTATGTAAAGCTTTCTTTATATTGATATTGTCATGACACGCATCATTTATACATGATAACACATCATGGGTTCCCTACCAAAATTTTCCATTGTCATAAGGGGTTGAGACAAGGGGCAGTGATAACACACATCATGGGTTCCTTGCCAAAATTTTCCATTGTCATAAGGAGTTGAGACAAGGCTGCCCTTTGTCACCCTTATTGTTTTTACCAGGTGGTGGAGAGTCTCAATATTTTGATTGAAAGAAAGAGGGATGTATGTTTGATAGTTGGGGTGAATGTTTCCCCGATCATGTGCTTCTGCATTCCTATTTTGTCGATGATGTTTTTCTCTTCGAAGAAAGTTGTGTTTTAGAGTGGACTCAGTACCAGCATATGTTGGATCTATTTTGCAGTGCCTCCAGAATGATTATTAGTTCTGATAAGTCTTTGCAAAATAAACTTAGGGATCATATTTGCTCTAACATTTGGGATATTTTTCCATATTAGATGATCCATCCAAGGGCCCAATGGTGCAAATATATTGGATACCCATTGAAGCCAAATTGGTACTCAAAGGCATATCAGGATTGGCTAATTCGAAAAGTGGATAGGAGGATTGGAAATTGGTGTCATAGGTGGCTTCCACTGGATGGCAAGCTTGTATTGATTAAGTCGATCTTGGAATGTATTCGTGTATATTGGTTGGCCTTACCAAAGATTAGACAAAATGCTATAAGATTAGATTAGATTAGACAAAAATGCTTTAATTTCTTGTGGTCTAGGAAGAAGGTGGGGAAAGGGGTACATTTGGTAAGTTGGGAAAAATTAGCTCAATCAAAATCACTTGGAGACAGGGGACTTATGAAAATGTAAACCAGCCCTAGCTGCAAAGGGATTGTGGTGATGTTTCATAGATTCAAGGTTATGGAGCAGAATAATGAGGGACAAGTATTTAAGAGGAATGTCAAGGCATGTATGGGTTAGACTGAACTCATTTAAGGTGTCACGAGACTCAAACTTTTGTATTGGCTTAGTAAAAGCATTATCAATCATCCAAAGATGGTTGATGTGGAGAATTGGAGATGGGACCAAGATCCAAGTGGGAAGGATTCCTGGATAGGGGGGCGAAAATTCTTTACACCGTCCTCAGAGCTCTTGAAGGTTCTTGTAGAGAAAGGATTGTGTACTTTATCTCAGGTTTCTGTGGAGAGTGATCCTGGTCAAAGGTGGTTAAATAGTGGTACTTTGGGGTTAATGGGGGAAATGACACTCTAATGGGATAATTTTGAGAAAGAGCTAAGACATTCGGTATGTTCCCTCTCGCAAGTGGAAGACACACTTGTTTGGTCCTAGAACAATAAAAATGGGTAGGTGGTTGTGAAGTTGGTTTATCAATCTATACTCTTATCCAACATTATTAAGGAGGTCAGCTAGTGGAGCAAGGTCATTTGGGAATGGAAGGCTCCCTTGAAGATCATGTTATTTCTTTGGTTGGCTTAAGCAAATAAGGAACTTACTAGGAACAATATTCTGAAAAGAGGTGGTTGCGGTCCTAGTATTTGTGTTCTTTGTATGAAGGTAGAAGAATATCTTTCTCATATATTGGTGCAATGTACCTTTTCTATGAAAGTGTAGATGATACTCAAAAGAATATTGGATCTAAAGGGTTATTGGATATTGGATTCACTTGTTACTAGTTTGAAGAAGTGGACACAGACTCAGTGTGGTCTGTGGGAGGAGTTTCCAGCATATTTCTACTGGGGAATATAGCTTCATAAGAATATGGTCCTATTTGAAGGAAAAATTTATTGTGCTAACTTGGTAGCACATAAAATCTGAATTCAACATTTGGAGGAACAAGATAAGAGTAAGATCACTAAGTCCAGAGTGTTGAGCCCTCCAACACTTTAGGGGGGCATTCCTTGCGGGTACTTCAACGGGGCATGACAAGGACCTAAAGGAAGATGTGGCATTAGAATTGTCTTGTAAATCAATTAAGGTCACAAGTTCAAAATTATGATGGATGGAAGATGGGGTACAAATACGAAAGGAAAACTATTAGCGTTTTAGGCACTGCTAAATTTTGTTGTTATAAAAAATGTGGTTGGGCTATAATTTTTGGGGGACTCCAATGTAATTATTGAATGGATTACTGACAAATTTTCACTAGCAGTTGTAAACTTGGAAGGGTGGAAGGTAAGGACAAAGAAATTGAGGGACATTATGCATGATATATATTTCAGTCATATCTATCAAGAGTTCAACAAAGAGGCAAATGATCTGTTAAAGGATGCTCCAAGTTTGGAGACAAAGGTTTTGTCCTTTGAGGAGTTTGAGGGAAGGATTTTTGTGTGTAGAGGCTCTTTCCAAGAATTTTGATTTTTGTTGCAATTCCACAGTTTTTCCCACTATACTTTTTTTGTTGTGGCATTCCAAACTTTTTTTGATATTTTTATTCATTGTTCTAGGGGATATATACTTTCTCATATGATATTTCTATTTATTGGGATATTAGCATGATCTCTATGTGTAGATTTGTAAGCTGGAAGATTGGTGTGTCCATGTTTACTTTTTATGGGAGTTCATTGGGACTGGTGTTTATTTTCGGGTTACTTTGGGGTTTTTCAGTGGATCGATTGGATCTTGTGCATTGTTCCTAGCAAACCTAGTTGTGAACTATTTTTTTGTCACTTTTGTATATTTGAGTTATCATCTACTGTGTATTCAGTCCTATCATTATGGGGTGATTTGGCTATGTTCCTCCTTTCGGATATGGATTATTGGTGTACTCTGGTTATGTTGATATTTGTAGAGGTAGGCATATTATATTTTGGATGGAAATTTTTGTTTGTATAGGTTTATTTTATTGTCTCATGGGTTGAATGATCCATGATCTACTCGATTCTTGATATTGTTGGTGATTGGTCTTATGTCTATCTTGATTCATAATGAATAACAAATATATAGTATTTTTTTCTTCTAAAAATATTCCACACAAGATTGCATACATCAAACCATATATACATAGACATGAAAGTTAGACAAATCAATCAACAAATACTAATGTATTCTTCATTTCACACATCCTACCTATGACAATAAATGTCTCAGATTAAAACATGATGCATACAACACTTTGGTTTCATTAACCAACTTAATAATTACAAACTAGTTGTGAATGTTGAATCATGCGCTATCAACATATTACATCATAAAAAAACATATCCATAAGAAGGTCATGATCTCACATTGCATAATCACAAGTCCAAGATAACTACTAACTCGCATGAGTGAAGTGTTGAAGGGTTATTAATCTCTCACCCAGCTCCTTATAAAGCTTTGAAAGTTCGGAATATTGGTCCTAATCCTGTTTTGGCCTTTCCTTGTGGTTTTTTCAATGGGGCTGCAGCAGACAATATTGGTGGCTCAGGGTTTGTTATCTATTTAAATGAGCATCACTTCTTCAGTTTTTCCATTGGTTGTGGCCATGGTACAAATACCAGAGCGGAATTATTGGCTTCTTGGGCAGTTCTTAAAGTTAGTCAGATGATGGGTATTCCAATTCATTTGATTTTTGGAGATTCAATTGTTATTATTTCTTGGCTCAATCGATCGTCGGCACTTGATGTTCCTACTCTGATGCATTGGTGCAAATATATAAGAAATATGCTTCATTTGGCCCCTCAGGTGATCTTCAAGCACATTTTCCGTGAGCATAACTCACTGGCAGATGGACTCTCAAAGCAAGCCCTGAATATGGACATGGGTCATGGTTTCTTCTCTGAAATTCTGGATGGTATGGTCATAAATGATGGCCATTTTATTCTTTTTTAGTTGCTGGGTCGTTGTTCCACAGTATTAGACCTTCAGCATAGTGTTGAATATTTATGTTCCTGGTTTGTTTTGAGTCCTCTCTGCTAGCAAGTCTTGCTCAGGATTATCTGATTGTTGGTCACCTTTGATTCTCTCAGCATATTCTGACCTGTTAACACAGGGATGATGAGAAAAGTCTGCTATGATCAGACTTTATTTCATTCTTTATGGATGCAATAGTTAGTATGATTACTTATGTTTTCTTATGATGCACTGGTTGTTGATTTCTGCTCAGTCACTATGATGCTATGTAAAAGATGTCTTTTGATTCTCTTGAATAACAAAGGCTGGTATTTTTTCCTCTGAAAAAAAAAGAAGTGTTGGATTAAATCTTATTGATTCAATTTAATAAGAACAAGAATCAAGTTGGAAAGTGGAAATTGAACAGATCCTTAATGTGGGGAATTACACATTCATAGCAATAAAAAATATGATAATTATATTTAACTTTTATTTATTTGTGCCTTCTCCCCTTATTTAATATGGACATCGAACTTTTTTCCACACGCACAAACTCACATCACATAACCTAGAAATGAGGAAGAAGAGATAATTAGATGGCATATATAAGCTACCATCAATTTTAGAACCATAACCATTGATGCCACAAACTTTGTAGCGTATAAAGACTTTTACACCCTCATGAACGTACTCTCTTTAAGTAATATCATTTTTTTCCATGGAAAACAATCATAATTCATTTCATTAACAGATCACATTGTACAAAAGAAGGCTATGGTCAATCATTACATAGTCATAAAGATGAGACTTCATTAAAAGTTCATAAAATACTTTAAAATTTAAAAAAAAAAAACCTTCAAAAGGTTTCACTGAGAGTTCCATCATATATAAAAACTTCAAGTAAGTCGAGAGTGTAAAAATGATTCAATATGGCTTATGTTGGGATCTCTTGTACTGCATTTTTCAGTCTCTAATCCATCTTGTCCAGACCAGGTTCTCCATCTATTTTCTACAATCAAATTTCCCATTTTGGATATGGAATATGTCGTCAAGTTTCTTTCCCTACACACATGGGTAAAAGATATAAATTGAAATAAAACCATATATATGATAATCTCTTCGAAGAGATGCTCAATGATGTTGTTTTTTTTAGCCTTCTTAAGTCTACACCAATCAATCATAAGGCGAGAATCTCCAAATACATGTAGTTATTGCACCCCTTTAGATAAAGCCAAAGAAAGGACAAGTTTAAGAGCTTTAATCTCCACCATATTGTTGGATGCCCTGCCAATACCTGTTGCATATTTGTGCCAGCTAACTTATGACAAATGAAGTATTCCCCCGGCACCACCAACCCCATTTTACGAATCTCCATCAAATAAACACCAACTAATCGATTTGCCCATAAATTCCTCTTTGATAATTCTTTGTTTAGGTAGACCAGAATTTTGAGGGAGTGTGTTGAGAATAGACACTCTTTCTAGCAAAACTGAAAGGAGGAATTATAGCAACTTGGAAAATAGCATGGTTGCATGCCAACCATACCCCCAAGACCATAATGACTAGTAATGCTCTAAAATCAAAATAACAATTGTTATTAAACCAACTATGAAAAGCCTCATTCAAACTATTACCTTCCCAAATAAAATTTCTACCATAGTAATGTTTATCATAGCGCCACATATCTTTCATATAGTTGCAAAGAATGAAAATATGGGGAATCGACTATGTTGCTTCACAACACAGAGAACATCATCTTGCACCAATTCCAAGAAATGTGACCAATCTTTCCACATCGGAATTTTGTCTCTCAAAAACAACCAAAAAAATAATTTGGTCTTCAGAGGACAATTCAACTTCCATATGGATTGATGCCACCAAAGAGGATTTGGGATGTCTTCTTCTTCTCTATCTGCCACATATCCCGACCTTGGTAATTAACTGCCTCCATAAACACTTTTAGTCCAGACTAAGGAGTCCTCAGAATTAGTGAGGAAGATATGACAACATGTGAGCTCTGTAATATAATTATTCCAAAGGATCGAATGCTCACCTTCGAAGACCAAGTCTTTAGATGAATACCAATGCTGCATGGTCTGAGAGGAATTATGGGGATCATGAAATTGTAATAAATAAATAATACCTCTACTATTAAGAAATTCCAACATATCTGCAGGCAGACTATAAGCCACCGAGCATCTTGTCCATGGGTCCTTACCAACTCTAATATTTTTTACCATTGACAACGTTCCAAGCCAACCAATCACCTATGATATAATATGATTTGATCGTGGTCTTCCATATGATAAAGACATTCCTTGAACACTTTTTCCTGCATCTAATCCATTATTTAAGAGAAAGAGAATATATGTATTTCTATTGTATAACATGAACCCATAGACCATATCCATTAATCATCCTACAAATACCTTTTGCAACTAAAGCTCTGGAAAAATAAGGATAATATTTAAGACCCTATCACCCCAACTCTTTGGGCAGGGTTGATCTTTTACAAGCAATCCAAGGGTATGCATCATGACTCTCATTTCCTAATCTCCAAATAAATTAAAGCATATATTCTTAATAGAATCCATGGTACCTTTCGAAATGTATGCAATAGAATCCCAATAAACCGAGATTTCCTTAAGAAAATATCTCATCATGACAAGTCTTCCACCCCTAGATAGCCACTTATTACACCAAAGTCTGAGTTTGGCCTTGGTCTTGGTTACCATCCATGACTAATATTTTTTCAAATAGTAATTAGGATTAATAATAAAACCTAAATACTTCATCTCATTGTTTAAGTCAATCAGGGTGAAATTAAACTGTGAAAAAATCCAATCCATAGTAGCTTCTACAAGATTCAAAAAGGAAATGGAGGATTTGACACAATTACAAACCATACTTGTAGCTTTGGTAAAAAACTTTAAAATAGCTTTGATTTTTAATATATTCTTCCTGAAGGCATCAATGAACAAAAGAATATCACTGACAAAAAGTAAATGAGTAAGAGAAACATTGCCTCTGATTAATATACCTCTAATCCCACCCAAATCCTTAGCATGCATAATAGCTCTACTTAATCCCTCAATAACCAATAGGAATAAAAGTGGAGCTAAGGGACATCCTTGTCTTAGGCCTCTCTCCGGTTTGAAGAAACAAGAAGCAAAGTCGTTAATGAGAACAACGAAAGCCACAAACTAAACACATGACATCATCAAGTTGATGATAAGGGGATCAAATCCAATATGAACCAACAAGATCCTAAGAAAGTTCCAAATGACCCAGTCATATGCTTTTGATAAATCCACTTTTATAACAACAACATTAATCTTCTTCATTTTCACTGTATGTACCACCTCTTGAGAAATCCCTATGGCATAATGGATCTGTCTTTTCCCTAGGAAGGTAAATTGTTCGCCAGAGACATCCTTGGAAAGGATTCTTTTAATTCTATTGGCTATAATCTTGGTTGATATCTTGTATATGCAATTACATAAAGAGATGGGCATGTATTGTTTAAAAGAGGTAGTTCAATCTACTTTAGGAATCAAAGTAATGAATGTGGAATTGAAAGCAACAAGAATTCTGCCTTTAACCCTGGACTCTTCAATAACCGCCAAGATATCACTATGAAAAACATCCATAAATATTGAAAATAATTCCACAGGAAATCAGTCAAGTCTTGGGATTTTATCATCTTGCATGGTCTGAATAGCCTCTTTCAACTCCCCAAGAGAGACATGGATGTTCATGAGAGGTTTTGTTCTTAATTAACAAAGGAGAGATAATGCATGAGAAAATTTAACATGGATGTTATTGAAGCACTTTCATCTTCTTTATACTAATGATTGAAATGATTAACAACATCATCCTCGAGATTCCATAAAGTATTAGTATTTAATATGTGTATGTAGAATTGGTGGAAATATTTAGTAGTTTCATTACCTTGTTGAAGCCAAAATTCCCTACTTTTTAATCTCACAACCGCCTCCTGATCGGAAAATAAATAAATAAATAAAATAAAATTCCCTACTTCTTAATCTCACAACCTCATGGTTGGAAAAAAAAAAAAACTTTTGTGGTATTCAAGTTCTCCAATTTCTCTTTTCTGCTCAAAAGAAATGAAACCATCTGGATGGGAATCATGAAATGTATGTAGAATACCTTCAATTATTCTTAATTATGCTTCCTGTGACTTTCTTTGATCATCTTCCCATTCCACAGTCATGGATTTAATCATTTTCAGATTATTTAGGAATTGGACCGTTGCACAAGATGGGTAGACGAGATTATATGGCCTCCATGCATTTTTTACTCTTTGAACATAGTCCTCATCGTCAAACCATTGAGCATTAAAATTGAAAGGAGAAAAATATTTATGATTATCTCCCTTAAGCTCAATGTAGATGGAAAAGTGGTCAGAGTCACCTCCCTCCCCCTCCTGCTCCTTGATAGTGGGAACGCCATGTAGAACACCTTCATTGATAATAAAAAAATCTATCTATCCTTTTGGCTATCATGTTGTCTCCTATTCTCATGTTCCTCCATGTAGGTCTAATGAGCAAAGGGGGGAGATCAGAAAATATTAACTTCATTTTTCTTCAAAAAATAACCAACCAAATGATCTGAGTGATTATGAGCTCCTAGGATTCCATGTCTCTCGAGGAAAAATTGAGATCTCCTCCAATAATGACTCTATCCATTCTATGAAAATCCATCCTGAAAACCCTCTCCTAGAAGGGTTTCCTGTGAATGTTGGGAGCATATATTTTAATTAAAGAAAAGGCCCACCTAAATTCTCTGGAAAATAATACATTCCCCAACCCATTGGAAAAATACCAGCTATTAAGACAGAGGAAATAATTTTTTTGCCAACCAGGAAGAAGACCTCCATATTTTCCAATTGCATTTGAATAGGTAAAATCCTGACCAGGAAACAATTTGGACATCTCATCAGTAATATGATCACTAATAGCCAAAGTCTATTGAATTAGTAATATTTGTGGATGATTAGCTTCCACCAATCTCTTTATGGACAACTTTTTGAGGGCTACCCTATCCCTATAATATTCAAAGACAAAATTAACATAAAAAACTAAGAGAATGGGAAAAATTGCTCTAAGGTTCCCTTCAATAGGTTGTTGTTTGTTTGAGCTAACTTCCATAATAATAGTCTCCCTGGCAGAAGTCATAATGGATCTACATCCTTGAAGTTTGGATGAAATATGCAGGGTGTCAAGAGATAATCCTCATCTTGAGTCAAGAATCAAATATATAGAATAACTGTGAAGTTCATATCTCCTCTTAGGGGTAAATGCAGGATGATCAATAATCGATGGATGAACATGATCATTTCCTTCAAGAAAAAACTATTTAATCTCATAATCCCTTCTAACATAACAATAAAAACTATTCATATGGGAGGGTATGGGAGTCCTAGAATATGAAAATCTAGGAGTAATGTAACCCTCGGTCCTTTCAAATGCGGTCAAATACAGGTCCAAGGAAATCTTCGTCACATGAAATCTTCATCCAAGGAATCTTTGTCACATGAAATATTTGTCCAAGGAATCTTTGTCACATGATGAGGTTTGATGGAATGAATTTGTAAGGATAGCGAATTAAGAGGGGAGTTAGAGTTAGGATGGGTCTCAAAAGTCTCAAAATGTTTGGGCATAAAGGAGAAATCTAAAATCAAGGGTGAAGAAGATGGAGAGGGGAAAATGAATTGTCCAGGTAGGGTTATCTCTTTGAAGGAGGAGGAACCCTAACTAGTCAACAATCTGTACAAATTCTATAGGATCAAGGGTAGAAGATAAACAAAGATAACCCCCTTTTGAAAAAACATTGGCATGGGAGAGCCCCTCCACTCATAGGGACTAAAATATAGCTGGATTCTTATGAGAATAGGAAGATTTATGTTCAAAGGATAAATTCAAGGGACAGGAGGGTAAAACAATCATAAACTTACCTGGGAAAATGAGCTATCCAAATTGGTCACCAGCATAATGGTTGAATCATGTTCCCCATATGTAGTCCCTCATCGATCTTCTTCCACTATGTTATCATAATCTACCCATGATGTTGACACTTGGACTAAGGAATTTGTGAAATATTAATCCATCCCCTTTCTTGTTAGAGATAATTAAGTTTTCATCCTAAGAATCCAATACTTCTATGTCCTTCTAATAAGAAGACCGAGTGTTATTATCTTCACTAACCAGAGAAATAAGCATATCATTGGATTCTTTGTTTCTATTGGCCTTTATGTGCCATAATGATTTGGTAAAGGACAAAGAGAAACCTTTAAGTAAGTGTCTATATTGATGACACCTATTGCACCTAAATGGTAAGCCTCTATAATCCAAACATTGGTTATGGACAAATTCCCCTTTATATACCATCATGGATTCAAGAAAACCCTCCCTCAAGTCAATGTCTACCAGTATTTTCGCCATAGAAATTATCCTAGTAGATAAGAATGACATGTTGACTAACAAAAAAACATGAGAGCATCACCAATCTTCTTGAAAATGTCCTATGTCCACAATTCTAGAGGAAGTCTAGGCATTTTAACCCAATTCGGTTTGATGAAATTCTTATATCTCCTCGTCTTAAAAGTAGGGCACCGACATTTGAGTTTTATGGCAGCATGTTCCTTTTCCATACACCATTCATCAGTTTATGTGCATCTTCCAGTGAGTTTAGGAAAATACCCCATTGCAAATGATATACTATAAGGAACATAATCTAGGAAATCCTTCCATGTATCCTCCGCCCATCTTCTCAAAGATGCCAAAGGGAGGTTACAACGACTGAAACATCCAACTAGAGCATATTCAAACATAGTAAATACCTCAAACATTTCAATGTCATCACCCAAGGCTAAATTGAGGACATCTGCCTTCCTTTTGATACATTTCTTCCTGAGTTTGTTCAGAATTCTTTTTGTATCAGTTGGAGGTCCTTCTTTCTCTATAGGTTGTTGGGTCGTCAAGGAATTGGCATCATTCTTTTGTTGAGCATCATAATTATTTTCAGGACAAATTTCAAGTCATCTTTCTCCTCTAGAGCCAACAGGGTTGGTTCCACCTCATTCTAATGTCAAAAGGTCTTTCTGGAGAAAGCGTTACATATGAATTCTCTACAATCCTTCTGTTTGATAGTTCCACCCAAATTGGGAATCAATGTATTGTCCTTATAAGCGAGATCATATTCTTTAGGTACATTCCCTATAATTTGCTCACTAGCAATATCCTTATTTGTCTTCTATGCATAGGGTTTTGCGGTGTTACCCATACTTGTCACCTTTTTCTTCATAATGGTATCCACTTACTTGAATCGGGGAAAGCGCCTGTCGTCTTGGGCTGATAACCAATGTCATCAATCTACTAACATAAAACCTAACCCATGTCATATTACACAAAAGATGCAAGACGAGCATAAATATTCCTTTCCCAAAAGCTGTCATAGAGTTCCATTAACGCATATAAGAAGGTTCATCAAGAAATAAAACCAAAAAGATTAATTCCCACTTTTTTAATACACAGCTAAGGACAAATGAGATGAACTTCATGTTTTCCTTTGAAATGGCAGAATTCCATTCTCGTTCTACTGATAAAAAAACCGTAGCTATAAAACCCTCTGATACATAAAATATTGAATAAAGGTTCAAAAGGGATAATGCTCTACTCTATCTTCCCTTATTTTACATCTAGAATTTGTGGATCTCTCGCAATTTATTCATATTTGAAGATAAAAGACCAGATCTGATCTCTCTCTGTTTTAAAATTATGGATCAAGTCAATTCCTATCCTGTGATACAAAACATAAAAACTAGGATCCGTCATTGTTGGCCTGGGAAAGGAGCACAAGGAAGAAGCTGACGCGCGCAAGCAAAGAAAATGCGTCGCACGCGCGGCAGAAACAAAGGAAGATCGCAAAGGAAGCAAAGGACCCGCGCAGGCAGAATAGAGAGGTGTGCGGCGAAGGAAAAGCAAGCGTAGAAGCGTGCAAATGGTAATGGTAGGAAAGCGATAGGTGCAAAATCCAGATCATGGTCGTTTATGGCGGCGTAAGCCTGCAGCTATGCACGTATGAGGGGATATTTGCAAGTTAGACCGATAGTGCCTTGTGTCAAGTCATTATCACCACAGTTGTAGCCTGAGGGGCGGCTGATGGTGACAGTTAACAGAATGTCGATATGCAGTTGGCCCTGCGTGGTCATGTAAGATAGTATAAATAGGAGGGATGCAATAATTAAAAGGTGGGCTTTTAGTTGTTTATTATTGATTGTGATTGTGTTTACATCAGTTCTCCAATAATAGTTATCCTATTCAGTGGTAATCCATGGTGAAGGATGTCATTGTTGCTGTAATGTTGTAGAGATCAGAGAAGAGGAGACTTAGGAAGAGTCTGGTAGCGATAGAGGGGGTTGTTGAGCCGCAGATCTGGTTGCTATGTGCACGGAACGCTAGGAGTAGATGTAGGGTAGGAGATCAAACCAGAGAGCATGAGAACAATAAGTCTGAGTATTAAAGTCATATCTTAAGATCAGTCTGCATCCCGTAGACTGCAAGGTGTTGTATCCTTTTCTCATGCCAGATGAAGAGCACCTTGGTGGTTTTTCCCAGATGGGTTTCCACGTTATCTCTTGCGTTTGAATGAATGATTGATGTGGTGGATGTTTATGTGAATGGTTACTATTTGCTTTCTGTATAATGTTAAATATTGCTTAAATCCTTGATGTTATGCTGTAATCAGTAGATGAATGATTGGAAAGGCGTCATTGAAATGAACATGTATATATCGGCCTGTATGCTTTTGTCTTGAGTTGTAGGCCCAATTGATATGAGTCAGCTGCGCCGCACAGGTTGCGCTAGTTGCGAGGTGGAAAGAAAGGTTAAGTCACGCGTGATGACATGTATTTGTGCTTGGTCACCCAAGACTAACTCCTCTATCCAGCCATCTTGTTGCCTTCGTTGAGCTCCTTGGCCGCGAGCCAAGGGACTATAATCCCTCGACATTTGCAGAAACATGGTTCTGATGGTTAGCCATCGAAGAGATATCTCGGGTGAGACTGCGCCTACTTTGCAGGTGTTGCCGACAGGGCTTGCTCTGTAGGGCTGGTATCTCGGGTATTTGTTGGGTGAACAGGCTGCGCAGAACCTGGGTCGCGCGAGTTAGGAAAAGTGGCCAACAGTAACATAGGTAATGCACCTGTCTTATCATATCCGACATGTTTTTTTATGGTGTTGCTGCAAACCAGAGAGGAGATGCTGGTATATATCTCTTGATCAGTCAGACACATTTCTTCTACATCAAGCTGGGATGCGGTTATAGCACTAACACAAGAGATGAACGACTGGCCCACTAGGAACTGTTGTGCTTTTCAAAAGAAATTGGAATCCCTACACTACATGTTTATGGAGACTCATCTGTCATTATCAACTAAGCAAATGACAAAGTAACACTCTCAGCACTTAATTTGGAGGCCTGGTGTGAAAACATCAAAGGACTCATAGCTCACTTTTCCTTTTCAGATTTCCAACATGTCTATAGGAAACACAATGAGAGGGCAAACATTTTATCAAAGGAAGTGCTCCCCATGGCCACTGGCTTGCTATCCTTCATAGAATACTATGAAGGATTAGTTATTGGGGAAGATAAGCTTCAGCTCTTTTAAAAGTTGAGCTTGTATATCCTACTCCACAAACCATTTTGGTTTATTTTGAGTATGGATGCTTGAGTTTGTATGGAGTATCTTTTGGATACCTATGGTTGACACTATTCTCCTTTGAGTGTTTGATATTAGTACTCTTCATCGAGCACTTCCTTGGATAAAATGATCTGGGCTCTCTTTGTCTTCTCTATGGACATTATTTTTGGATAGTTCTTTTTGTCATGAGCTAGCAGTTTGGATGGTGACTTTTATGACCCTACATATCTCATTTGATGACATTGTATGAACAAGTCTTTGATGCATAGGATTATTCTTTGACTGTGTACTGAAATGATATCCCAATATCATGCTGATGTAACCAGTTACCTTTGATTCAATATTGAATAACAAGGAACAACTAATTTTCTTTTGGAAAAAAAGAAATCATCTTATCAAAAATATTAAAAAGAAAAATAAACTTTTATTATTATAGAAATAATTCTTAAAAAATCGACTCAATTCTTAAGAGACCAACTCATAAACGAGCCCTTAATGCTAGGGCTTATTTTTTGATATCCATGAATTACAAATAGCATACAACCACAAAATAAATATATACTGTGAATGGACACTATATATGTATGTAATATACATGAAAGGATGTTATATTGAAGCAACTATATTTATTAGCTTTATCTCATGGAGTATTATTTATAATTTGAAAGTTATATATATGAAGAAATCTATGTGTAAGACTTATCAACCTAAATGAACAATGTAGTTTTAAATTTTTACTAAAATTTTGAATTGTATTTTTTTTTTTTTAATTCTAATGACCATTAACTATATTTATATTTGAACAAAAGAGTAAATCAAAATTATATAGATATGGCCTAGATAATGTAGAAAGGAAAGACTATAGGTGTTGTTTATAGGAAAGAGTGAGTGATTGGAAACAATATTATTGGAAAGTCCTATGTATATAAGATTCCAACAACAAGTGACAATTTTAATTTAATTTTTGTTGAAGTATTGGTTTATCCTAAGAATTACGAGACACTGACCCATTTCATTTCATTTTTCTTTCCTCATTAGTTTCGTAGCAAAAACTATTTCAAAACGTATAAATAATTATTTTTCAATTGAGTCACGTTATACAATTTTATTTCAGAAGAAAGATGTGGCACATTGAAAATGGTTTTATATGTAATGTGATGCTGATGGTTTATGTATTTAAAAAATTATATTTATAAATAATATACTATTAGTCATTTTAAAGAAAAAAAATTAAGGTAATAATATAAATGTGAGAAATAGTTATTTATAAATTAAAATAAATGAATTAGCTTGTACGGGTGTGGTTTATTGACGGTTTAGTTGTTATGAAGTCTTTTGTTGTAAATTGGAGGTTTAGTTGTTATGAAGTCGCTTGTTGTTTGTCTTGCGGGTGTGGAGTACCTAAGGGTATAGTGGTAATGGATCCCTGGACCCTGTGTCACATGAGTACCAACCCAGCTCCACTTGTTGATTCTTCTAATTACAAAAAATAAAATAAAAAAATAAATCATTTTTTTTTTAAATTGAGAACTTTTAATAACCAGAAGTTTAAGTCTTGATTTATTTTTAATATTTAATAGGCTTTTGGTTAAAATTATTTAAATCAATCTAATATCAGAGATATTAAGTATTAATAGGATTAAATTTTTGAATTTGTATATATTTCTAGAATGTAAAAAAATTAAAGAAAGGTTTATACTAGTGGAGATTTGGTCTCTTTATATATATATATTTTTATAGATCTAAGATTAAAACGGATATATATTAAGTTTATATTATTTTTCATTTATTCAGTGTTATATATAGATAGATTTGTTTAATAATAATAGAATGATTACTATTTACGAAGATCAACTTTAACTTATTAAACCTTTAAGAAATTTGATAAGAATTAATTGATTTGTTTTGGCATTTTGTTTTTATGGTCGAAAAGATTTGTATGAAACTTTCCTATATCTTTTTGGTTTTCATAAGTTAATAAGTTATTAAGTTCATTTTTTGTCCATTGGTTGTAGCTTGGGTGGTTGGGAGGAATGAGTGTCACCCTCCCCACCCAGGTTCAATTCTTATAAGTGACATGTTTGCTCTTGTTGAGCCCCTTTGTAATGAATAAGTGGATCGTGTAATCTAACCATACTAACGTAACCTGGCAGGGCCTTGACACAAAAAGTAAGTTCAAGGCCCCACACTTTCACCTATGAAAAAAAAAGGTTCAATATTGTTATACATATTTTGAAATTGAAAACTAATGTGTACATAGACATGGCATTTTGATATAAAGTATTTTTCATCATTCACTTTATTAGGATCACAACATATATTTTCTTTCCATGTTGTTTTAGGTTTTGTCTACCTAGTTTCTTTGTAAATGTCATGATAACTCATTCTTATTTTTGTAATGTTAATTCTATTTTTCTATATAGATATGGTAAAAGGATACTTTTAATGTTTTAAGTTAGAGTTAATGATATCTTTATATTGCTTAACTTTTCATATTATCTATTAATTAATTAGTTATATCACAAATTCTCTTTAAATGTAATCGTGGCAATGCTTTTAATGGTATCGATATTTTATTGAAACTCCATTTATTTTCCAATGGTTTAACCAAGAATCAATATCTTTATTCTACACTCTTTTAAGTCTCAAAGTGGCTTTTATTGGAATTTGAAGCAATGCTAGGAAGCATGTTGTCCTACATATTAATTATCTTGTGCATATACATGAGTTACCTAGTTATAGCCTTGCTCTCAATGAGTGACAACCAAATGTTTAAGAGAGTGATTGAGTAGGGTGTATTGCTTTTAATTTTAAGATTATAAATTATAAAATGACTCAAAATTGCGTGATTTTCCCCAAGTTTATGTAGAAATGCTATAACCCCAAACTTCATATCAAGGCTATTATATTAACATGGATGTGAAAGAGTTTTTTTCCACAACAAAACATGTGCCTTGTTACAATGGTTCTCAAGAACAAAATAGGTTTTCCATCCTCCATAAAGGCTTTTACTAATACTATAATTTTGGTTGGGCTTGTAATGAAAGTCAACTTAAAGATACTTGTATGAATTAAATTCCTCTAAGCTGTTATAGTCATACACAAAATTAGGTAACTAGTGTTCTTAGATTTGATGATTATAATTTTTTTCTTATTAGTGTGCATTGACATACCTGATCTAAATCGGAGAACTTTGAGAATTCTTAGTTTTTTTTTTCCAAGCAAAAAAGTCATAGATTTATAGATAAAACCATGTGGTTCATATTCAACATGTTCATACATTCCACAATAGAGGTTTGAAACTGTTGTGCATGTAAGGTCGATGTTCAGTTAAAAGAAGCTTCACTAGTTGAAGAGCCTTCTATAATCATAAAACAGTTTAATAATGACACAAATGCAAAACAAAGGAAGAAACTAGAGGCAAGAGCGTCCCAAATACGTCAAGATGCCCTCAGACATCTCTCATTTGTCCATAAACCTTGCCAGCAATAGTAGTCCTTTCTTGGAGACAGGTCTGCCTCATTGTTGTTCTCCCTGAAAGTGTGCTGGAAGACTAGCCAGCTGAAATGTGGTATGATCCTGTATGATCCTGTCAATGGCCTCGTAGAAAGGAAGGAGAAAAATGTTCCAAGGAGGCTTGCTCAACTTGAGGCAATCAAAAACCAGTTTGGAGTCATCGAAAATTTGGAGATGTTGTACCCCATACGAGAGAGAGAGAGCCTCAAGAGGATGAGACAAGTTGAGAATTCAGTGATATTGTTCGTCACATCACCCAGACAAGCAGTGAACTGGGTGGAAACAAAGTTGGTAAGATGGATGAGCCCCCCGGTGCCACCGACCCAAGGCCTACCTTGTGAAGCTCCATCCACAAAGGCCCAAGGGTAAGAAGCATCCACTATTGGAGGAGTGATGGAGCGAGCTGGTTTAATAGAGACCTCTTGAGGGAAAGCTTTGAAAATACCATAACAACGTCCCGCAATAATCTGAGCTAGAATAAAAATATCATCAAAAATTACCTTGTTCCTAGCGAGCCAAATTCCCGAGGCAACAAACACAGGAAGAGCAACAAAGGAGCTACTTCGAGACCAAGTTATCCAGGCATTATTGACATTGATTCCAACCCAACAAAGACGGGAGCCAACATTCTTAGTTGCTTGTTGACACCTTGAAAAAAAAACATCATTGTCAACATAAAGAATGATAATGACTATCCCAACGACCATGGTGGTGCCAATAGAACTTGTTTTTTTCAAACGTGTTGTGTTATATTACATGTAAGTTACATTAAATTACACATCTCCCCCATATTACAATGTAAAATGCATGAGATAAATAAAACTATATTAATGAATAAAAAAATCACAATTCTAGGACCACTTATAAAGCATTTTTATTTTTTAATTTTAATACGAAGGAAAAATCAAAATTGTTTCAATTTTCCGCATTTAAGGATAGCAAAAGGATCATATTATTAACAGATTTTATAAAACTTGCAACTTTAAATGATAACTTTGTAGCGAAGGATTCTCCTGAAAAACTTTGTAGCGAAGGATCATATCATTAACAAATTTTATTAAACTTGCTTACTTTGAACGATGACTTGTGAGTGTGACATGCCTAGGTAAAGTATATTTCATATTAATTTTTTTATTATTATTAAACTTGCTTACTTTGAACGGTGACTTTTGAGTGTGACATGCCTAGGTAAACTATATTTATGTTTAAAAATTAACTATAGTCCATGTTAGACTATCTTGGAACTATACCTAGGGGTCATTGATATAGTTGTAATCAACCTAATGTTAGGTCTCCGTACCTAATAGTAAATCTATACCATTTTAATTTTACCAAAAACACTTTTACCTCATATTTCATAGAGAAAAAAGTGATTCTTAATTATACTTTCACATGAATCTTATCTCATTTATAGAGATTTGTACCTTATTGGAGCTTATCCAAACGAGCAAAAGAAACATAAAACAATTTATTCAAGCAACTTGAATGAGTAATTGACTCAAATCTTTTTAATTAAAAGAGAAAAACAAAATTATTGCTCGTGGATCCTAGTCGATCTTGATCTTATCGAGAACTTCAAAGCAAAGCTACTTGTAAAACGTTAATCAATGTGCTTGACTCTTTGTGATTTAACTTTGAAGTAAGAATTTTGAAAATGTAATAGCTTTAGCTGGATTATTGCATTTTAACAATTAAATTATTTGGAATTCGGGAGACGCTTAAAGAAGGTAAGAGTTTATCCATGAGATGTAAAATAGTCGATGGTGGGGTATGGGTAAGACGTCTTCTAAGCGAAAAGGTCGTCGGTTTAAATCTCATAGATACCAAAAAATTCAACCATGTTAAGGGTTGGTGTGGTCCAGGCTAGGTGCGATCCCCGGGTGACTTTGACGGCTTAAATGCCCCTAGTTCGTGGTAACTTAATCAATGACAAACTTGTTAGTCATGGGTTCTTCTACTTGCCAAAAAAAAAGATGAAAAATTGTTTTTCACAATAAATTCAATATATATTTTTTGACCTGTCATTTTTGTGATTAAATGTTTGTTTTCTTTAGGAAATTATTTAATTATCTAAGATTTAAAAGTATATGGGGAGTGGAAGTCTAATCCTTTACACATCATCAACTATTTAAAATGATGTGATTTCCTTTAAATAAAGTTAACGAGTCAACTCACATTTGTTCTATAGTCATTGTCCTCATTATTAATTTGACAAATAAATTATGACTAGCACACCCACATCACTTGCATATAAAGACATTGATAGGTATATCATCATCTGAAATTGTTTCATATGCAATCACATTGCTCCATACATAAAGCCAATGCAATAGATATTTTATAAATGAAGTATGTGGACAACGACAATGATTTGCTATGCAAAGCCAAAAGTAATAACTAGCATTTGCACCGAGAGGTGCAAAGGAACGCCGAGAGGGTAAAAATATTGAGTCTTTCCACAACTGAATGAAGCATCTACAGAAGCATGAGCACTTCACTTAATAAAATCTGCTTTCCGCAATGCGGAAAGTGGGGATCCATTTTTTTCAAGTCATTGGGGAAATCCATTCCCGACTTCCGCTTTCCGCAGTGTGGAACACGGAAATCGAAAGTTACAAGTTCGTAACAAAACTTTTTGTATTTCTGACTTCCGCTTTCTGCAGTGTGGATTGCGGAAATGGGAAAATTCTTTGTCTCATATTTTATTTTATCTTATTTTCCAATTTCCGCTTTCCGCATTGCGAAATGCGGAAATTGGAACTTTGATTTTTCTTTTCGCCATTTTTGGTCTAAATAAATTTCTTTCCAATTTTCGCTTTCCGTAGTGCAAAATGCGGAAGCCTAAAACACTAAATCCAAAGTTTGCCAACAATTTTTCTGAAGTTTTTATTTGCACACCTTCATCTCTGCTGTTTGTTTTTCGCTAGATCCATGGTCTAGATTTGTTTTTCTGTTGAGGTTTTGGCTATATAGTCTGTTTGAATTTTTGAGGTTTTTACCATTTGTTTTACCTGTGTTTTTACTGTGCCTGGAGATTTTTACTGCGCTTTCTTCTCGCTCGAGCTTACATCTGTCACTGATTTTCAAATCTTTCTACTAGTAAGTTAACTACTTACAACCGTTTATCCTGTTATTTTTACACTATAGTAAGTTTTGACCAGGTTTGCCAAATTTCGAGCATAAATGGCATATCCGACTCGCAGAACCATAAGATAAAAAACGGCTCTGCAAGAAGAAAGGTCCAATGACCCAAACGTTGGAGTCTTCCTAGACACTAGTGAGCGTATTTCTGAAAACGAATATTTGGACTAGTTGAGAATCTATTATATTTTTTATAATGATGATTTCTCGGCCATTCCTCATGACAAGCCGGCTTACATCAGAATTCGGAGCTCACAATTCCATCTAATTGCCACCAGACCACCATTTATGCCCTACATAGATGCGGTGAAGTGGGCACTCGACGACGCTAACCCTAAGGAGAGGGTTTTCAATGACCACATTGGCATTTTTCTGGCCTCGTTCAAACCTGATATTTTTTCCAAGGCTTACGTGATTGGACGCCCAAAACAACTACTGAGCCGTAAGTTCCTTAATGAAGCAATCTCCCGTTTCGATTACGAAGATGTGGTGAAATCATGGATCGAAAACCCCACCCTATTTATTCCACAACCAAGTAATTTCTACCCTACTTCATGGTTTAGGGAACCATTTTCACTACTCAAAGCAGAATGGGTTCCAGGCACATTTTTCAAAGCAGAATGGGTTCCAGCAGTGCAACATATTCTTCTTATAGGTGAGTCCTTCAATTGGGTTCAAATATTATCTGTTAATTTGCAAGAGCAAATTGATAAATACTAGAAAGCCTGTCAAGCAGAAAACCCCAATTTTACATGTTGGCCTATGTCTACAACTCAGTTATTACAGTCATAAATAGCCACAAATTATCTTCTATTACATTAATGACAGGCCATACTGGCCGCAAAACATCCTATATTACATTAATCGCGGGCCATAACTAGCCACGAAAACATCTTTCAGCCTGCTTGTATAATGCCTGACTAGCTGCAAAATTGTCCTTTAGTATTCCACCGATTCGAACTCCCACGGTCTTCTAAACTGCTGCTTCCTAGCCTTTACTCTTCTACCTACCACACCTCCACCGACCCAAGGTTCGTTTTTCCTCATTGCAACATTCTCTACTTTGCACTTCTTTGAGCTCTTTCCTGGGCCAACAAGTATGTTAGAGAGTAATGGGACAGAAAAACATTGGATGCATGAACAGTGTGAAAATGATTAAGTGGGAAAAAAACAAAGAGGAAATTAAATGTACGTTACATTATGTACAATGTTACATGTACATTGGGTAACTTTGATTATAGTTCCTTCTTTTAGTTGTCCATTTTCTACAAGAATACTATATATAATTGGAAGCAATAGCTCATGCTTGTGAAGGTCATCTCAGATAGAAATTTGGAACCGAATAGATGATGAGTTGAGTGAGTTCACTTGGTTTGATGAGGAGACCTGTACCAACGGAAAAAGGTTGACAACACCATGTAGCAAGAGTGATATAGAATCTTCAGTTAGCATAGTCTCCATAATGTGATGGTTATTTTTTCCTGTGGAATGAAACAGGGCATGAAGAAAAATAAATTTGCAATGTAACATATTCATGTGATCTAACTAAAATGCATATATAAAAAAAAATATTTGCATGAACATATGCCATGAGTCCGGTTATTGTTATTTGAGCTTAGAGAAGATATTTTAAATGTCATAAAACAATTGGAAAAATAGCACAGGGCTTCTGAGGCAAGGTTTTAATCTATTTTCTCTGTGTTTTCTTGGGTGAAAGTGAAAACTGGAAAGACAACCAAAAGTTGAGATCAAAGCGTGCAACTGAAACTTTGGGAAAGTTTGGATTTGTCATTTATCGCTTCTATATTCCGTACAGCAGAAGTCAGAAAGAAATTTATTTGAACTAAAAAGGTATCGAAGTTCCACATTCCGTACTTCGGAAAGCGGAAGAAAAAACAACTGCAAAGAAAAATGTCAAAGCTCCGATTTCCGCATTCCGCAGTGCAGAAACTGGAAATCGAAAAAAAGGAGAAAAATAAAAAAACCAACAAAGACTTTTTCGGCTTCCGCATTCCGCATGGTAGAAAGTAGAAGTCGGAAAGCACAGAAATTTAATTGCGAACATGTAACTTCCGATGTCCGCATTCCTTACAATGGAAACCGGAAGTCGGCAAGAAATTTTTTTTGAAGAAAAATGAAAATTCCGGAATCCGCATTCCACACTCCGTGNAAAAAAAAAAAAAAAAAAAAAAAAAAAAAAAAAAAAAAAAAAAAAAAAAAAAAAAAAAAAAAAAAAAAAAAAAAAAAGAGATAAATAAAAAAAGGGACAAATACTTTTTCAACTTCCACATTCCGCACGGCGAAAAGCGAAAGTCGGAAAGCACGAAAAGTTAATTGCGAACATGTAACTTCCAATTTGTGCATTCCTTACAGAAGAAAGCGGAAGTCGTCAAGAAAGTTTTTTTGATGAAAAATGAAAATTTCGGAATCTGCATAGGTTGAAATCAGAAGCCAAGAATAACTTTCCCCAATGAGTTGTAAAAAACAAATCCCTGCATTCCGCACCGTGGAAAGCGAAATGAGGAAGGCGGAAGCGCCCACTATTATAGTGATTTTTAAGCTTGAGAATAATTGTAAGAGGTTATCAATTTTCAATGGCCTTGCAGCTTAAGGCTGACTTCCTTACCTAAAACAAGTGTAGGCCTAGTAAAGCAAAGGCAAACAATAAAAAATCGAGCTTATAGAAGATATTTTTTCATAAACAGTTGGAAGAATATCGCAGGCCTTCTGGGCCAAGGTTTTTTGTGTGTTTGATTGGGTGAAAGTCTGAAACCGGAAAGACAACCAAAAGCTGAGATTAAAGCGTGCAACTGAAACTTTGGAAATAGAAAGTTTGGATTTGGTGTTTCCGGCTTCCTCATTCCGCACAGCAAAAAGCGGAATTTGGAAATAAATGTATTTCAACTAAAAACGTATCGAGGTTCCGCATTGCGCACTCCATACTTAGTTAAGCGAAAAGTGGAAGAAAATTTTTTTACGAAGAAAAACATCAAAGTTCTGATTTCCACATTCCACACCGCGGAAACCAGAAGTCAGAAAGTACGGAAAGTTAATTGTGAGTATGTAACTTCTGATTTCCGCATTCCGCACAGCAAAAAGCGGAAGTCGGCAAGAAATTTTTTTGACGAAAAATGAAAATTCCAGAATCCGCATAGGTAGAAGACGGAAATAGATTTCCCCGATGAGTTGAAAAAAAACGGATCCCCACATTCCGCACTGAATGCGGAAGGCGGAAGTGCCCACTGTTGTAGTGGCCTTGCAACTTTAGGCTGAGTTCCTTACCAAAAACAAGTGGAGGCCTAGGAAATTGATAGTGGGGTTTACTAGTCAGTTTCCTAAGAAAACTATAGGTGACACACTTTCCTTTACAACTTCAGCATTCATTGAAAGACTAACAATATTATACATGGACCTCACTAAGATGGAATGGTGAGAGGGTTAAAATATAACCAAATACAAGACTCACTGATTCAAAACATAGCATGAGTATTACACCAATATGAAGCCACATAACCAATACAAGTCGCAGTCCTTTTGCAACAGAGCAGGAGTCACAGTCAGATAAAACAGAGCAAGGGTGTTTCACCATCTCTTGAGCAACATTTTCATTTAGACTAAAAACTGATACCTATCATTCTATTGACATTAAAACACCTCTTTAGACATACACATATATACCACGAGTTAAATAGATTTGCGGAAATTTAAAGATAGTAACAGAGCCTATTTTAAAGGTCAAATATGAGGCAACAAATTTTCTACCACAATGAATGTTCAAAACATTTAAGCAGACTGAAGGAATACCTACAAATTTAACAAGGTGTGGAAACCTCTGTTGGAAACTTTCTAGTGTAAACGAAGCGCAACAAATCAATATAAGCAAAGAAAAGGAAAACAATAAGAAATAGTGGTTACCTATAGCCTTGTGTATATGTGCAAAGCAAAGGCGGTGCACCAACAAATGCGGTAAATTGAGTATTGTAACGAGATATTTCATATCGTCATAGGGTGAGCCAAAATTAATATATAGGCCCATGTCTGAATCAAATGACTAACTTTCTTGCATTAATGGAGAAACAATGCATTGATGAAGCATTGATGTGGATGAAGGGACATGGGCAAAGTGTATTCCATCATCTGAAGCAGCAGTGAAATGAAACCACAACCAAATTGACCCCACAAATCATGAGCCTAAAGCCACAAAAGTCGTGGACAAAAAAATAGCCTAAATCCACAAAAACCATTGGACTGAAACTCTCGCAAAATCCTGGGCGTAAAATCTTAGCAAGGGCTATGCCCAATTTAAATAAATAAACTGCATTGAAGGACAATGAAACCCTGTACAAAAAAATATGCCAGGACCGGTCGTTTAGGGAAACATATAGAAGTGTAGTGAAAACATGCAAGCCACCTGTCACAAAAACACCATAAACACCAAGTGGGAAGAAGGATCCGCAAATAGCAATCAATCCATCAAGTCCATCAATTCATTCACACGCAACACCGACCATAACATTGAGGACACCTGCGGTCTGTGGGATAGAAGTTCCAGAATCAAGATTGCAGAATCGGGGACTCAACTCAAGTGTAGTACAAAAAAAAACAAAATTGATCAGCATATGTGCATGAAAAAAAATGTCAGGACAATGAATCCATCATGCGTGGAGCAGAAACCAACATAAAGGCCCTTCTTTTCGACATCTTGACTACCGGAATCGATACATCCGCAACTACTACAGAATGGGAAATGGCGGAAGAATCATGTTGTGATCAAGAAACTGTTGGAAAATATCGAGTCTCCTGTCGGTAAAGTCGTCTGACACTCATTGAACATGTGAGATGCAAGACACAACACCTGTTCAGTCCCCATTCACTAAGTTGTAGAGACACGTGTCGAAATTTTAGTGGTTAGGGAGACGAGGAATCTTCTGAGACTGCTTCTCCATTGTGAAAAAATTTCGGCGTAAATATTACATAAATTTGTTAGGAGTAATTTTACCAACTTATAGATATGTGCGCCACAAATTCTTGTATGCGGTATTATAGCATCTACAAACCTATTGTCGCAGATAAGTCTTTGGAAGAGTCTAGAATCTATGTTCATAATTATAGCGTGTACAAGAGCTGACATATCCAAAACATGTGATCAAATATAAAAAGGCTTGAATTTTCTGGCAATACCTAATAATAGTCAGACAACGAACAAATACTTCATAAAAGAGGTGGATTTCATGACTATTGATCGAGTCTCCTGACTACGCTCTTTTCAAATCGGAAGTTTTTATTTTGTAGAGACAACTCAAAATACAGAAAATGGTAGGCATGTTGTTGTATTTATAAAGGGAATGACAAGATGAATTATGGATCGAGTAAAACAAGCTAAGTTGTTGTATCACATTGTATTTATAAATGGAATGGCAAGATGAATTATGGATTGAGTAAAACAAGCTAAGTAATTGAATCAATACAACAATCGAGAGGTCAATCAACGCTTAGGAAATGTGCCCACCTATTTTTTATTTTTTATTTTGCAAGGACATTTTTTAAAAACTGAAATGGATTAACTAGTATTAAAAGAGAAGTTGCGGTCAAACCATCCAGCCAAAAAGAGTACAAAAAAAAGGAGATAGTTTTGTATGCCCATATTAAAAATTCCAACATCTCTAGATTTGTTCCATAGTTTCATAATTATGTTCTTGACTACTGCAATTTGACTAGTATAGATCCTTATAAAACTATTACAATAAAATTGAGTTTTGCAAAACATGATTTAAATAAACACATGATAATTAGAAAAACCTTGAGGTATTGACGCCTAACGTGCTACAATTGAGTGGTTGGTGTTGGGCTGTGGTCACATAGGCTGGTCCACAAACTTATTCACTAAAGCTTCTTCCTGATCAAGTCCCTAGGACGTCTTCGAAGATCCCACTCAAGAAGTCACCCTGTGCTTGATTCTCCTGACTCGAGGTGCCAATTCCTTTTTCAAACAATGGAACTCTTCCTGAAACTCTTTAATCAACTCGCAATTCTCTCTCCCTCTTCCTCGTAAGCATTTGGCCTCCATCTCTAGCACGGTGTTTTTGGCATTCAACCTATCCAACTGATCACTTGAAATCTCATTTTGTTGGATAACCTCCCTTATTTCTATCTCTGTTTTCCTTTCTAGATCATACTTCCAATCATCCATTCTACTAAACATGAAGCCACTATTTCTTCTAGGTTTTCTATTTTTTTTTCATGATGGCAGGGATAATTCAGAGTTTGAGAGCTAGAGTGATCCAACTAAATGAGTCAAGTTATGTTATGGAGGAAGCATATAAGAAGAAACAACAAAGCAGGAAACACACCAAGTCAACAAGAAATGTACATACAGACAATATGCAAGAATTCGAACCAATTTATTACTTCTGCTCCATGAAAGATGGAGGAATCGGATGATGACCAGAATGATGTCTATATTACATAATGTACATGCTTATATAGAGGATTCTGAGACGTTTGGGTGACTACCCTCTACGTTCAATTACATAAGTTATAACAGTTAGAAGTTCAACCGTCGCAGAGCATGTTGATATGATGTTGGCTGCGAACTTGTCGGCTGAACATGTCGAGGCGAACCTGTCAAAGGTGAACCTGTCGAGGCGAACCTGTCGAAGGAAAACCTATCGGCTGGCAAGGCGAACTTGCCGGCTACTAGTTGGATCATTCCTCCTTCCTTAAGAAACAATGGTTTCCATTGTGTATTCCTTCAGGTGAGGAAACTTGTCGGCGACTTCATTAGTAGAGTACCATTTTCCTTGCATGGGAAGTTGTCCAGCTTTAGCCACTTGAAAGAAGGGAATGGAGTTCGTCCTTGTAAGGTGCATGCGTCATCCCACAATAGTGTCACAAAGAAGAGGTTCCTAAACATCTGGATGGATGTCTTCGGGTTCTGTTGTCTGCAATTCGTTCTGTTCCAACAATGGTGCATGGTAAGGTCGAAGCAGATCTACATTAAAAAGTGGATGTAGGCCAAGGCATGCAGGGATGTCTAGCTGAAAAGTGTTTTCTCCAATCTATTTAAGGATACTGTATGGACCATATCGCAATGGGTGGTCTGCTGAGACAATCAACTGTGGAATTGGCTTTGCCTTTCCGATACTTAATTACCAACTGAAAGTGTTGCAAGTAATTAATCCACTTGAGTTGTTGGGTTATCTGTAGTTTCGACCGAGTCGGAGCGAACTATAAAGGCTTATGGTCAGTGAGGATGACCGTTTCCCTGCCAAGAATGTAGTGTCTCCATTGCTTGAGAGCTTGCACAATGGCGTACAGTTCTTTTTCATACATCGAGTACCTTCTGACAATGTTTCTAAAAGTCTAAGAATGAAATGCTACTGGGTGACCTGGCTTAGTGATCACTTCATTGAGGGCATAGTCCGATGCATCTGTCTCAATCTCAAAGGGCTGATGCAAATCAAGTAACACAAGTACTGGTGTAGTACAAAGTTTGTTTTTTATTTGTTCAAAAGCTTATTGTTGCGTCGTTGTCCATTTGAAAATAGTTTTCCCATTTCCTTTCATCAACTGATTCAAAGGCCATGCGATGTGGTTGAAGCCAAGTATGAATCGTCGATAGAAATTCACCAAACCAAGAAAACTTCGTAGTTCATGAATGTTCTGAGGAATGGGCCAATATTTGAGGATCTGTACTTTTTCTAGGTCGACATGAATGCTTGTAGAGTTAATTACATACCCAAAATACTTGATGCTGGTCATCTCAAATGAGCATTTGTCCATGTTCAGATATGGCCGATGTTGCTGGAGAGTGTCGAAAACTTGCCAAAGTTGTTGACATGTTCTTCCCATGATCGACTGAAAATCAAGATATCATCGAGATAGAAAATGACACATTTACCGATGAAAGGTTGTAGAAGGTCATCCATATATCTCATGAAGGTTGCAAGTGCATTGGTTAAGCTGAAAGACATAACTAACCATTCAAACAGTTCTTCCTTGGTTTTGAAAGGCGTTTTCCATACATCGGTGGACTTGATTGGAATCTGGTGGTATCTTGACTTGAGGTCAAGTTTCGTAAATAACTTAGCACCTTTCAAATTGTCGATGAGTTCATCAATCCATGGAAGAGGGTATATGTTCTTCACTAAAATTTTGTTGAGATCCCAATAGTCGATGCACATGCGCCAAGTCCCATCTTTCTTTGGAACTAAGATGACTAGACTTACACAAGGAGAGGAGTTGGGGCAGATATGACCCTTGTCGATGAAATCCTGGATTTGTCTACGAATCTCTTCATTTTCGAGAATGGATCTTCTATAAAAAGATACGTTAGGTAATGAAGAACCAGGAACAAGTTCAATGGAGTGTTTTGTTGATGTATTTGTAACTTCGGACTGTATTCACTTGTATATCTTATGTATTGTACCTCGATTTTTATTCTGAGAAGTGTCTGTAATGTATTTGAGTCATGTCATGCCCCGATGTTCCTATCGGGATATTCATTAATGTAAACAAGTCATGTAATGTCATTGTGGGTAACCCTCGTATTGATCAAGGGTTAAAGTCCCTGTAGTTGTGGGGCACTAGGGTTATTAGACTCTCCTAGAGAAGTGGGCCCTAGGTGAGTTAATGTAAGTCGGGTCATTAGTACCCCAGTTGTGGTTACTCGAGCCTACATAACTGAGTTAGGATTACTTGAGCCTACATAATAGAGTTAAAGGTTAAGTGAACGAAAGAATATAAATAGAGAGTGAGACTCTCTATTTATTACACACACACACACTCACTCACTGGGGCGCATGAGTGAGAGAGAAGAAGCTGGGATCAGAGAGAGAGACTACTGCTGTTGGGAGTTCATCTCACTATTTTGGGTTTTACTTTTGGTGCTAATTCTATATCTTAGGAAGTTGTGGGGTTTTCTCCTTTATGGTTTTCCTGAGGAAAATATTTGTGTCTATTGTCTCTTGTGTTTGATCGTTGTACTTGTTATTCTCTCAGTTAAAGATCCTAAGATCATATTTCTTAAATGATAAAAATCTAACATGGTATCAGAGCTAACCTGAGAAGAAGACATTGTGCAGCTATAGAAGCTAGGGATTCTTACTTTTTGGGTCTCTATCCACAATCCATCAGCAAAAGGATGCTAGGCTAACTCTCCATTGAAGGGCGCATCTTTCTGTCGAAGCAGAATTTGATTCCGGGCATTTTCAGTTTTTGGTGCGGGAAATTAGGGCTTTTTAAAAAAGAATAATTTTTGAGTGAGCCCAGCATAGGATTTATCTCCTCATAAAAATCGAAGTTTAGAGACCTGGGTCGAGATTTTTGGTTGGGTGTAACTTCGGGAAATTCAAACCCTAGTTTGACCCAAGGTTGGAAAAACCCTAAATACTAAAATTGATAAGTTTTTGTAAATTCACTATATCTTGGGATTGCAGAAGTCTCAGGGGCTGAAACTTTCACAGGTCGAAGATAAAATCCTGATGTACACTGTGTCCAAGTTTAGCCTCCAATTCATTATATTCAAGGAGATATGATTCCTCCAAGTTAGGGTTCCAACCTCTCCCAGGATTCCTTCCCAAACAGAACACCTAGGGAGAATTGCTATATCACGGGCTACGAAGGTCCAAATGAAATTTATCAAGATGGTTGAGAAAGGGTACAGACCGTACTTTATGTGATATAGGTTTCAGCCTCCGAAGATGAAACAGTGACACATGGAGGTCCATACAACTTCACTATTCTGAATAGTCTTAAAACATGTCACCTTGGGAAACCACTCATAAGTCCCAATTGGTGAAACCAATTCTGATGAAACCTATGGTGTTGGAATAGGGACAGGAAAGGCTACCTCAGTACGAAGTTTCATACACAGAGGAGCAGTAATTGAAAAGATGCCGCATAATTAGTATCAGGCATTTTTGCAAAAGAAATTGGAAAACTAGGGCTTCTTGTTCTGGGAGCTTCCCTCCACTTTTTTTAGAAAAGGAGTACATTGGATAGCTCACCTTGAAGAGGTCTATATTTCTATCCAATAATACCTAAAAGATTCCAAGTTTTGAAAATTAGGGTTTCTCTGACAAACCCCAGATCAACCAGCTCCGAAATTAGGACGGACACCTCAAATTGGTAAGATCTAATCTTTTGCTATTTTCATTTGAGGTTCTTATTTCCAAGTGATATATCACATCAACTTGATGATAAGCTTGGTGAAGCTGACAACTTCCAAGCATGGAAGCATATGATCTCTTTGAAGAAAATGAATTGGACACCTACATAAGTAGAGAGGTTCCAGTTCCAGAGGGACATGAGTCTAAAAGCCTTACACTAAGAACTTGGTCAAGGCCAAGAATATCATTATTGATTCAATCACGGTTCACCTTATACCGCAAGTGTCTTCCCTAAAAGACACCAAAAGAGATGTTTGATTCCTTGACCAACTTATTTGAAGGGAAGAACATAAATCAGAATATGACTTTGAGAAAATAGTTGAAGAATGTGAAGATCCAGAATGCAGAGACCATACAGTCATACTTTATGAGGGTCTCTAAAAGAACAACTTGTAGAAGTAGAAGAAGAAGTGGAGAATGCAGAAGTGGTGATAGCCACCTTGAATGGCCTCCCAGGATCATGGGATTCATTCATGCAAGGAATGTGTGCCAGAAAAAAGTGATTACTTTCAGTAGACTCTGGGAAGAATAAGAAGCTCGACTCATAATAAGAGAAGAGAAGATGGGAGCAACTGAAGATCAAGCTCTCACCATCCAAAGAAGATCCCTCAAGCGATGAGGAATACAAAGTACTCAACTCTTGAAGAAACTCTTATCCATCTTAGCATTTGGATAAGAAATAATGAATGAAGAAGATGATGAAGCTGAAGGCTCAAGAAGGAGTCTACCCACGAAACAAATAAAGATAAATATTCAATTGTCATTTCATGATATTGTTTTGTTATGCATTTGTTTATATTCAGTTGATGTATGATAGAATGTTTGCATTAATGACAGTATACTACTAATATGCATGTAATGGGTAAGTAGCTCATGGTGCTACACAACTCTCCATTACTAACTATCTAGAATGAAACCTCTTTGTTGACATATTGGATTAGTGCACAATCTCAATGTTGTCTTGGTAGAGATGGAAGGCATCTAGAAAGTTTCTGTGAGATATGGATGAATGTTGTATTGGCTAAAATAGTTGCATAACCATATATCTTAATGCAAAAGAATTTTTCATTATGAATATACCTTATGAAATTTTTCTAACCATATAACTAATGCATTTGACTTGTAGGAAAGATCGTTGAAAATAACCTACAAGCAAAGAAGGATGAGACTTGTTTCGAAGAACAAGTGACGAAAGTTCAAGATAGAGGATCTTAGTATCCAGTGATCCTAGATGGATACATAGAATATTAGTAGCAGAGGAAGCTACTTATCACTCTGGTACATAATGTTTTAGTGCATAGAGTACGAAAGACAAAGGAAGAACGATGCTCTGCTTCAGAGGGAGTGACTACAGAAGATCCTGAGATTCGACATGGTACAACAGGATGGACAGCTTACTGATGATTCTAGGCTTTACTGAGAGTAAAGCAGATTCCAACCTTTTCTTCAAGGTTGAAGGTGGAAGACCAGTGATGCTCTTGTTATATGTTGATGACTTGTTCCTGACAGAAAAGAGGAACTCATTAAAGTTGTAAGAAGGAGACTTGCTGCAAGTTCGAGATGAAGGAATTGGATATGATGCACTACTTTCTAGGCATGGAGGTGTGGCAGAATGTAGATGGAATTTCCCTGGGACAAGGGAAGTATGCGGTAGAGATCTTGAAGAGATTCGGGATGATGGATTGCAAGGCCATGACCACACCTATGGCATCAAACCTGAAGCTATTGAGTGATGCTTCATCAAACGCGATTGATGCTACGATGTATCGTCAAATGATTGGGTCCTTGATGTACTTAACAAATACAAGACCAGATATTTGCTTTGTTGTGAACACCTTGAGCTAGTTCCTAGCGGATCTAAGACATGTTCACTTGATTGTTGCAAAGCATATTCTGAGGTACCTAAGGGGTACATTTGATTATGGGCTCAAGTATGAGGTGAAACAGGAGATTAACCTGGAAGGTTATGTTGATTCAGATTGGGCAGGCAGTGCCATCAATAAGAAGACACTTTAGGGTGCTGCTTCAGTATGGGATCAGGTGTGATCTCTTGGTTTAGCAGGAAATAGTATTGTGTGGCACTGAGTACAGCTGAAGCAGAGTATGTCGCTACTTGTTCAGCTAGTTGTGAGGCAGTATGGCTGAGGAAGCTACTGTCATATTTATTTGATCTCCAGTTGGATGCTACTTGTATATATTGCGACAACCAGAGTTGTGAGAAGTTGTCTGAGAACCCGGTGTTCCCTGAAAAGTTGAAGCATATCGAGATCAAATATCACTATATCAGGGATATGGTGTAGAGAGGAGTAGTGAAGCTCCATTATGTTGCGACGGACAAACAGATAGTTGATGTGTTGACTAATCCATTGGCCAGAGTGAAGTTTGAATACTTCAGGGAGAAGCTTGGTGTTCTCCAGATCGAGGTTCCCTCCAAGGGGAAGTGATGAGTCCGTGAGCCATTCTGACATGGTGAGAGGATTGGTTCCTTCCATGGTCAGATGTAAGGGCTGAGCCATTCTGTCATAGTGAGAGGATTGGTTCCTTCCATGGTCATATGTGAGTGTTGAGCCATTTTGAGGTGACTGTGAGATGTGTTCTTACATGATCAGATATAAGCGTTGAATGCCATTCTTTGAATGGAGGCACCTGGTCAGTTACCAGGAATTTTAGTCTAGGACTGAAGCTCAGCTTAATTGTTGAGATGCCATTCTCTGGGAGAATGGAGGCACCTGGTCAGTTACCAGGAATTTCAGTCTCGGACTGAAGCTCAGCTTAAGTGCTGAGATGCCATTCTCTGGGAGAATGGAGGCACCTGGTCAGTTACCAAGAATTTCAGTCTGGGACTGAAGCTCAGCTTAAGTGTTGAGATGCCATTCTCTGGGAGAATGGAGGCACTTGGTCAGTTACCAAGAATTTTAGTCTAGGAATGAAGCTTAGCTTAAGTGCTGAGAGGCCATTCTCTAGGAGAATGGAGGCACCTGGTCAGATACCAGGAATTTCAATCTAGTACTGAGAGCCTTTCTAACATGATGTGTGATGAGTTTCCTATCATGGTCAGATGTAAGTGCAGAGCCTTTCTGACATGATGTGTGATGAGTTTCCTATCATGGTCATATATAAGTGCTGAGCCTTCTGACATGGTTTGCGATGCGTTTCCAACCATGGTAAGATGTAAGTGCTGGGTGGGCCTTTCTGCCTGAGTCAGATATAAGTGCTGAAGAAGATGAGGACCTACTTGGAGGCTAGGCCTACAACCATCATGAGAAAGGGCTACCTCTGTAGAACTCCCTGTGACAAGAAGAATCAAGAGATAGTACCAGTGATGATAACCCATTGATGATCCAGATCGAGTGATGATCCAGATCCAATGATGATAATCCAGCAGTGATAATCCAGTAGTGATGATCCAGATAGAGTGATGATCTAGATCGAGTGATGATCTATATCCAGTGATGATGATCCAGATCCAAATGAAGATGACTTGAAGATGAATATGACTAGAACTCGATGATGATCCAGATGATACAGAGAAGAAGACTTGTGCTGATAAATTGTGTCGAGAGAATACCTTCCTAGTTAAGAGGGAGTGTTGATGTATTTGTAACTTCGGAATGTATTCACTTGTATATCTTATGTATTGTACTCGATGTTTATTCCAGGAAGTGTCTGTAATGTATTTAAGTCATGTCATGCCCCGATGTTCCTATCGGGAGATTCAATAATGTAAATAAGTCATGTAAAGTGATTGTGGGTAACCCTCCTATTGATCAAGGGTTAAAGTCCCTGCAGTTGTGGGGCACTAGGGTTATTAGACTCTCCTAGGGAAGTCGACCCTAGGTGAGTTAATGTAAGTTGGGTCATTAGTACCCCAGTTGTGGTTACTCGAGTCTACATAACTGAGTTAGGATTAATCGAGCCTACATAATAGAGTTAAAGGTTAAGTGAAGGAAATAATATAAATAGAGAGTGAGACTCTCTATTTATTACACACACACACTCACTCACTGGGCGCACGAGTGAGAGAGAAGAAGCTAGGATCATAGAGAGAGACTACTGCAGAGGTGCTCCGTCTGGTGCTTGAAAATGTTCTAGTATTCTTCAAGAATGTTGTCGATCTGTTGTTGTTGTCGGGAGATGTGTTTGTCGGTGAGACGACTCGTTGCTGCAGTCTTCCTGGAATGTTGAGGCTTGATCACGATTAATGCGAACTTTTGAGCATGATTGATCATATTCTTTGTTTTCTTGGCATATATCATAACAACTGTTGATGTGGGTTGTCGCTCTAGTATGCCATACCATTGGTTTCGAATTTTTACAATCACCTTCTGAGGCCGTGACTGATATGTACTATGTTGATCCCATAGGTAGGGTTTACCGAATAGGACATCGACTACGAAAATTGGTGCCACATCACAGAGCACTTCATCTTCAAAAGGCTTAATGAAGTAGGCGAGTCGACATCGTCGTGTGATCCTTAGTTCCTGCCCATCCTTCATCTAACTAATATTGTAAGGCTGAGGATGTGGAGTGGTGATAAGACCTAATTTCTTCACAATATCTTCAGAAACAAAGTTCTTATGGCTACCATTATCCATAATTAGATGTAATGGATTGTTCTGAACCCATATCCGTGTATGGAATAGGCGCTCTCTTTCCTCCTCATCGACGATGGTCAAGGCTGTCGGAGTGGTCGAGGTCGAATCTAGGAGGCCTGATGCATCTGGATCAGATTCTACCAAGGTTTTGTCGGACAAGTCAGATGTCGACAATTTTGCCAAAAATGTCTTCCGAGCTTTGCACTCTGATGTATCATGCCATGATGAACTGTGATAATCACACCATTTCTTGGTAGGGTTCTGTTTGCTGTGATCCCTCTTGTCTTTCTGCAAGTTCTTCTTTATATGATCAGGCTTTAGCAAAGTTTGCTGAGAAGGATTCTTGAACTTGTCGGAGTCAGCTGGTGACTTCTTGTCAGATGTTCGACTTGTTGGCTTGTTCGCAAAACATATTTTTCCTTTTTGTTTAGCTTCAATATTGCTGGCATAATGAAATGCATCTGTAAGCGTGCTGCCAGTCATAAACTCCATTTCTTGTTGAATGTACGGGGACAAACCAATATAAAGGTATTAAGGGGTATTCATCTAAGCATGGTTGAATGGTTGAGGAGGAACCTAGGAAAATCTCATTATGGATTTTCGGATGATTGCAAATTGGATTAGATGATTTCACTGTGCCATTTGATAATATGCACACTATTCCTATTTGTATTTAGCCATACAAAGAGAGTGCCAATCCATTGATTGTAGATATATATATTTCATCGTGTGAAGCATTAACAAAGTCAAATCCAAACACTTTGCCAGACCCTCGTTGGTTTCCATATTCATGTATGTTTGTCTTAGCAATAACTCAACCTTGAATGTTCCAAACTTTGCTAGAAGAGGAGAGTGATGTGAATAGGATAGTCGATGCAGCAAGGCAGGGTTTTCATTTATTGAGCTAGGGTTCACTGCAATAGAGGAACTACTCTTCGAGGGAGAAGCTACAGGTAAGTGGTAAGGTGCAGGATCTCCAATAATTGTTGCATCGACTGTGACAACTTCGAGTGCAAGCAATGCAATATTCCTGTGAGAAGAAGTTTTGTTGGCCTACTTTCCCTTTCTCTCGTGACCTAGGTTCAACAACAACACAATACCAACAAAACACCCAAAGACATCGGCCCGACAGAACAAGATCAGCCGACAGCACCTGCAAGGCAGACACAGTATCACCCGAGATATCTTAATGTGTAACTACCAGAACCATGTTTCCGCAGTCGGCAAGGGATTACAGTCTCTTAGCATGCGGAAAAGGCGCTCAACAGAGTCAGAAGGATGGAGTCTTTTACTACTCGACGGTGGCGCAACAATGCGACACAGCCGTTGTGCAACACAACCTTGAAACTTAACAATTGGTGCAACCGTGTAACGCAGCTGATTCCTTAAAGGTAAATAACAGGGATGCGACTATATTATAATCTTAATAGTATTTTAATCATGAAATAATACCAAATGCTCGACAATGCTTTAATCATTCATTCATTCACTGCTCTTATCAATATTGCGACATTTATTCAAGCAATAATCATAAAAAGTTCAAGATAATCAAATATTCAACATTAACCATTAGACATTCAACATTCAACATTCATCGACACAGGAAACAACGTGGAAACACATCTGGGAAAAACCACCAAGGTGCTCTTCATATGAATTGAGAAATATATGGCAACTTGCAGTTTGCGACTTACAGATTGTTTTGAGATATGTCTATTTAGCTCAGAATCTTCTTACTCTCTGTTTTAATGCTTCTCTTCTATCTACTCCTACAGATCCACGCACAGCCTGGATCGACTCTTCTACTCTACTATATGCACACTCAACTACAGAATGAATCTACACAACAGTTTGCGCACACAGCTGCAAATCCGTGGCTCAACAATCTTCTACTACCAGACTCCTCTCTTATCTCCTCATAATACTTCTATTGTTACAAACTGACTAGCTACTACAATCTCTCTGAATCTAACCCTTATACAGAATGAGTTCCTCCTATATATAATTTCTACAAGACCACGTAGGGTCAATTGAGTACAACTCAGTTATTACAGTCATAAATAGCCACAAATTATCTTCTATTACATTAATGACAGGCCATACTGGTCGCAAAACATCCTGCATTACATTAATCGTGGGCCATAACTAGCTGCAGAAATGTCTTTCAGCCTGCTTGTACAAGTCCTCACTAGCCGCAAAATTGTCCTTTAGTCTTCCACCGATTCAAACTCCCACGGTCTTCTAAACTGCTGCAGCCTTTACTCTTCTACCTACCACACCTCCACCGACTTGAGGTTTGCTTTTCCTCGTTGCAACTTTCTCTGCTTTGCACTTCCTTGAGCTCTTTCCTGGCCCAACAAGTATGTTAGAGAGTAATGGGATAGAAAAACATTGGATGCATGAACAGTGTGAAAATGATTAAGTGGGAAAAAAACAAAGAGGAAATTAAACGTACGTTACATTATGCACAATGTTGCATGTACATTGGGTAACTTTGATTATAGTTCCTTCGTTTAGTTGTCCATTTTCTACAAGAATACTATATATAATTGGAAGCAATAGCTCATGCTTGTGAAGGTCGTCTCAGATAGAAATTTGGAACCGAATAGATGATGAGTTGAGTGAGTTCACTTGGTTTGATGAGGAGACCCGTACCAGTGGGAAAAGGTTGACAACACCATGTAGCAAGAGTGATATAGAATCTTCAGTTAGCATAGTCTCCATAATGTGATGGTTATGTTTTCCTGTGGAATGAAACAAGGCATGAAGAAAAATAAATTTGCAATGTAACATATTCATGTGATCTAACTAAAATGCATATATAAAAAAATAAAATTCATGAACATATCCCATGAGTCTCGTTATTGTTATTTGAGCTTACAGAAGATATTTTAAATGTCATAAAACAATTGGAAAAATAGTGCAGGGCTTCTGAGGCAAGGTTTTAATCTATTTTCTCTGTGTTTTCTTGGGTAAAAGTCAGAAATCGGAAAGACAACCAAAAGTTGAGATCAAAGCGTGCAACTGAAACTTCGAGAATAGAAAGTTTGGGAAAGTTTGGATTTGTCATTTATGGCTTCCGCATTCCACACAGCAGAAGTCAGAAAGAAATTTATTTGAACTAAAAAGGTATCGAAGTTCCGCATTCTGTACTTCGAAAATCGGAAGAAAAAACAACTGCAAGAAAAACGTCAAAGCTTTGATTTCCGCATTCTGCAGTGCGGAAACTGGAAATCGAAAAAAAAAGAGAAAAATAAAAAAAAACAACAAAGACTTTTCCAGCTTCCGCATTCCGCACGGCAGAAAGCAGAAGTCGGAAAGCATGGAAATTTAATTGTGAACATGTAACTTTTGATTTCCACATTCCTTACAACGAAAACCGAAAATCGGCAAGAAATTTTTTGTTGAAGAAAAATGAAAATTCCGGAATTCGCATTCCGCACTTCACGTTTCGTACTTTAGAAAGTGGAAAGAGGAAGAAAAAAATTTTGTGAATAAAAACATCAAAGTTCTGATTTCCGCATTCTGTGGTGCAAAAACCGAAAGTCAGAAAAAATGAGATAAATAAAAAAAGTGACAAAGACTTTTTCGACTTCCGCATTCCACACGGTGAAAAGCGAAAGTCGGAAAGCACGAAAAGTTAATTGCGAACATGTAACTTCCAATTTCTGCATTCCTTACAGCGGAAAGCGGAAGTCGACAAGAAAGTTTTTTTTTTTGAAAAATGAAAATTTCGGAATCTGCATAGGCTGAAAGCAGAAGCCAAGAATAACTTTCCCCGTTGAGTTGTAAAAAATGAATCCCTGCATTCCGCACCATGGAAAGCAAACTGAGGAAGGTGGAAACGCCCACTATTATAGTGATTTTTAAGCTTGAGAATAATTGTAAGAGGTTATCAATTTTCGATGGCCTTGCAGCTTAAGGCTGACTTCCTTACCTAAAACAAGTGCAGGCCCAGTAAAGCAGAGGCAAATAGTAAAAAATCGAGCTTACAGAAGATATTTTTTCATAAAACAGTTGGAAGAATATCACAGGCCTTTTGGGCCAAGGTTTTTTGTGCGTTTGATTGGGTGAAAGTCAGAAACCGGAAAGACAACCAAAAGCTAAGATTAAAGCATGCAACTGAAACTTTGGAAATAGAAACTTTGGATTTGGTGTTTCCGGCTTCCTCATTCCACACGGTGGAAAGCGGAATTCGGAAATAAATTTATTTGAACTAAAAAGTATTGAAGTTCCGCATTGCGCACTCCATACTTAGTTAAGCGAAAAGTGGAAGAAATTTTTTTTGCGAAGAAAAACATCAAAGTTCCGATTTCCACATTCCACACCGTGGAAACCGGAAGTCAGAAAGTACGGAAAGTTAATTGTGAGTATGTAACTTCCGATTTCTGCATTCCGCACAGTGGAAAGAGGAAGTTAGCAAGAAATTTTTTTTGACGAAAAATGAAAATTCCAGAATCCACATAGGTGGAAGACGGAAATAGATTTCCCCGATGAGTTGAAAAAAATGGATCCCCACATTCCACACTGAATGCAGAAGGCGAAAGCGCCCACTGTTGTAGTGGCCTTGCAACTTTAGGCTAAGTTCCTTACCTAAAACAAGTGCAAGCCTAGGAAATTGATTGTGGGGTTTACTAGTCAGTTTCCTAAGAAAACTACAGGTGACACGCTTTCCTTTACAACTTCAACATTCATTTAAAGACTAACAATATTATACATGGACCTCACTAAGATGGAATGGTGAGAGGGTTAAAATATAACCAAATACAAGACTCACTGATTCAAAACATAGCATGAGCATTACACCAATATGAAACCACATAACCAATACAAGTCACAGTCCTTTTGCAACAAAGCAGGAGTCACAATCAATTAAAACAGAGCAAGGGTGTTTCACCATCTCCTAAGCAACATTTTCATTTAGCCTAAAAACTGATACCTATCATTTTATTGACATTTAAAACACCTCTTTAGACATATACATATATACCATGAGTTAAATAGATTTGTGGAAATTTAAAGATAGTAACAAAACCTGTTTTTAAGGTCAAATACGAGGCAACAAATTTTCTACCACAATGAATGTTCAAAACATTTAAGCACACTGAAGGAATACCTACAAATTTAACAAGGTGTGAAAACCTCTATTGGAAACTTTCTAGTGTAAACGAAGCACAACAAATCAATATAAGCAAAGCAAAGGAAAACGATAAGAAATAGTGGTTACATGTAGCCTTGTGTATATGTGCAAAGCAAAGGCGGTGCAACAACAAATGCGGTAAATTGAGTATTGTAACGAGATATTTCATATCATCATAAGGTGAGCCAAAATTAAGATATAGGCCCATGTCTGAATCAACTTTCTAACTTTCTTATATTAATGGATAAACAATGCATTGATGAAGCATTGATGTGGATGAAAGGACATGGGCAAAGTGTATTCCATCATCTGAAGCAGCAGTGAAATGAAACCACAACCAAATTGACCCCACAAATCGTGAGCCTAAAGCCACAAAAGTCGTGGACAAAAAAATAGCCTAAACCCACAAAAATTGTTGGACTGAAACTCTCGCAAAATCCCAAGCGTAAAACATTGGCAAGGGCTATGCCTAATTGAAATAAATAAACTGCAGTGAAGGACAATGAAACTCTGTACAAAAAAATATGCCAGGGCCAGTCGTTTAGGGAAACAGATAGAAGTGTAGTGAAAACATGCAAGTCACCTGTCACAAAAACACCATAAACACCAAGTGGGAAGAAGGATCCGCAACTAGCAATCAATCCATTCACGCGCAACACCGACCGTAACACTGAGGACACCTGCGGTTTGTGGGATAGAAGTTCCAGAATCGAGATTGCAGAATCGGGGACTCAACTAAAGTGCAGTACAAAAAAAACAAAATTGATCAGCATATGTGCATGAAAAAAAATGTCAGGATAATGAATCCATTATGCGTAGAGCAAAAACCAACATAAAGGCCCTTCTTTTCGACATCTTGACTACCGGAATCAATACATCCACAACTACTACAGAATGGGAAATGGCGGAAGAATCATGTTGTGATCAAGAAACTGTTGGAGGATATCAAGTCTCCTGTCGGTAAAGTTGTCTGACACCCGTTGAACACGTGAGACGCAAGACACAACACCTGTTCAGTCCCCATTCACTAAGTTGTAGAGACACGTGTCAAAATTTTAGTGGTCAGGGAGACGAGGAATCTTCTGAGACTGCGTCTCCATTGTGAAACGCTTTCGGTGTAAATATTACATAAATTTGTTAGGAGTAATTTTACCAACTTATAGATATGTGCGCCACAAATTCTTGTACGTAGTATTATAGCATCTACAAAACTATTGTCGCAGATAAGTATTTGGAAGAGTCTAGACTCTATGTTCATAATTATAGTGTGTACAAGAGCTAACATATCCAAAACATGTGATCAAATATAAAAAGGCTTGAATTTTCTAGCAATACCTAATAATAGTCAGACAACGAACAAATACTTCATAAAATAGGTGGATTGCATGACAATAGATCGAGTCTCCTGGCTATGCTCTTTTCAAATCAGAAGTTTGTATTTTGTAGAGACAACTCAAAATACAGAAAATGGTAGGAATATTGTTGTATTTATAGAGGGAATGACAAGATGAATTATGGATCGAGTAAAGCAAGCTAAGTTGTTGTATCACATTGTATTTATAAATGGAATGGCAAGATGAATTATGGATTGAGTAAAACAAGCTAAGTAATTGAATCAATACAACAATCGAGAGGTCAATCAACGCTTAGAAAATGTGCACACCTATTTTTTATTTTTTATTTTGCAAGGACATTTTTTAAAAACTGAAATGGATTAACTAGTATTAAAAGAGAAGTTGCGGTTGAACCGTCCAGCCAAAAAGAGTACAAAACAAAAAAGGAGATAGTTTTGTATGCCCACATTAAAAATTCCAACATCTCTAGATTTGTTCCATAGTTTCATGATTATGTTCTTGACTACTACAATTTGACTAGTATAGATCCTTATAAAACTATTACAATAAAATTGAGTTTTGCAAAACATGATTTAAATAAACACATGATAATTAGAAAAACCTTGAGGTATTGACACATAACGTGCTACAATTGAGTGGTTGGTTTTGGGCTGTGGTCGCATAGGCTGGTCCTCAAACTTATTCACTGAAGCTTCTTCCCGATCAAGTCCCTGGAACGTCTTCAAAGATCCCACTCAAGAAGTCACCCTGTTCTTGATTCTCCTGACTCGAGGTGCCAATTCCTTTTTCAAACAATGGAACTCTTCCTGAAACTCTTTAATCAACTCATAATGCTCTCTCCCTCTTCCTCGTAAGCATTTGACCTCCATCTCTAGCACGCTGTTCTTGGCCTTCAACCTATCCAACTAAGCACTTGAAATCTCATTTTGCTGGATAACCTCCCTTATTTCTATCTTTGTTTTCCTTTCTAGATCATACTTCCAATCATCCATTCTACTAAACAGGAATCCCACTATTTCTTCGAGGTTTTCTATTTGTTTTTCATGATGGCAGGGATAATTCAAAGTTTGAGAGCTAGAGTGATCCAACTAAATGAGTCAAGTTGTGTTATGGCAGAAGCATATAAGAAGAAACAACAAAGTAGGAAACACACCAAGTCGACAAGAAATGTACACATAGACAATATGTAAGAATTCGAACCAATTTATTACTTCTGCTCCATGAAAGATGGAGGAATCGGATGATGATCAGAAAGATGTCTATATTACATAATGTACATGCTTATATAGAGGATGCTGAGACGTTTGGGTGACTACCCTGTACATTCAATTACATAAGTTATAACAGTCAAAAGTTCAACCATCGCAGAGCATGTTGATATGCTATCGGCTGTGAACTTGTTGGCTGAACATGTCGAGGCGAACCTGTCGAAGGTGAACCTGTCGAGGCGAACCTGTCGAAGGAAAACCTATCGGTTGGCAAGGCGAACTTGCCAGATGCTGGTTGGATCATTCCTCCTTCCTTAAGAAAAATTGGTCTCCATTGTGTATTCCTTCAGGTGAGGAAACTTGTTGGCGACTTCATTAGCAGAGTACCATTTTCCTTGCATGGGAAGTTGTCCAGCTTTAGCCACTTGAAAGAAGGGATTGGAATTCGTCCTTGTAAGGTGCATGCGTCATCCCACAATAGTGTCACAAAGAAGAGGTTCCTGAACATCTGGATGGATGTCTTCAGGTTCTGTTGTTTGCAAGTCGTTTTGTTCCAACAATGGTGCATGGTAAGGTCGAAGCAGATCTACATTAAAAATTGGATGTAGGCCAAGGCATGCAAGGATGTCAAGCTGAAAAGCATTTTCTCCAATATGTTTAAGGATACTATATGGACCATATCGCAATGGGTGGTCTGCTGAGACAATTGACTGTGGCATTGGCTTTGACTTTCTGATACTTAATTACCAATTGAAAGTGTTGCAGGTAATTAATCCACTTGAGTTGTCGGGTTATCTGTAGTTTTGACTGAGTCGAAGTGAACTGCAAAGGCTTATGGTCAATGAGGATGACCGTTTCCCTGCCAAGAATGTAGTGTCTCCATTGCTTGAGAGCTTACACAATGGCATACAGTTCCTTTTCATAGGTCGAGTACCTTCTGACCGTGTCGCTAAAATTCTCGGAATGAAACGCTACTGGGTGACCTGGCTTAGTGATCACTGCACTGAGGGCATAGTCCGATGCATCTATCTCAATCTCAAAGGACTGATGCAAATCAGGTAACACAAGTACCGGTGTAGTACAAAGTTTGTTTTTTATTTGTTCAAAAGCTTGTTGTTGCGTCGGTGTCTATTTGAAGAAATTTTTCCCGTTTCCTTTCGTCAACTGATTCAGAGGCCATGCGATGTGGGTGAAGCCAAGTATGAATCATCGATAGAAATTCACAAAACCAAGAAAACTTTGTAGTTCATGAATGTTCTGAGGAATGGGCCAATATTTGAGGATCTGTACTTTTTCTGGGTCGACATGAATGCCTGCAGAGTTAATTACATACCCCAAATACTTGACGCTGGTCATTACAAATGAGCATTTGTCCATGTTCAGATATGGTTGATGTTGTTGGAGAGTGTTAAAAACTTGCTGAAGTTGTTGACATGTTCTTCCCATGATCGAATGAAAATCAAGATATCGTCAAGATAGACAATGACACATTTACCGATGAAAGGTTGTAGAAGGTCATCCATATATCTCATGAAGGTTGCAGGTGCATTGGTTAAGCTGAAAGACATAACTAACCATTCAAATAGTCCTTCCTTGGTTTTGAAAGCCGTTTTCCATACATCGGCGGACTCGATTGGAATCTGGTGGTATCTTGACTTGAGGTCAAGTTTCGTAAATAACTTAGCACCTTTCAAATTATCAATGAGTTCATAAATCCGTGGAAGAGGGTATATGTTCTTCACTGAAATTTTGTTGAGAGCCCAATAGTCGATGCACTTGCGCCAAGTCCCATCTTTCTTTGGAACTAAGATGACTGGACTTCCACAAGGAGAGGAGTTGGGGCAGATATGACCCTTGTCGATCAAATCCTGGATTTGTCTACGAATCTCTTCATTTTAGAGAATGGATCTTCTGTAAAAAGATGCGTTAGGTAATGAAGAACCAAGAACAAGTTCAATGGAGTGTTTTGTTGATGTATTTGTAACTTCGGAATGTATTCACTTGTATATCTTATGTATTGTACCCCGATGTTTATTCCGAGAAGTGTCTGTAATGTATTTGAGTCATGTCATGCCCCGATGTTCCTATCCGGAGATTCAATAATGTAAACAAGTCATGTAAATTCATTGTGGATAACCCTCCTATTGATCAAGGGTTAAAGTCCCCGTAGTTGTGGGGCACTAGGGTTATTAGACTCTCCTAGAGAAGACGGCCCTAGGTGAGCTAATGTAAGTCGGGTCATTAGTACCCCAGTTGTGGTTACTCTAGCCTACATAACTGAGTTAGGATTACTAGAGCCTACATAACAGAGTTAAAGATTAAGTGAACAAAAGAATATAAATAGAGAATGAGACTCTCTATTTATTACACACACACACTCACTCATTGGGGCGCATGAGTGAGAGAGAAGAAGTTGGGATCAGAGAGAGAGACTACTGCTGTTGGGAGATCATCTTACTATTTTGGGTTTTACTTTTGGTGCTGATTCTATATCTAAGGAAGTTGCAGGGTTTTCTCCTTTATGGTTTCCCTGAGGAAAATCTTTGTGTCTATTGTCTCTTGTGTTTGATTACTGTGCTTGTTATTCTCTCAGTTAAAGATCCTAAGATCATATTGCTTAAATGATAAAAATCTAACATGGTATCAGAGCTAACCTGAGAAGAAGACATTGTGTAGCTGCAGAAGCTAGGGCTTCTTACTTTTTGGGTCTCTCTCCACAATCCATCAACAAAAGGATGCTAGGCTAACTCTCCATTGAAGGGCGCATCTTTCTGTCAAAGCAGAATTTGTTTCCGGGCATTTTCAGTTTTTGGTGCGGGAAATTAGGGCTTTTTACAAAAGAATAATTTTTGAGTGAGCCTAGCATAGGATTTGTCTCCTCATAAAAATCGAATTTTAGAGACATGGGTCGAGATTTTTGGTTGGGTGTAACTCCAGGAAAGTCAAACCCTAGTTTGACCTCGGGCTGGAAAAACCCTAAATACTAAAATTAGTTTTTGTAAATTCGCTATATCTTGGGGTTGCAGAAGTCTCAGGGGCTAAAACTTTCACAGGTCGAAGATAAAATCTTGATGTACACTGTATCCAAGTTTTAGCCTTCGATTTGCTATATTCTAGGAGATATGATTCCTCCAAGTTAGGGTTCCAGCCTCTCCCAGGATTCATTCCCAAACAGGACACCTGGGGAGAATTGCTATATCGCAGGCTACGAAGGTCCAAATGAAATTTCTCAAGATGGTCCAGAAAGGGTATGGAATGTACTTTCTGTGATAGAAGTTTCAGCCCCCGAAGATGAAACAATGATACGTGGAGGTCCATGCAACTTCGCTATTCTGAATAGTCTTAAAATAGGTCACCTTGGGAAACCGCTCATAAGTCCCAATTGGTGAAACCAATTCTGATGAATCCTGGGGTGTTGGAACAGGGACAGGCGAGGCTAACTCAGTACAAAGTTTCATACACAGAGGAATAGTAATTGCAAAGATACCGCAGAATTAGTATCAGGCATTTATGTAGAAGAAATTGGAAAACTAGGGCTTCCTATTTCGGGAGCTTCCCTCCACTGTTTTCGAAAAAGGAGTACATTGGACAACTCACCTTGAAGAGGTCTATATTTCTATGCAAACAGACCTAAAAGATTCCAAGTTTTGAAAATTAGGGTTTCTCTGACAAACCCTAGATCAGCCAGCTCTCGAACCAGGACGAACACCTCAAATCGGTAAGATCTAATATTTTGCTATTTTCATTTGAGGTTCTTATTTCCAAGTGATCTATCACATCAGCTTGATGATAAGCTTGGTGAAGCTGACAACTTCCAAGCATGGAAGTATATGATCTCTCTGAAGAAAGTGAATTGGACACCTACATAAGTAGAGAGGTTCCAATTCCAGAGGCAGATGAGTCTAAAAGCCTTACACCAAGAACTTGGTCAAGGCCAAGAATATCATTGCTGATTCAATCACGGATCACCTTATACCACAAGTCTTTCCTAAAAGACATCGAAAGAGATGTTTGATTCCTTGACCAACTTATTTGAAGGGAAGAACATAAATCAGAATATGACTTTGAGAAAACAGTTGAAGAATGTGAAGATCCAAAATGCAGATTCCATACAGTCATACTTTATGAGGGTCTCTAAAAGAACAACTTGTAGCAGTAGAAGAAGAAGTGGAGAATGTAGAAGTGGTGATAGCCACCTTGAATAGCCTCCCAGGATCATGGGATTCATTCATGCAAAGAATGTGTGCCAGAAGATGGGAGCAACTGAAGATCAAGCTCTCACCATCCAAAGAAGATCCCTCGAGCGATGAGGAATACGAAGGACTCAACTCTTGAAGAAACTCTTATCCATCTTAGCATTTGGATAAGAAATAATGAATGAAGAAGATGATGAAGATGAAGGCTCAAGAAGGAGTCTACCCACGAAACAAATAAAAATAAGTATTCAATTGTCATTTCATGATATTGTTTTGTTATGCATTTGTTTATATTCAGTTGATGTATGATATAATATTTGCATTAATGACAGTATACTACTAATATGCATGTAATGGGTAAGTAGCTCATGGTGCTATACAGCTCTCCATTGCTACTTATCTAGAATGAAACCTCTTTGCTGACATATTGCATTAGTGCACAATCTCAATGTTGTCCTGGTAGAGATGGAAGGCATCTAGAAAGTTTTTGTGAGATATGGATGAATGTTGTATTGGCTAAAATAGTTGCATAATCATATATCTTAATGCAAAAGAATTTTTCATTATGAATATACCTTATGAAATGTTTCTAACCATATAACTAATGCATTTGACTTGTAGGAAAGATTGCGTAAAATAGCCTACAAGCAAAGAAGGATGAAACTTGTTCCGAAGAACAAGTGATGAAAGTTCAAGATAGAGGATCTTGTTATCCAATGATCCTAGATGGATACATAGAATATTAGTAGCAGAGGAAGCTACTTGTCACTCCAGTACATAATGTTTTAGTGCATAGAGTACGAAATACAGAGGGAGAATGATGCTCCGCTTCAGAGGGAGTGACTACAGAAGATCCTGAGATTCGACATGGTACAATAGGATGGACAACTTACTAATGATTCTAGGCTTTACTGAAAGTAAAGCAAATTCCAACCTTTTCTTCAAGGTTGAAGGTGGAAGACTAGTGATGCTCTTTTTATATGTCGATGACTTGTTCCTGACAGAAAATAGGAACTCATTAAAGTTGCAAGAAGGAGACTTGCTGCAAGTTCGAGATGAAGGACTTGGATATGATGCACTACTTTCTAGGCATGGAGGTGTGGCAGAATGCAGATGGAATTTCCCTGGGACAAGGGAAGTATGCAGTAGAGATCTTGAAGAGATTCAGGATGATGGATTGCCAGGCCATGACCACACCTATGGCATCGAACCTGAAGCTATTGAGTGATGCTTCATCAGGAGCGGTTGATGCTACGATGTATCGTCTAAAGATTGGGTCCTTGATGTACCTGACGAATACAAGACCAGATATTTGCTTTGTTGTGAACACCTTGAGCCAGTTCCTGACGGATCCAAGACATGTTCACTCGATTGCTGCAAAGCATATTCTGAGGTACTTGAGGGGTACAGTTGATTATGGGCTCAAGTATGAGGAAAAACAGAAGATTAACCTGGAAGGTTATGTTGATTCAGATTGGGCAGGCAGTGCTATCAATAGGAAGACACTTCAGGGTGTTGCTTCAGTATGGGATCAGGTGTGATCTCTTGGTTTAGCAGGAAACAATCTTGCGTGGCACTGAGTACAGTTGATGCAAAGTATGTTGCAGCTTGTTCAACTAGTTGTGAGGTAGTATGGCTAAGGAAGCTACTGTCAGATTTATTTGATCTCCAGTTGGATGCTACTTGTATATATTGCGACAACCAGAGTTGTGAGAAGTTTTCTGAGAACCCGGTGTTCCCTAACAAGTCAAAGCATATCGAGATCAAATATCACTATATCAGGGATATGGTGTAGAGAGGAGTAGTGAAGCTCCAGTATGTTGCGACGGATGAACAGATAGTTGATGTGTTGACTAAGCCATTGGCCAGAGTGAAGTTTGAATACTTCAGGGAGAAGCTTGGTGTTCTCTAGATCGAGGTTCCCTCCAAGGGGAAGTGATGAGTCCATGAGCCATTCTGACATGGTGAGAGGATTGTTTCCTTCCATGGTCAGATGTAAGGGTTGAGCCATTCTGTCATGGTGAGAGGATTGGTTCCTTCCATGGTCATATGTGAGTGTTGAGCCATTCTAAGGTGATTGTGAGATGTGTTCTCACATGATCAGATATAAGAGTTGAATGCCATTCTCTAAATGGAGGCACGTGGTCAGTTACCAGGAATTTCAGTCTGGGACTGAAGCTCAGCTTAAGTGCTGAGATGCCATTCTTTGGGAGAATGGAGGCACCTAGTTAGTTACCAGGAATTTCAGTCTGGGACTGAAGCTTAGCTTAAGTGCTGAGATGCCATTCTCTGGGAGAATGGAGGCACCTGGTTAGTTACAAGGAATTTCAGTTTGGTACTGAAGCTCAACTTAAGTGCTGAGATGCCATTCTTTGGGAGAATGGAGGCACCTGGTCAGTTACTAGAAATTTTAGTCTGGGACTAAAGCTCAGCTTAAGTGCTGAGAGGCCATTCTCTGGGAGAATGGAGGCACCTCGTCAGTTACCAGGAATTTCAATCTGGTACTGAGAGCCTTTCTGACATGATGTGTGATGAGTTTCCTATCATGGTCAGATGTAAGTGCGGAGCCTTTCTAACATGATGTGTGATGAGTTTCCTATCATGGTCAGATATAAGTGCTGAGCCTTCTGACATGGTTTGCGATGAGTTTCCAACCATGGTCAGATGTAAGTGCTGGGCGGGACTTTCTGACCGGGTCAAATATAAGTGCTGAAGAAGATGAGGACCTACTTGGAGGCTAGGCCTACAACCAACATGAGAAAGGGTTGGCTCTGTAGAACTCCTTGTGACGAGAAGAATCAAGAGATAGCACTAGTGATAATAACCCAGTGATGATCTAGATCGAGTGATGATCCAGATCCAATGATGATAATCAAACAGTGATGATCCAGATCGAGTGATGATCCAGATCCAATGATGATAATCCAACAGTGATGATCCAGATCGAGTGATGATATAGATCGAGTGATGATCTAGATCCAGTGATGATGATCCAAATCTAGTGATGATCCAGATCCAGTGATGATGATCCAGATCGAGTGATGATCCAGATCCAGATGAAGATGACTAGAACTCGATGATGATCCAGATGATACAGAGAAGAAGACTTGTGCTGATAAATTGTGTCGAGAGAATACTTTCCTAGTTAAGAGGGAGTGTTGATGTATTTGTAACTTCGGAATGTATTCACTTGTATATCTTATGTATTGTACCCCGATGTTTTTTCCAGGAAGTGTCTGTAATGTATTTAAGTCATGTCATGCCCCGATGTTCTTATCGGGAGATTCAATAATGTAAACAATTCATGTAAAGTCATTGTGGGTAACCCTCCTATTGATCAAGGGTTAAAGTCCCTGCAGTTGTGGGGCACTAGGGTTATTAGACTCTCCTAGAGAAGTGGGCCCTAGGTGAGTTAATGTAAGTCGGGTCATTAGTACCCCAATTGTGGTTACTCGAGCCTACATAACAGAGTTAGGATTACTCGAGCCTACATAACAGAGTTAAAGGTTAAGTGAATGAAAGAATATAAATAGAGAGTGAGACTCTCTATTTATGACACACACACACTCACTCATTGGGCGCATGAGTGAGAGAGAAGAAGCTGGGATCAGAGAGAGAGACTATTGCAGAGGTGCTCTGTCTGGTGCTTGAAAATGTTCTGGTATTCTTGAAGAATGTTGTCGATCTATTGTTGTTGTCGGGAGATGCGTTCGTCGGTGAGGCGACTTGTTGTTGCAGTCTTCCTGGAATGTTGAGGATTGATCATAATTAATGCAAACTTTTGAGCATGATTGATCATCTTCTTTGTTTGCTTGGCATATATCATAGAAACTGTTGATGTGGGTTGTCGCTCTGGTATGCCATACCATTGGTTTCAGATTTTTACAATCACCTTTTGAGGCCATGACTGATATGTACTGTGTCGATCCCATAGGTAGGGTTTACCGAATAGGGCATCGGCTATGGAAAGCGGTGCCATGTCACATAGCACTTCATCTTCAAAAGGCTTAATGAAGTAGGCGAGTCGACATTGTCGTGTGATCCTTAGTTCCTGCCCATCCTTCATCCAACCGATATTGTAAGGCTGAGGATGTGGAGTGGTGACAAGACCTAATTTCTTCACAATATCTTCAGAAACAAAGTTCTTATGGCTACCATTATCCATAATTAGATGTAATGGATTGTTCTGAACCCATATCTGTGTATGGAATAGGCGCTCTCGTTCCTCGTCATCGACGATGGTCGAGGCTGTCAGAGTGGTCGAGGTCGAATCCAGGAGGGATGATGCATCTGGATTAGATTCTACTAGGGTTTTGTCAAACAAGTCGGATGTCGACAATTTTGACAAAAATGTCTTCCAAGCTTTGCATTCTGAAGTATCATGCCATGATGAACTGTGATAATCACACCATTTCTCGGTAGGGTTCTGTTTGCTATGATCCCTCTTGTCTTTCTGCAAGTTCTTCTTTGGATGATCAGGCTTTGGCAGAGTTTGCTGAGAAGGATTCTTGAACTTATCGGAGTTGGCTGGCGACTTCTTGTCGGATGTTCAACCTGTTGGCTTGTTCGCAAAACATATTTTTCCTTTTTGTTTAGCTTCAATATTGCTGGCATAATGAAATGCATCTGTAAGCGTGCTGACAGTCATAAACTCCATTTCTTGTTGAATGTATGGGGACAAACCGCTGATGTACTTCAGGACAAGCAATTTCTCTTCTTCTTAGATGCCAAGTCTAGCCACCAGTTGGTAGAACTTGTTGGTGCAACTCTGTACGGACTGGTATTTCCACTGCCTTAGCTGCTGTCACTTCTTATACTACTATTCAAGATACTTGGGCGGGTAGAACTCCTTTTAGACATATTCAACAAATTTTTCCCACGTGTCGATGGGGTCTTCTTCTTTTTCCATCTTTGTCGATAGATCCTCCCACTAGCAGTGTACAGAGGTTGACATCTTCAAGGACGTAATGGTGATTTTTTCCATTTTGAAGAGTTGATTTACTGCGTAGTAAGATTCCAAATGTTGTACCTAATTGTCAACGGATTCCACGCCAATCTTGCCTTCAAGGTTTGGTATGTCCAGATTCATTTGCACTTTGAAGGGCTGATTTTATCAAAGTGAGATTGCGTCGAGGATTCCTCGGAGTTCGCAGTGACTCTCAGGAGAATCTCGCTGAACTGGGTGAACATTTCGGTTCCCTGGCGAGCCAGTGCTTTTTCTATGAGTTGCTCTATCTCGTTAGTTGCATGTCTATTTTCTACTTCTTCGGCCATCTTTTTTGAAGTCGAAGGAAGTGTTTGCTTGTTTTGCTGAGTTTTTGAGCGTGTTTGAACATGCATAAGTTAAATAACTTTGATGGAAGTGCTTATGTAACTTAAGCTCTAAACGAAAACTTGCTTTGATACCAATGATCCAGGTCGTGCCCAGGTGCACGCTAGGGACAACAATTGACGGAATGAGTTGAGTTATGTTATGGTGGAAGCATATAAGAAGAAACAACAAGCAGGAAACACACCAAGTCAACAAGAAATGTACACATAGACAATATGCAATAATTCAAACTAATTTATTACTTTTGCTCCATGAAAGATGGAGGAATCGGATGATGATCAGAAAGATGTCTATAGTACATAATGTACATGCTTATATAGAGGTTGCTGAGATGTTTGGGTGACTACCCGCTACGTTCAGTTACAAAAGTTATAACAGTCAGAAGTTCAACGGTCGCAGAGCATGTTGATATGCTGTTGGCTGAACATGTCCGAAGGCGAACCCGTCAAAGGCAAACGTGTCGGCTGCTAGTTGGATCATAGAGTCGGCCATAACGACTCAAACTCTGCTAACTATTGTGCCACGGTTTGAGACACCCACAACCATCTAATTCCCACTAGAAAACCAAGCGAAAATCTCCCTAAAACGCGTATGTTCCTCTTTCTCCCACAAATCCCACTTTGCAAAAATGAAAGGTGTGCCACCCCTCTTCATCACCATTTTGAGCAAATTCCCCCATGCTGTAGAGGGTATGTTAAAAGACATGTACTTAATTGGGATGGTACATGAGGTAATCGAAAGAACGAGCTGCTTTGTGTAATCATGAAGTTGTTTTGCCACCTTGCGTCATCACATTTATTTTGATTTACACTTGTCATTTCAGCTTTGTTGAGAAAGGTCTCAAAGAAGAAAAGAGAACTTAGGGATTGGGTCAAATGGGTGGTCCCCCCAATTTTTCAAAATCCATGACTTGGCAAGCATGTTAGGTTAGCTTGGTTGTTCATCACCCTTGTTTTGCTTTCTCTTTATATGAAAGGCTTGAAAATATTCAAATTCTCCACTCCTCATGAGAATTCTAGTTATCACTATGCCTAAGTAAGGGCCTTTGGGGGTAGCTTTTCGAACCAGGCATTGACTTAGCATTTATGAATCCCCAATTATGATGAGTTTATTATATCCTTTTTCAATAGCTAGCTTAACTCCCTTCTAGAGGGCTAATGCTTAAGCCTGATTGTTCAAAACTATGTCAATCCCACCCATAATTCATTTCTCGTGATTCATCGAGGTCACAGAGCAACCCCCCTCCACCTATCACCTTTGGGTTACCTTTTGAAGCCCCATCGAAGAAAATAAAACTCTAATTCTTACTTTGAATTCATTTTTGGAAGTTAGTATTTGTCATTCCGAGAACCTAGTCATTTGAAGGAGGCCTTTTGTATTTTGCAAAGACACTAAGTCATTTGATCTAATCCATTATTGATAAAACCCAACGCATAATATTCCATTTTCTTCAATCTATCCACACATGATAATATTTTTTTAAATTGAAAAATATGACACCCCATCTCATTCTAAAATATATACTCATAATAAGTTTTAAAGATGTCTAAAAATTCGACGATTTGCACTGGATGGTCATTTTTCATCGAGCTCAATGGGTTAGCTCAAGTGGTTGAGCTGTGAGTTGTAAACAAAAGGTCTTGGAGTCAAAACTTCGGGTAGTTATGCATAGACATATAAAGGCATCACTTGATGTCCCCATCGGGTTAGGTTCCATAACCCCTCTTCAAGGTTGTGAATCACATCGAAAAACAAAAGATCATTCCAAAACTTAACAACTATAACCTGAATTTTGAAAAATTCCCACGATTTAGACAAATATTTTTCTATTTTTTGGGTGTATTCTACCCATCAGCTTTGGCTCCTCTATCACCAAATTCTGGTAACCCAACAAAACAAACTTCCCGTAACCCAGAACCCCACTACCTATCATTTCAATGGTGCGAACAAAGACAACAAACTTCAATCGGCGCGCTTCGTTTATTGTGGATTATGTCGAACGAAGGAGAGCCGCCAGATGTCCGAACCTTCAGCCACCGCTGCAGCGTTGATTCGTTGCTTAATTTGCACGCAAGCAGGTCAGGTACTGCTAACGTGGCGATGCCTCACCTTCCAGGCAATTTTTCCTTTTTATGAAACTGTGCCCATTTCGGCTTTCAACACATTGAAGAAATAAATACGAGGGAGCGAGGAGGAAGGATGCAGAACAGAAAGCAAGTAAACTTGTTTGGTGCAATTGTGTTGTGTGTGATAGCGATTGGCGTGCTGGGTATCAGTAGCAGTAAAGGGGCGTCGGCCATGGGAACTCCTGGTGGATTGCGCGAAGTGAAAGATTTTCAGAACTCAATAGAGACGCTCGATCTTGGGCGCTTTGCCGTTGATGAGCACAACAAACAACAGGTGTGTGATTTGATCTTTGTTATTATTTTCTTGATTCGTAGGGATTTCATTTGTTTCGGATTTGTGGGAATTCCATTTCTTAATCGATCTGTTCTCTCTCTGTTTGTATCTGTGTCTCCAGAACGGTGATATAACGTTTCGTCGAGTGGTGGGGGCGCAGGAGCAAGTGGTGGCGGGGACTATGTATCATCTGACCATAGAGGCCGAGGACGGCGATCATCCTAAGCTGTACAAAGCGAAGGTTTGGGTCAAACCCTGGGAGAATTTCAAGCGTTTGGAGGAATTTAAACCTGTGGAGCAACCCTCTGTTTCCAGGGCTGACCTTGGCGTCAAACAAGGTAATTCCCATACCTCAATTATAAACTCAAATTTGATGGGATTTGAAGGGTAGGGTGTTTATCCATTTCAGTTTCCTTCAGGATTGATTGCTTGGTTTTGATAATTTTATGGGGAATATCTCTTAGGAGAAGTGATACTAAAAATCTCGAATCTGGTAGGTGGTTTTGATGAGCATATCGAGGGTATTTTCTAGTAACCGTGAGGATAGGGTTTGATCCTTCTATTCTGTTTGCTTCCATGTAACATGAAGGGTATCCGCCCTGTCTCTAACCATGGTCGGGTTATCTCTTTCTCTCTTTTATTGTCATATTTTATTTTTTGATTTTTAAGGCACTCTCTTCTACTGTTCTCATTTTTTATTTTATTTTTGATTTTCAATTGTTCTCCCTCTCTTTATTTACCCCCAAATTTTACCCCAAATTTTATGTTAGGGCATGCTATTCTTTCATCTAAATTCAGTTTCTGATTCTTTCATCCCTTGAATTAAAAATGTCTGCCTATTTTATTTGTTTCCATTTATTCTGATTTATTTCCATTTATTTTTATTTTAGTTTATTATCCTTATCCTAAACCCAAAACTATACTTACCCACAGGATATTAGCTTCTGTCCTTTCTGACAGGATATTAGAACTATCCTTACCCACAGGATATGTACGCACTCTTACTTTATTATCCTTGTCCAAAATGATTTAAATCCATCCTCTCAGTACTTACAGGATATTGACATTATAATTACCCGCAGGATATTAGCGCCTCATTTTCCTCGTTGCAATGACATTTCATTTATCAGTTCTTCATTTTATTTTGAAGAGTTCTCTTCATATGGACTTAATGCCAATACTTCTTTTATTTACTTATTTACCCTCAGCCTTCAATGCTAATTGTTGGGCTTCATCAAAGGAATGCAAATTTAGCAGAGCCGATTCATCTCGGAGTTGAAAAATTATGCCATCAGAATATCTTTCTGCAAATCCCCTTCATCTTCTTGTATCTCTGTTATTATTTATAGTTTCTTATATCGCCCAGTAATATTCTTGTACAAATATGTCTCGTTATTCCAAATTCTGAAGAAGTCTAAATAGTTTTTGCTGCTAATTAAAGGGCACAAATTTGGCTCTATGATGTTTCAGCATTTTCGGCCACAATTTTATCTTCTTTTTGTCCTCTCTTCTCCTATCCTTTTATAAATGATCCCACCAAAATGCAGCACGGAATTTTTGTTACAACAAATTTTACCCTTCGAGGATCATTTTCTTCATATTCTCGATTGCAAATATTTCTCCAATTCCTGATCACAGTCTATATTTTATTGTTCATTGCCTGACTCACCCTGTCCGAACCTTGCTGATCTAGCAAATCCAAACCGAATCCTCTTTCTGGAAGTGAAAATTCTCTTATGACCGTATATATGCAGTAAAAGAAAGAAGAATCTCTTCCCTCTTCCTACTCTTCCACACCAAAAATACTAACTGATGTAACTTCAATGGCACAATGGAGTATGGCGCAGTATATCTTTCCCCAGATGCTCTCAACTGAAACTGCCCAATCTTAAAACTGATTCTCTTTCTCGGTTGGGCCTATCAAGTGCCCCTAAATTTCTTCGTTTACATCAACAGAAATAAAGTCACGGTGCTTGACAAATTCCCTCGAACATCTTTCCTCATGTGGCAATCTAATGGGATCGCGTGCATAATTTCTGCCTGTTGTCTTTCAGAGAAAAATGAAATTGAATCCGTTAGAATAAGTTTTATTGCATTAGGATGTGCTAAGTCTTGTAAGTTGCCCGGGAAGTGGCTTGCATCATATTGCCTAGAGAAAATATCATCCTCGTAATGCTTATGAATTTGTGAGAGGTGAGAAAATATGATCCTCGTAATGCTTATGAATTTGTGAGAGATGAGGTAGAATGCCATTCTGAACGTCATTGTTTGTGTTCTACGCTCAAGTTGTATCCTGCTTCGTAAAATATATTCCTACAAATTTGAATGCAATTATAGGTCAACCTCTATGACTATTCTTTATAATAAACTGTAAATTGGTCACCTTTGGCATATTTGAGCTCATTATCTGTATCCTGTTCTGGGCTGTTTTTGCTTTGCTCGGGCTATCAGAGGAATGGTGAATAAGACCTTCCCGAAACATAAATTGATTATTGCTTTGTAGTAAAAAGCTTAGGTTTTCCCTTCAGATTTCAATGCATGAGGCAATTGGAAATGCTGGTAGTATTTGTATTTCCCAGGAATCTATACGATTCGGATTTCCTTCAATTTGGTCTGTTCAATTTTAGAGTGTATAGGAGTGCGCCTTGTTTTTAAGAGTTTAGGCTTATGGCTGATGCCAATAGGGTTCTGGTTTCTGTAAACCAGTGCATGTCGAAGGGTTGGGCTGGCGCACAGTCCCAGTGCATGACCCTGTCGTTCAAGAAGCAGCCCAACATGCTGTGAAGAACATACAGCAAAAGTCCAACTCTTTGGCAGCTTATGAACTGCAGGAGGTCCTTTCAGCAAAGGCTGAGGTTGGTCCCCTGCCCTACTGTTTATGCTTTCTATGGGGTTTACACAGATTTCTGCCTTATTGCGGGTAACAGCCGGTTCTGCTATTGTTGTCTTTCAGGTAGTTGATGAACTTGCCAAGGTGGATTTACATCTGAAGACTAAGAGGGGAAGTAAGGTTGAAGAACACAAGGTTGAAATGCATCGCAATCTTGATGGTAAATGGATATTTAGATCACATTTAACATGATGCAGGGTAGTTATATTTGAACAATGTTTGTATTTATAAAGAATGTTTGTATTTAAGTTTATATCGTCTATATTTATTGGTTGTTAAACAATGTTTGTATTTATAAAGAATGCTCACTGGTGTTAACTATAACAGCACTTTGGCTTTCTACCAGAGGCTTCTTTTAATCTTTTCACTGATTAAAAGATTTGACCTCTTAATACGTATATTGAAGTTGTGAATTTGGGCTTATGGTCTATTTCAAATCTGTCTTGCTGTCAATGATATATAATGTTCACAATGGTTTTTTTATTCTCTAAGAAATAGATATACGCGTCTGAATATTACTTGAGCCTTGAAAATATGTAGATCAAAGTATATTTATAAGATCTTAGTGCAAAATGCAAAATTTTTGGTCTCTTTCAAGTTTCAACTGTGCTAATTTCCTTAAAAAATGATTGGGACAAGGGAGTAAACTCGTGACAATACTTTGTACGAGTCTTTGCTTTTTGTCTAGTGAGCACTTGCAAATATGCATGTTATTTCCCATTAATGCCAATATATGATTCTTTGCTTTGGCTGGCAAGCGCTTGCAAATTTGGGGCTTTTTGATTCATTTCCCATTCATGGTTATGCCGATAAACCCATGAACGGACAGTACTGTTGTTTGGAAACCCTTTTATCGTTCTATGAATCTCTTTAAAAGAAACGCATAGAACTGATCATTTATACCAAAGATCAACACAAGTTTGAAAAATATGAAAATATTCTTTTTTCACACGTGTAAAACGCTTTAATTTCTGTTTGTAAGACGATTTTTGTCGTTCATGTAAAGATTATAATCATCTTTGTTAAATACTGAAACTATTTTTTGAAAAGCATCCATGTGTGGCATATATATGTTTTGGGATTTTGTTCTCCCATGGGAAGCATTTGTTTTCAAAGGATGTTGACTTTGTTGGGAGTTTTCAAATGATGTTATTTTGTTGGGACGCATAAGCTTTTCTAAAAAATTGTATATGATGATATATTCTTAAACAGTGTATGTTATTCATGATGGGAAGGTAGTAGTCATAATCATCATTGTGAATTCAAGTTGAGCTTTTCTCTCATATCTATGCCTATCACTATTGCTTTGGTTGGGTTTAATTGTTTAAAGTCACTCATTTCTTTCTGTGATTTCTTCTGGTCGTCTATATTTCATCTCCATTTGAGATCAACAAAGGATTGTAATCAATCAAATTATGTTTCAGTTAAAAATCTCATTCTCTTTTATGTTGTAAAATGTGCTTAATTGTTGTTGTTGTTTTTTTTCTTTGCCGTTAATCTCACAAATTCCTGAATAGTAATGCATACCCATTGAATAATACGTTGTATCTTTAGCAGCTTCCATTGAGAGTTCGATCATTTACATCATAACCTTTCTGTTTTTACATATAAACGGGGGTAGTTCGTACAAATATCAAAAGGCCGCAGCTATACCTGTATGACGAGTTTACTAATATTTTCAACAGAAGCAGAGGGAACATCAATCACAAGGAACATATTACTTTCAACAGAATATTAATCAAAAGGAATGTGACATTCTCAACAGAGGTGGAGGGTACAACAAACACGCGAGCAAATATTTTCTTGTATTTTTGGGTTCGTCACCACTCTTTAACATTTTTTTTCCTTAAAAGATAATAGTCGTCCCAAATTGATGTCCAGAGCTCGGAATGAGTAAGGAGCTACTCTTCAATGTGTAGAAGAACGTTGTATCTTCTTTGTGTAGAACGCCATTATTACTTTTCCTTGACAAAGTACAATACTCAACGGAGATATTAAAGATATTAATATCTTTCAAACAATTGTCACTCCTATTGCCTTTTTAATACAATGTTGCAAAAGTCGGCTTGGCAAAAAGTCGGCTAGGGTCTTGATTACAACTTCTTGGCAACATCGGCGAAAAAATTGGGAAAAATCGGTAAAAGTCGGCAAACATTAAAAAATAGAAAATACATGGGTCTTGATTACAACTTCTCGGCAACATCGGCGAAAAAATTGGGAAAAATCTACAACTTCTCGGCAACATTGGCGAAAAAATTGGGAAAAATCGGCAAAAGTCATCCAACATTAAAAAATAGAAAATACATGCATTTTTTTTAGAATTTTAAACATAAAAAGCAATAATAACATCAGAAAAAAATATTGGAAAATACATGCATTTTTTTTAGAATTTTAAACATATAAAGCAATAATAACATCAGAAAAACATATTGGAACATAAATATGAAGAAAGCACTCATATATATCATTATCATGTAGTCATGGCAAATATAAAACGATACATCAAAGTAAGTTGATATTGAAAGTCTGAAACATCATAGTTGTCCGATCAAGGACTTTTGAAAAAGGGTATAAAGTTTAAACAATACAAAATGATATCACATATATAAATGTATCCGAGGAAAACTAGCATCTAGCTATCTAATATCGATGCCCTTTTTCCTTTTTACGGGAAAATATTATGGGTCTTTTGTCAGGCCTGCCCGTAGCACTAGAAGTAGCAATAAAAGGCCCATGAGCCTGCATTTAATACTCGACGCTGAGTTATGGATGGAGGACTAGATATATCAAGCAGTGAAGAAGGTGGTGGCGATGCCTCCATGGTGCCTCCAAACATCTCCTCCTCCTCCTCTTGCCCCTCCTCTAGCCATGCAGGTGCCTCCTCCATGATAGGCGTCTCAATCTCCACCCTCCACTTCGACAATATATCAGTATTGTTCAAGGAGATGGCATATGCATCAAGTTCTTTCTGTATCTGTGCCATTCACAAGCGAAGGTTGTAATGAACATACACCAAGTCATTAAGACGTGTCAACTCCAACCTGTAAGAGGGTAATAAAAAAAAATTAGAGTCTAGAGGATCGTAGATTCATAAATTGCATTAAACATTTAAATGCAATTGCTTTGTTCAAATTCTAAGTTCTAAGTTTTTAACTTTCTCCGTCTCTTTGCATGTATTTTTTCAAATACACTCCAATTTCGTTCACATCCCGACTCTGTACAGGTTTGGCTAAGGATTCTGATGGCAAATTTCCGTAAATTCGGTGTCCTCACACCATAGGTTCGCCACCAAGTGGCTACATGTCACCAAAGCTCAAACAAGAAATAAATATAAATAAATCATAATTCATCTTTTAAATAAAGGTGAAAACTTAAAACGGTCTAATAAGTTAATAATTTACCTGGCATGAATTCGGTCCTGTCACGAATAGCATCAGCAAAGCCAAATACTCCAGCACCATCCCGATACACCTCTATCTCGCGATTGTCTGCATTGCAAATGTCATAATCAGGTATCATCCTCTGAATACAAGTGAGAAGCCCCTCCAAAACCTCACCATCAAAATCAAAATTGCATTTGTAGGCAAATGCGGGGTTGAGGAAGAGTCTTGCTGCATGAATGAGTCGATGAAGCATCCCAGTCCATCGAGTATCAATCAACTCCCATAACAACATGTGCCTGTCATGCCTTGGGGTATCCTTTCCCACATAGAAATTCCGAATGGTCTCTTTGGCCCTATCCATGGCCTCATATAAATAGCCCATTGCGGGCTTATCACCATCAACAAGTCGCAGAACCCTCACTAATGGTTCACTAACGGAGCACACTTCCTCCATTCATTCCCAGAAGGCATCAGTGTACACCGGCTTGGCAATGGTTTTCCCATCCTCTCTCCTACTGTAAGCACAATCACGCCACTCATCACAAACAAACATTTGCTTCAATTCAAATTGACATTGAAGCAAAGACTGAAGAGTAATAAATGTGGTGGCAAAACGCGTGATTGCAGGACGTTTCAACTCCTTGTTTTTAGTGTGCCTCCTCATGAGACTAAGAACAAAACCATGGTTGTAAATGAACTTAGGGATGGCCCTAGCTTGATCAATCACCACCTTGATAAAGGCAATTTTCTCCATATCCTCCAACATCAAATCAATGTAATGAACAGTGCATGGAGTCCAAAACAAAGAGGGATACCTATCCATAAGCATCCTGCCAGCAACCACATAATTAGCTGCATTATTTGAAATAACTTGCACAACATTGTGCGCCCCAATATCCTGGATGAACCCATCCATCAACTCGCATAAAAGTGCCGCATCTTTTACATGTGCCGATGCATCAACTGATTTCACAAACATGGTACCTCTAGGACAATGTACCAAGAAGTTGATAAGGCTTCTACTCTTACCGTCTGTCCACCCATTAGACATGATTGTGCATCTAGTGTTCTCCCATGACCGCTTGAACTCTGCCAACCTAGCATCGATGTCCATCTTTTTTGCTTGAAGGATTGGGACCCGCAACTACTCAAAGGTGGCACTTTTATAACCTGGGCCAACTATTGCAATGGCATCACACATCAGCGACCAAAATGGATTGTTTTTAACAATGCTTGGAGGTATGTGACTCCAATAAAGACACCTTCCCATTACCCTGTCCACTTCTACCTTTTCCGATTTCTTTATAACTGACTTGATAGAAGGTTGTGAGCCCCGCCCTCCCAAGAGGTGAAGCTGTGGAGCCCCTCCCACTATCCTCACCGATAGTGGTAGATAAAGATGCACCTAAACTTTTTGCTTGGCCAAGAGCTGCAAGCTCAGCTTTGTTTGCAGCGATCTCATCCTTCTTTCTCATTTTTTCATGGATGGCATCATGGGCAGTGCATGATTTCTGGGGTCACTGCAGTACAAAGGCCAACATCATGGCCAGGGAGTTTGGCTAAATAGTATTTCAACCTGTTAACCCCTCTCGACATACGACGCCCACATAATTTGCAAGTCAAATTTTGCCTATTGTTGCCATCTTTGGGCTCACCATACTGCCAAAATGGGTCCAATATCTTTGGCATTTTTGCAATTGAAAATTTGGAATGCTTCAAGCCTTTAACTCAAATGCAACTCTAGGGCACAAAAACAAAAAAATTACATTAAACTCCATTGGAAAATAATAGCAACATTCTAGTTTAAAAAACCATACCTCTAAATTTAGATTTTAAGCCATGAAAACTAAGAAGAAGAGGGTGGTTAAGAAGTAAAAAAACAAGCATGTTATTTTCCGTTCTAATTTTGTAAAACCCCTATTTACATTGGCATTGTTTTTCATTTTTTGGGGCATGGAAATCAATGGCAAAATAGTAAAAACAAATAGCAAAGAAATATGCAAGAAATAGGCAACGAAATAGTAAAACAAATATGCAAGAAATCTTTCAAACAGAGCATGGAAAAGATAGAAAAACAATGGATAAAATGCACATACCTTCAACACTTGCTCCACAAAAATCCTTGGTTGAGATGCTAAATGGTGTTTGAAAGCCTCCAAAGGTGTTGGTGGTCTCCTCAAGCCTTTCTCCTCCACTTCCAACAAGCTCATTTGCCAAATGACAAAAAAAACCACTTTTTCCCTTTACTAGGCTGCAGATTGCATGCCTCGGCGATTTTTTCCATCGACCCACGAGTTTTCCTAAAAATCGTTATTTTTCCTCGGCAAAAAATCGGCCAGAGGAAAAACTCGCAATTTTTCCGATTTTTTCAAGACTGCTTTAATATATCAGTACCATTCAAACCTCCTTGATATAATATCAATACCATTCAAGCCTCCTCCCTATGAGGTTTTTAGTGTCATCTTGAAATGTTCAAATGGTAATTTTCCCATAATGTTCTACTACGATATGGATATATCAATACCATTCAAGCCTCATCTTTATGAGTTTTTAAGTGTAATCAATATTGAGGAGCCCTCTGAATAGTATTGGAAAATTACCTAAGATCTCTTAGAATATTAGCGTTTCTACAAATTTGACATTGAGGGTCTTAAATATTTTTTCTAATCAATACCATTCAAGCCTTATCAATATGCCTTATCAATATGAATAGGAGTTTTCAAGTGTAATCAATATTGAGGAGCCCTCAATATTGATACTGTTGGAAAATGACCTAAGATCTCTTGTAATATTAGTGTTTCTACAAATTTGGTATGGAGGGTCTTAAATATTTTTCAGGTTTCTTATTCCCCAGCCCCTCTTTACCGCCACGCACTAACCCGGCTTTACTTGCGCACTAACCCTTTTTTATATTCCCCAGCCTCGCTTCCCCACCACGCAGTAACCTTTTTATTATTATTTAAATGTCACCAAGACGAATTTCATTTCTCCCCTAGATTTGCTTGCCTCCTTTCAATGGTGAGTTTCTGAGTTTTTTTTGATCCAGCAAGACAGAACATCATCCTGCCTCCCTTCCATAGGGAGTTTCTTACGAGTTTTTCGATCAAGCAAACAACATGGAGAGAAAATAGAACTTGACTTTTTCTTTTTTTAATCCTTTCACTAAGATGAATCTTATTATCCCCGAGATTTTCCGGAGCAGGATAAGCGTTCACCAAATCGCCCCCGACTCGCCGGAATCCGGCAGATCAATTTTGGTGTAAATCATACTTTCGAGGAATTAAATCGTAATTTTAATCATTTGGGTAGTTTTAAAATGCCCGATTTAGTATAGAAAGAGCTAATAAAATTAGTAGAATTCCAAAATAATGAAATAAACAATTTCACAGCAAACATTTGACTGATTTTAATCAAAAATCGGCCGAAAAAACGGGGCGATTTGGTGAACGCTTATCCCACGCGAGATTTTCCTGCCTCCCTTCCATAGGGAGATTCTTACGAGTTTTACGATCAAGCAAATATACGGAGAGAAGATGGAGCTTATTATTATTATTATTACTATTCTTTCCATCTCACTGAGATTTATCCCCAAGGTTTGCTTGCCTCCCTTCTGTAGGCAGTATCTTACGAGTTCTTCGATTAAGCAAGACAGAATATCTTGCCTCTCTTCCACATGCAGTTTCTTTATGAGTTTTTCGATGAATCGAAACGGAGCAGAGAAGATAGATCATAGAACTAATTTGATCAAAATAATCCCAAGGCCTCGGAGATGATTTGAAGAAAGGTCTGTAATCATGGATTATCCAATCCAAACCCAAATTAAAAGGGCAATCATTGCTTATCCACTACAAACTTCATTTTTCTCACGAAGAGAATCATGTTCTTCCTTTCTAATGCATCGGCCATGTCCAATTTGATGATGATACCTTGTTCATCATTCCTCGTAGATGAAGGCATTGGCCATGTCCAATTTTATGAAAAGATTCGTAGCTCCCTTGAGACTGCTCTGCATTGCTTTTTGAACCATGATGATATTATCTCTAGTCAACCCTCTTAAAAAAGCATCCACGTTGTTGTGAGATTGGCCTGCCTAGAAATACCTTGATACTCTTGGCTAATATATTTGTGAAGATTTTGAGCAGTATATTACATACGTAGTTGTAAAAATATATTACATACATAGTTTGAAAATTGGAATCGGATTGGAAATCAGTAATAAATTGGTAATGAATCAGTGAATTTGAATTTAATGACTTAGTTTACTCAAAATACATATAAAAACAACATTTTAAAGATTCCATGATTCTGGAAACAAAATATCCAAATTTTGCATAGTGAGTCTATTAATCTTATCTATGGCATACCAAGAGAGGCCAAATAGGCGGAAGTGACAATCATCCACATGAGAGGAAAACAATGGGACGAAACCTTGATCAAACCCAATTTTTTTTTTTATGAAACATATAGAATATCAATCTTATCTATGGCATACCAAGAGAGGCCAAATAGGCAAAACAATGGGACGAAACCTTGATCAAACCCAATTTTTTTGTTATGAACATAGAGAATAAATTGATAACAAAATTCAATTGTTTCTAGTTTGAAGTAATGCTTTTCATTTAGCGAATGAGGGTTTCATTGTAAGGCCGATTTGGTCCATTCGCCTCTGATTATCCTGTGCAACGATAATACAATTATGTCGAAGAGTCAAAATAGAAGAGTTGATTAGGGTAGAGTAATAACAGAGTTGTTTCTTTCAAGCGTTACTTAGATGGCCACATAAAGAGCTAAAGCCTAAGTTAAGAAAAAAATGCATAAGTTAAGAGGAAAAAAAAAATAAAATCAAAATTACTGTGTTTTTATACGTCTATGTGTTTGCAGAAAGATCGGTTGGTGGGTTTTGGTATTGAATCGGTCAATTTAGTGTCCAAATCGATCGGTTCGATACAAAACCAGATAACCAAACCGATCTATAGACCGATTTGACACAGTTGGCCATCAAAATGGTAAATCAGGCGAAACCGAAACCAGTTTTATCGATTTTTAAAACTATGATTACATATCTGAATTGTCAAATTTTGATGAGTTCTCCTTGCATCTACAATTTTGGATTTTGGCTAATAGTTAGTGAAAGATTATGAACAAAATATTTCCGTCGAATTTGTCAAATTTAGATGGATTCTTGTCTTGGAGATTAACGGTAAAAGGAAAAGTATTTATTTTGTCAAATTTAGATGGCTTCTTGTCTTGGAGATTAACGGTAAAAGTAAAAGCATTCATTGCACCTACCACTTTGGATTTTGTTTTTAATATTCCAGTGTTCAAAGGAGGTCTTTCTCTATAAGTTGCCAAGGTTGCGTTAAAAAATGCATTCAATACTAGACACGGGTCTTCTTGATTCCATTGACTAGAGCTTCTCATAAGCTTTGCTTTATTGAAAAGAGCCTCTCATAGGCTTCTTTGCAGATTTGTGATGTAAATAATGCTTCTTTGCAAATTTGAGATGTAAAAATATGGTTCTCTTCCTTTAAACATTAAACAAGGAATGTTTGCTAACATGTTGTTTTAGGGCCTTTGACTTAACAGTGTGAAATTGGAGTGTACTGCTTTCAAAATTTTCCTAAGATGTCAACAACAAATGGTGATTGATGGCGATCTTGCAAATATGGTTGTTAAACTTGATCGAGTTCTCGTGGAAAAAATAGTTCGTTGAAAAAATTTGGACTTTGTGTCAATTCAAAATAATATAGAGTCCGATGGCTCCTTTCCTTGTTTTTCAAGTCACAAACTTCTAGATTCCTATAGCTAGTATCCTTTGACTCTCTTGTGAGTCGAGTATTGGCCTCTTTCTTCACCACCTATAGATAGCCTTCGTGGATGTGGCACCACCAAGTTCTCTTGGGCCTGCTGATTAGATTTCATGTTATGGTTTACCCATGCAGTTGAACTTTGGATATTTCAGAAGAAGATATGGAGTTTAGATTCTACGTATACGTCTAGAACCAACATGGCAATTAAATTTTCGTGTAAATGATGTTCTCACAAATTTTGATACTAAAAAACCTTCCAAACCCCTCACATGGTGTGCTTCACATTATAAAGGGATTAATATTTTGATTTTGCGTGTTCTCATAATTTTCAAATTTTGATACTAAAAAACCTTCCAAACTCCTCACATGGTGTGCTTCACATTATAAAGGAATTAGTATTTTGATTTTGCGTGTTCTCATAATTTTGAGTTGAAGTTTGAAATTTGGATAGGTAGGATACAATTATATATCTAGTCATTGAATTTCCAAAACCTTGCACATTGTGTGCTTCACATGATAGAGGGATTAGTGTTTTGATTTGGCATGCTCTCATACTATCTGAGTTGAAGTTTGAAATTTGGATATGTAGAGCATGGTGTGCTTCACATGATAGAGGTATTAGTGTTTTGATTTTGGTGTGTTCTCATAATTTGAGTTGAAGTTTGAAACTTGGATATGTGGATACAATTATATATCTAGTCATTGAATTTAATCTTATTGAGTTTAAGTACTACACATACATGACTTCATGTTTAGAAACTAAGTGCATAATATTTTAAAAACAAAGGTTCAAAGTTTGAATCTAACTATTTCTCTACCTTTCTAAGTGCAACCAATATTTTGAATCTAACTATTTCTTTACCTTTCTAAAAAATTCACACAAAAACATTGAGTGTAAGTGGGTCAAATAGTTCAAACATAAAGTGTAACACGAGGAGTCCAAAATTTTCAAGTTTGCATATTTTTCTAATTTTGCTTTTGAATATTTGTGTGATTTTCTGTAGAAAGTCAATTGACCATAATTGGGTTTTCATATTTGAATTATGTAATATTTGAGCTACCAAATGAACAATTAATCACCCTAGCATAAATATCTATCGCTTTGATGCGATTGAGACTTGGTTTCTCATATATTAGCATACAGAGTGAGTTTGTGTATAATCTAGATACCTTGAGGGTTTTGTGATTATATGGAGCTATGTGACTTTAATAATAGCTCAACAATGTAATACACTGATCTTGACTCTTTGAATTTGATCTTTTTATATTTTAAATATGTTTTTATTTATTATGTTGCTTAATATGATGAGGTAGATGCCATGGTGGTTATGAACACTAACAAACATGATCATTGTTTGTGCATATTGAACTCCCTTTGGACCATAGGAAATGACTCTCTTGTGCTCAACCGTTGGCATGCTAAGTTTGACCTGCTCAAAGAAAGAGTCGTCAAACAACATCTTTGGGTCTTGATGTTGGCTCTTCCCTTCCCATTGTGGAATAAAGACTTCCTGATTGGTATTGCGAATTCACTTGGGAGATTCGTAGCCCTGGAAAAATATTTCCACCTCATATTTGACAAGAGAATGGCTAGGGTGCTGGTTGAACTGGATGTCTCCAAAGGACTCCTGCCAGAGATTGAAATTCCACTGTGGTAACTCAGTTATTACCTAGAGATTAGATTATTTGAACATTTCGTTTAGGTGCAGCCACTGTCATGAGGCGGGTCATTTAAAAATTAACTGCACATCCCTCCGGCGTGGGATTCCATTAAAACTTGGCTTCTCTGGGATAGAACATGACTCAGACTCACCCCCTATTGAGGCTTTTGGCTCTCCTGTTCCCCCTGGTCCCTACGAATCCTCATCTCTGACCTCCTTTGGCAACCTCACGAAGGGTGAGTTACAGTACATACAGGACATTGAAACCATTGCTCGTTCAACCTCAGCCTTGGGACCTACTGGAGATCCTCACACCTTGTTACCTAATGCTCCTACCTTCGCTATGTCCGTACCGTTGATTACATCTTCTTCTCGACTTGTTGAGCCCTCAACAAGTTTACCTTTACTAGAACACGTATCCTTTTCTCCACCTCAACATAGCCACTCCTCGACGTCTCCTCCTCCCTATACATTGGAAGAATATCCTCCTCTCCAGAGGAACACTACACCTAATACTTCCACTGATCCTTCTAGTCCTACTACTTCACCTTCCTTTTTGGACCCATCTCTGCTGAAGTCTTTGGACATATTTACTGACAAATCACCTATCTCGCCCTCCACTCTGCCCCTAGATTCGATCACATTCCAAAATGTTACTATCAGGAAGTCGAGGAGGAATTAAACTGCTGATGATTCGGGAACTTCAGGTCTTTATACTCCTCTCTCAGCTCGTATTAAAGTTGCAGCCAGATCCTTGAACTCTCCATAGGTACTTAGAGCATTGTCACCTGACTCTCAGGTTGACTAATGAGGATCCTCTCCATGAATATTCGTGGTTTTGGGGGGCATACCAAAAGAAAAGACCTCAGATCTCTCTTCTCCTCTCTCAATCCTGACATGATTCTGATTCAAGAAACTATGTGCGATCACATCTCAACCCTTCACTACTTTTCCAAGTTAAAGTCGGGCTGTGAATTCTGTGCTCTGGACTCCCATGGTCTTTCTGGGGGTCTTCTTACTGGCTGGAACCCTCATCTAGAACGATGTAAGGCTTATCATTCATATGTAGGGATATTAATCAAGGATAAACTCAAAGGCTTAGATACTGTGTTCTCCATAGTTAACTGTTATGGTCCTTATGCCAATAGAGAAGCATTTTGGAATAATGTATTAACTGGAGGCATTTTTGATTATTCCAACTTGATACTTGCTGGTGATTTGAATTTCACCCTATCTGACTGAGGTTTGGGGCAACATGGCCCGTTTGGATCACATGATTCATTATTTTACTCATTTTCTTGATACTGCTAACATGGTTGACCTTGCACCACTTCACCTTGGCCCCACCTAGAGAAATGGCAAGACTGGTACAAAGGGTGTCAGTAAACGCCTTGACAGGTTTCTGGCTTCTCAGCTTACTCTCCCAATCCTTAATAACTATAAGTCTTGGTCTCACCCATCCGATATTTTTGACCATTATCTGGTTTGTCTTGAGTGGAACTACACTAAGCACTGTCATATCTATCCTTTTAAGTTTAATAGGGCCTATCTTCGGGAGCAGGACTTCATGGATTTGGTCCATACTTCCTGGAATTCTCAGTTGCCCCCACAACTTGATCATATGTCTTTTCTCACTACTAAACTCCAGAGACTCAAGGATAAAGTCAAGAATTGGGAAAAAGGATAAAATTGACTAAAGAACGGGAAACTACTGAGGTTGATTTTGCCATTCAGAAGCTTCTTATTGCCCAAAACTCTGGTATATTGTCGGTCTACGAGTCATCACAACTCTCATAGCTGAAAGCTCGTAAGGACACTTTATTGACCCATGAGATCCTCACCTGGAAACTTAAGAGCAGGGTAGATTGGCTAAATGAGGGGATGCTAATACTAATTTTTTTCACTCTTATGCATCAACTAGGAGAAATTCGAAAACTATTTGGGGATTACAAAACCAGCAAGACTCTATGATCGAAGATGATGCTCAACTTAAGGATACGGGGAGCATCACATTTCTCTAATCTCTTTACTGATGATGGTGCCTCCAACATTGATGACCAGCCTAACGTTAGCAGACTTTTCCCTTCCTTCCTCATAGAAGAAGATAAAGTCACCTTCCTGTCTGATTTCTCACTCTCGGAGATTGAAGGTGCACTCAAGGGTCAAGGCCTTTGATAGGGTCAACTGGACCTTTCTTATACTAGTCCTCTTATAGATTGGTATATCGACTGTATGTGTAAATTGGATAATGGGTTGTGTGGAATCTTCAAACTTTGCAGTCTTAGTCAACAGTACTCCTTCTAGATTCTTTCTTGTATCAAGAGGCATTAGACAGGGATGTCCTCTCTCCCCTCTACTATTTATTTTGATTATTGAAAGTCTGAGTCTACTAATTCAAAATGCATAGCAAAGAGGGGTCATTACGGGTGTCAAGGTTACATCCTCACAGTATCTCACACACTTACTTTTTGTTGATGATGTCATATTATTTGGTGAGGGAACTGTTGATGAATGGAAGCACTATAAACAACTTCTTGATCTTTTTTGTTCTGCGACGAGCATGCAAATTAGTGGGGAAACATATTCATTTCTATATAATGCTATTGATGAGCACACCAAGGAAAACATTGCAGCCATTCTGCCATATAAAATGGAACCACTGTCAGTGGGTTTCAAATACTTGGGCTTCTATCTGAAACCATTGGGTTACCAAGTCAATGAATGGCGTTGGCTTATTAAAAAATTTGAACAAAGAATCAGTAACTGGACATATAGACTTCTCTTGCTTGGAGGCAGACTGATCTTGATCCAATCAGTACTAATGGGGATGGCAGTTTTACTGGTTAACATTGGCTAGAATGCCCAAAACTATTATGAACTACCTTAGAAGTGCCATCTTTAATTTTCTATGGGGAAACTCTTATGGGAATCATAGAACACACCTGGTGGACCGGCATAAGATCTCTAGACCCTATGACTTAGGAGGTTGGAACATAAAAAATTTAGATTTGTTCAACACAACTCTTAGATTGAAGAGTCTCTGGCTAGTACTGAATGGAGATGGTATCTGGTCACTCATTATGAAATATAAATATCTCAAAGATCGGACGGTCGATGCATGGCCTCATTGTAAAGAATTCAAGGTACATGGTACCTCATTCAGATGGAATGGCTTTATCAGAGCTCTGTCTTGGATAACCTGTCACTTAGGTTGGAAAGTTGGAAATGGCCCCAGCATACGGATTGGTGTGGATTCGATTGCTGGCATAAATTTAGACTTCGTTCTCCCTGAGGATCTCAGAAGGTATTTCGCTGATTATGGCATCACCAAACTCTATGATGCACTATACATTGACTCTGGGAAACATCACTGGCTCTCTGCTACTGACCTTGACCTCGACGGTTCTTGGAAGTAGATCTGGACTAATTATATTAAAGGTTTCTCCCATGCTTTTATCCAACTTTGCAGCAAATCGAATTCTCTAGTTTGGATGTATAAGAAGAAGTCGGGAATGGTGATTGCATGCCTGGCTTATGAATTGATTGCTTCTTGCGCCATTACTGAACAACTGGATAGCACAATGGTAAAAATATGGAAATTTAACTTGCCTCTTAAGGTAATCTATTTTACTTGGCTCTGTCTCTCCAATCATATCAACACTTGGGACACATTGTGTAAAAAAGGATGGGTTGGTCCCAATTATTGTTGTTTATGTTTTTCAGGGGCAGAATTCGTTGATCACCTCTTCACTGACTGTAGGTTCATAAAGGATATTATACTGGGACTAAGCTTGGCTCTACACCGTCCTATCTACTGGAATGAACCGACTTTCAGGATCAATTGGACCAAATGGATGAATAATGAAAAAGAATTGTTATACCTTCCTCCGCTGATATCCTGGAGCATTTGGCTCACTAGAAACAAGTATATATTTGATGATTGTAAACCAATTATAAAATTGATCATTTATAACATTTTGGAATAGCTTCAGATTCATCATGTGAATGTCCTTCCCAAACACAAGAGGATATTGATAGGCATGGAACAAGAATCGGTATACCCTATTGGCTATTTCGATGGGGCCTCTGCAAACAATATTGGAGGTATAGGTGTTCATCTCAGGATTAGTGATGAGTATTTTTTCTGTATAAAAATGGGATGTGGACTAGTACCAACACCTGAGAGGAATTCCTTGCCCTCTGGGTCTTACTGGCATTCTCAAAATCGATTGGGCTACCATATCTACACATTAGAGGGGACTCTCTAGCCATCATTAACTGGTTCAATGGATAGGCTGATCTATCGACTCTTGAACTGGTGGGCTGGTGCAACTATATAAGAAGTCTACAAGCATCCTTTTCCCAACTCGAAGCTTCTCATGTATACATAGAATACAATGATAAAGCAGATAACTTATCTAAGGAGGCACTTGGACTTAATTCTGGGAACCTTCATTATATGGAATTCACTGAGGGCATTTGCAGTGGGAGAGATTCCTTTCAGTTCTATTAGTCATTGTCTTATTTATCATTCACTTGTGGCTTACATTTGATGTCACACCCTTTGCTGTATAGCTGGATAATTCCTATTTTCTACATAGATTGTTCCCAAAAGTGCCTCCTTAGCTCAACAACCAGGCTTTGTCATGTACTTCTGATACTTGGGGTTTTGGGTCTGGATTTGGTTTCATGTCTCTTGCTGTTATATTGGACTTTATGTCTACCTATTTTGAAGGATGTATGGCTTGTCTATGGCCAATCCATGTATTTGTGTACATGATGCAACAAATAGGTTACCTTTGATTCTAATGAATAACAAGGAACCGCTATTTTTCTCCTGGAAAAAAAAGAACACTAACAAACATGATCATTGTGATATTGATGAAAAATTCCAAGGTTGATTGATGGGGAGGGAATCCACCAAAGTGGATTCGTAGCCCCATCTATGAATACGAGAATTTAGGAATCATATACCAAAGTGGTTAGATCCTATTTTGGTGTAGCTACCTCTTATATTTGGGGAACCAATAAAGAAATGGACGAAAGACTCCTTCCTTGGATTATTCAATGGGAAGGGAAGAGCCTGGAGAAGAGAGTTTTTTTTTGGAGAGAAAAGAAGGGTTTAGAGGAAGAAACCTTAGCCCAACTCTCATATGAATTAATGAGAGATGAAAGAAAGGTTTCTAGGTGAGGTTAGACACCGTTAAAGAGCATCTAGATATCATTTTCAAAGCCTTGAAGGTTGTTGGCCTGTTAAAATAACCAAAGAACCATAAAATCTATGTCCAAGAAGCATGACAATGTTGGAAATTAAATATGGAAGTAGGAAATGTCTTAAACATGACTAGAATGCATCTAGATATCATTTTCAAGGCCTTGAATGTTGTTGGCCTGCTAAATTAACCAAAGAACCATAAAATCTACATTCAAGAAGCTTCACAATGTTGGAAATTAAATATGGAAGTAGGCAATGCCTTGGACTCACATTGGCCATATTGAAGAGCACATAGAGGTAGGGCGTTGTAGAGGGATTGAGTGTAGAGAAATGATGACTTCCTGTGTTGTATGGAGCAAGGTATGAGTGCTAAGATCTGTGTTAGTTGACGTATTGGACCAACATAGATCCATCTAATAGGGGATCTACCAAGCACCGAGAGGGATCAAATCTCTCAAGGTGAAAATCCTTTTTTAGAGAGGAAATGTTGAGAAAATGTGTAATTCAATGTTTATGGTTTTAGTTTATCTAATTTATTTTGTTTTATATATGCAATTCTAAATAATTTAAATTTAATTTAAGCTGACATGTTATTTTTAATAATATTTTATTATTTTATAAAGGACACGTGTCAACTCTAGGATGAACACAAAAGGAGTTACACATCTCTCCCCTGCTGGGGTGTAGAATGCACCTCTTTGGTGCAATAAAGAACCCATAGTGACTTTCTTGGCTGGTATATTGAAAGTTCTTAGTGAAAAAGAAGAGGGGTTTGAGAAACCTTGACAATACTCTTTGACATGATGGTCTTATAGCCAAGCAAGGGGTGGCGTTCTACAATATAATCGCTTATGGTTGGGAGAAAATTGCCTCTCCCCATAATTAGTTTCCTTGGAGTTTCATCTTTGAAAATATAAGTGTGCTTTTTCTACTTCTTGTTTATGAAATTGCTAAAGTAGTGTTGAGTACATTGATGCCATTATTTATCACAAGAAATTGCAATATATATATATATATATATATATATTTTGTAAATGATGTTGATCAAACGGTTGTTGTTTATAACTAAACAATTTGCAAGTTAAGTGTGGAAGAGCATTTATAGGCTCACACATGCTACTTGTTTGAGAACAGAAGCTGTGTGAATGAATGGTTTCTTTACCATTCATGATTTAGGAATGAAGGTTATAAACCTTGTGTAACTCACTAATGATTTGCTAAAGTTTATTTTTGAAAGGATTGGACATTCTAGAATCCATCTTCTTATAGGTGCATGCCATCTATTGAGTTGTTTTTATGACTGTGTATTGAAATTTATGCATGGCTAACTGACTTACTAAGTGTTGTGAAAGAACGTGAACCTCAATAATTTACATATGGGATTGTTAAGAGATTTTATTTGAAAAGTTAAAATCTTGGTCCTTTCTTGTAGTCTCTGCAAAACAAGGCTCTTGATTTTGGTCATGCATGTAAATTTAAGAAAATGATGATTTGCTCGAATCTTTAAATTTGCGATTTGGATGAACACCATTTTTGCTAGAGGAAATTCCTATTTAGAGATGGATATGCTCACCAAAAATATCCAAAACCTAGATCTTAATTTATGAGTTATAATATGATTTGTAGACTGTATGATTATTATAGATGCATCAACACTTTCTACATATTTCCTAGTTGTCCCTTTTGTCCATAGTTAAAAGAGGAATTTGGATTATGGTGATTTTTGGTACAAAGATTCACTACCTTGAGATAGACACATTCACAAAATATCACAAATACCCAGTTCTTAGTTTAAGAGTTACAAGTTGTTTTCAAACATGCTGCACTTGCTATGGATTTTGTACAAAACCCTTATAGCTAATGTTTTGATTATGATTCAAAATTTGTAATTTGGATAAATATGATTTTTAGTAGGGGTAATCCTTATATTGAGATGAACATGTACACAACAAATCACAAGCACCTAGATTAAGCTTCAGGTGATATTTGATGTTTTGCAAACCTATAAAAGTTACTTTAGATTTTCTATAGTTGTTTGCTATAGATTCCCTGGAGTTGATTGCTACAAATCCTTTGTAGTGGTTCATTTGTTTATTTCTTAATGAATTTTAGTATCTTGAAGGTGGGAACAAGAATTTAAGAGGGCATTCATTGTAATGATTGACGAATAGCATTCAAAAGTAATGTTAATGGTCTCTTGTGACATTTTGAATAATTTTAATATCATTTATTAGTCCCTGCCATCGGCTAGCAGGGACTCTATGAATGGCCTTGCCGTCATTTTCAATTATCTTGCACACAAAACAAAACCAATATGAATTATTAGTCCTAAGTTTGCATTGAATCATTCATAACCCAGTTGTTTTATCTAATTATTACTCCCTGTTCATTTGACATCTATTTGCCCACCGTTCTTTCAACCAACTGGAGAATTGAAACTCTTATTTGGCCTCTTCTTGAGGCAGGTATCTTTTTCAACATCATGATATCCTAAGTTTCAGTATCAGCTTGGTAAAAAAATGACTGATATGTGTTAATGCTATTACTCCCTTAGCATTAGTTTGTGAGTGATTATTAACATTAAATGTTTGTTTGATGCAAAGAAATACTCTTACACCCACCGCCTTGGTCTTCGGTGGAGAGCAGGCTTACTCTTCGATCGACTGCCTTACTCTTCGGTAAACAGCAAGAACAAAACGATGCCAGGTGGTGTCGAGACATTTTCACGTTTATCCTTATGAAGCCGAGCCTTCTTATATGTATGGCCCTCCCGAATCTGTTGGCAGATGCGGACGGAGTGGTCTGTATTTTACAATTGAGAAAGAAAGACAAACATCGACAAACATAGAGAGAATTATATTGGATTCTTCCAGGGCTGTGTATGAGAGCTTTCATTTGATGGGCGAGTGAGCATCCTTTGCAGAGATGACCAACATGGGTATTTCATATTTTATCTTCAGCTACTGTTTTTTTCAACTATATTTGGCTTACTGGACTCCAAACTAAACAAGGAAGCTGCTACTGCTTTGGATAGTCCGCAGTAGAGACCCTGCAGGAAGCTCATCCTGCGACTAGAAAAAGATAGCTTCAGATATACTATGCAAGACATGATTTCTAAATAGATAACAAAAGAGATTAAGTAACGAAGGTGGGTAGGGAGGTGTACTTATCTCTTGCCATGTGTGAATATCTCTTCTGCATAGGCACGCATTATATCAGAGCATTCTGGTAAGGACTCGACTGCAAATAAAGCCCCTTTTCACCAGTGGCCTTTAGTCGAGCACATTCCACTACAAATAAAGCCCCTTTTCACCAGTATACTGGAGGAAGGAAATGAAACGAACGTCCATGGACATACTTGAATGCTACCTTCCTATTGACAGTTTTAAATCATTTGATTGTTTTCCAAAAATGACTAATAAACCATAATAAAATTAGATTTTCATTTGTAAGGACAATATGCTGGACCTCCGACTGTACTATACTCGTAAACACTAAATAATGGCTTTGAGTTTCCCACCGCAGAAGACAACAAGGAATTGGAGTGTGCAACTCTTTCCTTCTACAGAAAGACGATTGGAAGAAACGCCATGTCAATTTCCCCCGGTACCAGGAAGTTTCTTATATATTCATCGTAGTGATAAGGTGATTATACTCTTAGGAGTCTGTGCAGATAAATAAGGAGTAAAGCATTATACCTCCTGTGATAGCGCTCCAACCGTTCTTGAGGCAAGGGCTAGAAATTGTTCTTAGCCCTAGAAAATCGATTCCTTCGACTATGTTCCAAAACCCTAAAATTCCCCTCAGCTTTTGCAATTCTGGAATATCATGTAAAAGCACAAAACATGCACATATCAATGTGTTGTCTTCTGAAAATGTAAGTAGAAAAACAGTATTTCAACCGAATAATTATTACTTCAGAAATTGTTTATACAAGTATAAAGGCGATTTTTGAGAATTGAAGCTGTAAATTATTTTCCACCTACAACACCCACTCTAAAACTTGTCAATAAGAATAAAAATGAGATACAAGATAGAAATCACATTTTACTTAAGTGTACAGAATGATTCTCAAAACTTGGGAGGGCTTAATGTGGACACATTCTGGAGTAGTGCGAGGCAGTAACTTACTCCATCGCAGTTCAGAAAAATACATCCTACAAAAATTCAAGTAGCTCATACATTAATAATTCATTCATGAGGCTTTTAATGGTGACCCATCTTTAATGAAACAAACTAGAACACATAGAAAATTAAGAGCATGAAATAATACCTATCCTACATATTATCGATTTTCAAATAATGAGGAATGGTCATACATAAACAAACTATGAGCCTATGAATGAGTTCTGCAAATGCATTCTAATAACCCCATTCTGCAGTTGGACGCCTCCATCAATAGAAATTTTTACATACTTGGCAGCTCCAATGGGCGATAGAAGAAGGAAGCTCGAGCTGGAGACCTCCTAATTAGCATGTCTGGAATGGTTCTCCGAATGGCCATCGCGCACGATATGAAGGAGCAGCCTGTGTTATGGGTCATAAACCCTAGCTTGGGACTCTCCAAAGAGGGCCTACATGCAGCTCGGGTGGCATACATGCAGCCCGATCCCTACCGGTGGTTCGGTGTGGCCTTAGATAGGCTATCGATGGAGGAGATTCCTGGTGGAGTTGGCAAGGTGAGCGCATATCTAACACGTGACTGGTGGAGCTGGGTGGTGGCGGAAGGACCAGTCAGGTGGAGGAGTTGACTAGTGGAGCTAGACGGTGGTAGAAGGTCGAGTTGGGCGAGATGCATGGCCCTCATGCACACTCCCGCACCCATCCTTAGTGCACGCATATGCCAGTTAACGGGCTCGAGGTTGTCATACCTTTTTCTAATTGATGAAGTTACATTTGTCATACCTGGGCTATCATACCTTTTTCTAGTTGACTAAGTTACATTTGTCTTACATATGTCTAAAGGTATGTCTAATGTTTAGAACATTTGTTTAATACTTAGCATTACTGCATTTCTTATGTTCAGCGGCATGTCTTGTGTTTAGAATAGTTGTCTAATGCTAAGTATTAGATGTCGATTAGCCTTTTGCAGGATTGTACGTGTGTTAGGCGCTGCATGCTGCGGGTGACAGATGCTTTCAGAGATGTAACACCTGGTGAGACTGGATTTATGAGCCAGATATCAGGTTACATTGACTATTTATTTATTAGCTGATTGCAAACGAATTCAATTGTAAGTTGCAGCTGAGCGGAACAATTACACTTAGGTACAGTTTCTTTCGATTCTTTAAATTCATTTGTTTCTCTTTCTTTAAATTCAAAGAAAAACAACATACAAAATGCAGAAGAAGTATATGTAATAACAATTTTCAGGTTTTTATTTTGTGCAAATATCATTTTGTTTTCTCAGTATATGTAATAGCAATTTTCAAGTTTTTATTTTGTGCAAATATCATTTTGTTTTCTCAGGGAAGGCTAGCAGGCTTGTTGTATTGTTTTAGGCATTTAACTGTCTTAATGTTGTAACTCGCTAACTCATTCCGTGCAATTAGCATTATCTATTTGGATTTCTTGCATCCCATGCAATTAGCATTATCTTTTGACCTCTATCATCTATTAAAATTAATTTTGCAAGTGTTTCAAGCCCTGGGGCGTATCCACACAAATCCCTTTCAAATATTGCATAACTTGTTAGGACATACCTGTAGACATCTATTCTAGGAGAATGGAAGGTCATGTGTTAAAAACACTACAAAAACATTGCCCCTAATGCCTCTTCCTTCTTCCTCTATGTCTCCCTCCTCACGAGGACTACGAGAAGACGATCCTGGCTGAGCCAGAGAGAAGGGCTGTACAATATTATGCATATAGTGATCAGCTTTAAAAAAACGAAAGAATTTAAATATTATTGTTAATTAAATGGTCGGGATGCTTACGCGGTAACTTCTGCCGCTGAGGTGGTTATGAGGGCTGGCTGTGTCGGCAATGGCTGCGAGTTGGAGAGGCTTGTTGCCATCATTATACCACCAGTGGATTGCTCCTGCAAATATTGCTATTTCGTCTCCTCTCCTCACTTCCTCTTTGAAAGTCTCTGGACATCCCGAAAAAAACAATGCTGAATCTGCCTTGACCTGCACATATATGTTAAATATATTTTATGTAATCATGTCATGCATTAGCATACCTTGGGAAATGTAAACCAGTTCAGGAGCGGTGACATACTGGGTAATCAAGATGGCGTTGCTTTCAATCGTCTTTCTATAGAAGGCAAGGCCTGCACACTCTAAATCCTTGCTGTAGGGTAAGGTCTGATGAAAATTAGGGTTAGTAGTGTAATAGAGTAATAGTTATACTTTCCAACTAAAGACCTTCCAAGTGTGTAAACCTTGGTATCTCGGAGCTTCTGGTGCCTAGCCTCCAGTCCTAAATGCTCCAAGGCTTCCCATATCCGTCTGTACGCTAGCTCATTCTCATACTACCTGTAGACCATGTCGATTGACATGGCGTTCCAGGAAAACTCTTATGGTGGGTCTTGAACGGGGTCGTGCAATAGAGCAGTTGAGTCGACGTGGAGAGAAATGTCAATTAACTAGCGACATGTGTTGTATATTACTTTTTTTTCATTATTTCAATTTTTGAAAGCCCGCTCTCAATCCTACGCCTTAAATATACATGAGACTTGCATGTTCAAGTATTGTTGCTTGGAGGTTGGATCCATTGGGATTCAAAGGGAGGTTCGAGGTGCAGTTGCTAATAATCTTGAACGTACTGTGATATCCAAGATAATTTTCTCATAGTTAAGAATTCAAATTGCAAGCCTCAGAGTATGTATGTTATTCCTGGTTATAGCTTGTTCATGCTATCTATTGGAGACATTTACCACCTTACACACTCATTTTGGTCAATTTGGCCTAGTTACACCACTATCCTAAGTATTATTGGCTTAATTAACATCAGTGGAGCATTAAATGTCATCAACTAGATCACATCCACGCCTACCTTCAGTCAAGGAGGCTAACTTAGCCTTCTCCTACATTCAGAGAGGCTAACTGGAGCACTCCGGGGGTGATCTGAGTGATATTAATGCACCTAATTGCTAACTGATGGTTACAATCAGTTAAATAGGGCAGTGAAGGTGCCTCCCTTCATTAAATTGATTACTTAATGATTATTTAATGAACTGGAGTCAACAGGGGTGCCTCCAACCACTTCTGATGTTCAGTTACACTTTAGTTAACCTCATCGGGGTTCATTGGAGTCATTGAAGCGCTAACACTTGATGGTTGGCTTGCTATGACATGTGTTTGATCTCTTTCAGTTGAGACTCAGTCATTTATTGCACTTCGACTTCAGTTAGGGCTCAGTGGAGCCAATTAGGGTTTTGATCAGTGGTTAACTTGAGTGTTGACTGTGGCTTACATTCAGTTAAGCTAGACTCACTCATTCAATTCGAATGACCTCCTTACGAATTCGAATTGCTTCTAATTCATGCTTGTAGCATGACATTGTAATGTAATTTGTCATTCTTTGTGTGAATATACAGAGCGGCTACTCATTCTATAGTCCGATTACACCATTTTATGAGTTATTTGTTGATTAATCTTTGATGAGACTGATGTTTAGTCCCTAGATCAATGTGCAAGATTAATAGGGTATCAGAGCTCACGGCGGGATGAAGCTCTATCTCTCAAAAACAAGCTTTTTGACAGATTTTTGCATGAAAATTGAGCAATAGCTCAAAAATCCAACACTGCACCAAAAGCCAAGGCTTACCACTTAATACCCCAAGTAAAGAACTTGTTGATCAAGCTTGCTTGATTGACTATGCTGGGTGTGATGAAAGCCTAAAATGTGTAGCCTATCCGACCTTACATTTCCCTTTCTGTTGTGATTTTTAGGTTTTCTACAGGTGAAGCATTCGCTCCAGCAAATCCAGATGGCCTCCTCAGTAGATATTTTGACTCCATATAATTTCCACTCATGGAAAGGTGACATGGAGATTCAGCTGCACTCCAGAGGACTCTATAGAGTCACCATGGACATTGAAGATGAGCCTGGTTCTGCCATAGAAAAATCAAGATTCTTGAACAAGAAGGATGCCGCATTCAGCTTCTTGTGCCTCTCTATTTCCCGGTATCTTATTTTCCATCTTGCGGGATTGAAGACTCCAAAAGAAATATGGGACAAATTGGAAACTCTATATGGAAAGCAAGATGACTTGAGAGTTTACCAGCTTGAAATGAATTAATGTCTCTCCAACCCTCCAATTTCGAGACTCTGAATGACTTTTATACAAGGTTCAAGCACACTGTTTTACTCTTGAAGCAATGCAAAGTGGAGAAGGCAGATGATCAGCTCATCCTTGCCATACTCTCAAAACTTGGGGCTAATTATTTAGTTTTTGTTTCTACATTCCGTGCGGGGAATCTCACAACCGTTGGATGGAAAATGCCTACACTCAATGCCTTCATTGAGTCCCTAACAAGTGAACATGACAAGCTTGTCCAAATGGGGATCATCATATCTTCCCATGATCAAGCCCTCCATGTATCGGGGCCCAAATATCTCAAGGGTAAAGGAAAGTAGCAGAAGAACCCAAAAACTAAATTTGATGCTCCTAATCCTAGACTTGAAAACCAGCAGCATGATGAGTCTTCTGGCTCAAGGAAGAACAAAGGAAAAGGGAACCATGGTAAGGAAAAAGTCAAGTGTTCATACTACGGGAAGGGCTTCCACCCTGAACATGCGTGCATGAAGAAGAAACTTGATGAAGCTACCTCTCTCCTTGAGAGAAATCACATCAATCTTCCGAAAATATTTCAGAGGAGAGATTAGCAAGATCGGGAACCACATCATGAAAAAGGTCATGCCCTCATGGCAAGCACTTCGAAGTCCAAAGCACTCTTGATTTATTCTGGAGCTTCAAACCACATGATGGCTGAAAGAGACTCCTTTTCATTCTTGGAGACCGGAAAATCCATCCCCATCCACATGGGAGATGACTCCACCATCATTTCAGAAGGACAAGGTACTCTTGATCTTGAAAATGGTTTTTTTTCAAATGTTTTGCATGTACCATCTCTGGCATCAAATATCCTTAGTGTCTATCAGATGACACATACTGGAGTTCCTAAGAGAGTTTCTTTCAGCCCAAATGATGTTGAGATAACAGAGCTTGCATCTGGGAAACTCATTGCTAAAGGTCTTGCAAACCATCATGCAAGAGCCTATGAGTTCTCCCACTTTGTGCCGGATGCAAATCCCACTGCTCTGCTAACTCATGGAAATGAGGTTAGTAGCCTGTGGCATGAAAGGTTTGTCCATCTTAATTTCAAATATTTGTAGCAATTACAGAAAAAATCCATGGTTGAAGGCCTCCCGGTCATCAAGGAAACCACCGAAAATTGCAACGGCTGTGTGATTGGAAAACACCATGAGCACAAATTCGATCGAGGGAAGGCAAACCGAGCTACATGCATATTGGGGCTGATACATTTTGATATCAACGGTCTGATTCCTGTCATATCCATGAATGGATCAAGGTATATTCTTAGTTTTACTGATGATTTTTCAAGGTACACATGGGTCTTCTTTCTCAAAAAGAAGTTTGAAGTATGTGAAAAATTTTCTGAATTGAAGGCCTTGGTCGAAAATGCCTCTGGGCTTAAGATCAAGATCTTGAGATATGATAATGGAGGGGAGTATGTTAGTAATGAGTTTCTGCACATATGCTCCCAAATTGGTATTCAGGTCCAACATTCAATTCCCTACACTCCCCAGCAGAACGAAGTAGCGGAAATGAAGAATTGGTCTCTCAAGGAGATGACCACCTGTATGTTGGAATCAAAGAAGCTTGCTGCAAATTTGTGGGCTGAAGCCATGCATGCTGCAGCATACATTTAGAATAGGGTGCCACATTCATCCATGAAATGGAATACCCCTTTCAAAGCATACTTCGGACACAAGCTGGATGTGTCGAACCTACGGGTGTTTGGGTCCACTACATGGGCTCAGATTTTGCTTGATAAAAGAAGGGTTTTGCAACCGAAAAGAATAGAATGTCTGTTTATTGGGTATCCTGATGAATATAAAGGTTTCAAGCTGCTAGATATCAAAACCAAACAGATCATCATCGAGAGAAGTGTCAAGCTCGATGAGCCTCTTTAGGAGGTGGAACTAGTGAAGGTGAAAACTGCTGAATTTCCTTCCTATTCTACTGAATATTTGGATGATGAAATTGGGGGTGATGACCCTGATTTGGATCCTCTGATTTCTGATATCAATGTGCAGTAATAATCAGATGCTGAATCAGAACCTGAAGTACAGAATCATCTTCCCACATGGGCCCGACAGACACTCTCCTCCGTAGGAGATAACATTGGAAATCTGGATGATCCAAGGAGAACCCGGTCTGATTTCCAAAGAGCAGGTATTGCGCTCTATTGTCCTGATATTTTGCTATATGAAACTTGCTATTTTATGATTAGTTCATATCCAAAATCCTACTACCATGCTCGGAAGGATCCGAGATGGCAAGTTTCCATGGATGAAGAGATGAATTCTCTTCAGAAAAACACTACTTGGGAGCTAGTTTCTCTTCCTCTGGGAAGGAAATTGGTTCAATGCAAGTGGGTGTTTCGGACCAAGGTTGCTGTTGATGGTAGGACCTGCAAATATAAGGAAAGGCTGGTGATAGAAGGTTTCTCTTAGGTCCAAGGTGTGGAATACCATGAGACCTTTGCATCGGTTGCAAAAATGGACTCCATCCGCCTTGTTTTGGCAATTTCAGCATCTAAGCACTGGGAAGTGCATCGTATGGATGTTAATTCAACCTTTCTACATGGATATCTTCATGAGGAGATATACATGAAGCATCCTGAGGGCTACATCACTGATCCATCTTTGGTTTGCAAGCTAAAGAAGTCAATATATGGGTTAAAATAGGCCCCAAGAGAGTGGTATTCCAAGATGGATGCCTTCCTTCTCTCGTAGAACTTCCAAAGGTGTAGATCAGATCCAAATGTGTATTTACAGTAGCCTGATGGTCATCTTATTATTAATGTTTTATATGTTGATGACTTACTGATAACAGGTAGCACAGTTTCCTCCATTTCAGCCATCAAAAATGCTCTCCACAATGCCTTTGAAATGAGTGATTTGGGGCTCCTAAAACAATTTTTGGGGCTCAAAATTGAGCAAAATTCTGATGGGATTATGGTCACTCAGTCCAAATACATTTCATACCTGTTAGTCAAGTTTAACATGGCTGATTGTAGGCCTGCACCATTCCCTTTCCTTTCAGAGATCAGCCTTGAAGAAGGAAAAAGCACACCTCCCATGGACTGCATTATCTATCGACAGCTGATTGGTAGCTTGTTGTAATTGACACATTATCGGCCTGATATCTGTTATGCCATGAATGTTGTATCAAGATACATGCAGAAGCCTCATGATATTCATTGGAAGGCAGCCAAGAGGATCCTCCAATATATTCAGGGAACCAAGACCTACGACATTCACTATGCTGCAGACTCCGAGCTAGAGCTGGTTGGATACACATATTCCGATTGGGTGGGTGATTCTATTGATCGGAATTATACTTCTAGATATGTATTCATGTTTGGTGATGGCCCCATTTTCTAGTCTAGCAAAAAGTAGGCTGCCATAGCACTATCTTCAATAGAGGCCGAGTATCGAGGAGCGGTGAATGCTTGCATCCAAGCAGTTTGATTGCAAGGCATTCTTTCAGAGTTTGATCTTGGTAGTACTTTGTCCACTGTCCTCTTTTGTGACAATCAAAGTGCTATTAATATTTCCACAGATCCAGTTACCAGGCAGAGGACCAAGCATGTAGAGATCCACATGCACTATATCAGGGTGCTAGTATATCAGGGTGCTAGTGCATGATAGGACCATCATTTTGCAATACTGCCCGACTGATGAGCAGATTGTCGACATCTTCACTAAGAGATTTTCAGAAAAGAAGTTCACTTACCTCCGTTCACCATTGGGGGTGAGTTCATCAGGGTGATTCAGACTACTTTTAGTGTTCAGCTTGAGGGGGGAGGGGTTCCCACTGGGTTTTCCCTCTTTTCCTCACTTAGTATTGTTTCAGTTTCGGCACTGTACAGGGTGACCTATGGCCTTAGTTTCTGGGGCCCTAGCATTTTATGCATTTATGTTTTCTAACTCCTCTTGAGTATAGCTTAAGGGGGGGTGTTGGAGACATTTACCACCTTACACACTCATTTTGGTCAATTTGGCCTAGTTACACCACTATCCTAAGTATTATTGGCTTAATTAACATCAGTGGAGCATTAAATGTCATCAACTAGATCACATCCATGCCTACCTTAAGTCAAGGAGGCTAACTTAGCCTTCTCCTACATTCGGGGAGGCTAACTGGAGCACTCCGAGGGTGATCTGAGTGATATTAATGCACCTAATTTCTAACTGATGGTTACAATAAGTTAAACAGGGCAGTGAACATGCCTCCCTTCATTAAATTGATTATTTAATGATTATTTAATGAACTGGAGTCAATAGGGGCGCCTCCAACCACTTCTGATGTTTAGTTACATTTTAGTTAACCCCATCGGGGTTCATTGGAGTCATTGAAGCGCTAGCACTTGATGGTTGGCTTGCTATGACATGTGTCTGATCTCTTTCAGTTGAGACTCAGTCATTTATTGCACTCCGACTTCAGTTAGGGCTCAGTGGATCCAATTAGGGCTTTGATCAGTGGTTAACTTGAGTGTTGACTATGGCTTACATTCAGTTAAGCTAGACTCACTCATTCAATTTGAATGACCTCCTTAGGAATTCGAATTGCTTATAATTCATGCTTGTGGCATGCCATTTTAATGTAATTTCTCATTCTTTGTGTGAATATACAGAGCAGCTACTCATTCTGTAGTCCGATTACACCATTTTATGAGTTATTTGTCGATTAATCTTTGATGAGACTGATGTTTAGTCCCTAGATCAATGTGCAAGATTAATACTATATTCCTAAGAGGGATACATGTACCCATGCATATTCCAGATTGTATTTGTCATAATTACATAAAATTTCTCAAAACTGCCTTCCTCCAAGGGGTTTCCCAACCAACGTCGCTCGTATAGTGCCTGGGATGTTGGTTTCCCATGACGAATTTTGGTGATTTCATTTTCCTGTTTCGTAGGGTCAAACAGCTCCATACCCTCTTTTTTTTTAGCAACTCTTGATTCACTTTTATATGTAATTATACAGTATTCCACTGTGTAATATAATAAATTGTATTCCGCTATAAATTATAAGTTATTTCTGTTGTTAATAGCTTATCCTTGCGGGGATGTTTGTAATGTATTCTAGTTAATTTCCATTGTTTGTGTCTTTTAGTTTCTATTTCAAAGAGAGTTTTAACTAAAGGCCTACAACCAATTGAAATTAATGTGATCTTTCAATATCCAGAGCCAACCTGTTTCAATATCGTTTTCGAGCTAGACAGAAAGGGTGTGGTTGGGGACAACAGGGAATAGGCAACTTTACTTTCAGACACCACCGACTTACCCATCCCCCTACCTTTACTTTCAAGATATAATTAAAGGTGCCATATCCAGATTAGATATAGTATGAACTTGGCGCCTTCTAATAAACGGTAAATTGATAAAGATAAAGTGGCATGCACTTATTGGATCACTCAATCTTGGTTGATGGAAGGAGCGATGATAGAAGGGCTTCATGGATATCCAATGTCTAATATCCCCAAAACATAACATATTCTTCTCAGGAATCCGATCGCAGTTGATTTGCGATAGCCTTTCATTCCGCAATTTTTTTTTTACTCCCTACTCTCCTCCGCTATTTATTACAGGTCTAGAAATGTGTAGGCAGGGACTAGGACAGTGATGATTTATTACATATGTAACGAATACTGGTTCAATCGCCACCATGAACACGTCCTCAAACAAGCTGGCTCACAATGATATTTAGCGAAAATGTGCAGTATGTAACCAAATTGTTTCAAAGATATGGATATCTGACATTACCCTTTCATTATTTTTTTCATCCGTTAGATAGAAATAATAGTAGTAGTTTATTACTTATTTTTCCTTATTGCAACTGTTCTAACCATATCGAGCAACACTCAACAGGGATTTATATGTTGACCAGATTGATATTCAAGCTAATTATTCATTACCCTCATTTATTACTATCAAATTATATACTTTATGTTTAAGTATTTTATCTTTTAGAAGTGTGGTCTTATAGACATATCATTTTCTTTATAGTTAGGTTTTCCGAGCATTTGATAGAGAAGGGATTTATTTCTAGGAGGCCAGCTGAAAACAAGTAGTTCCTAAGTGGGGTTCGGCTAGGGCGCAGACTGTCCCCTTAAGAAGTTCCGTCCATCCCTTATCTGTCTCATAAACTGTATAAGGGGTTTTCTTGGGTACTCTAGGCAAGGCTCCTTTCGAGTAGCGAGTTAGTGAGCCATTGAGTGATGAGAAACAACAACGAATGAGGGAAGGACCAATGGATTGAGGGATGAATAGATTGCTTCCATACTTCTCTTTTCAATTAAAACTAAGAGTGTAGGCCATACTATTTCGGTCTATATCCTCATAGTCATTCATGGAAAAAGTAATACCCTTTTTTTTTCTGTAATATTATTTTTGTTGTTGTTGTTTGTGAACCACCTAGAAGAGGATTGGTACAAACTTAATATCTTTTCTATAGATTTAATACCAATACATATTTACTTAATAGAACGTTCCACATCTATTCACTTTTGGAGTTGTATTTGTAAGCAAGTATACTTCTTTAAAAAAATATTCATAGACACCGAGACAAATACTCCATTTAAGTGACCAAGCTCATATTTCTATCGTATTCAATGTGTATACTGTTGAGTTGAGTTGCGTAATGGGAAGGGCCTTCCCATTATTCCCAGGCTCTCCTATTTATCATTGTCACTTATGGCTCTACTAACCTTATAGCTTCATTCATGTATCTGTAATCATACTAGTATCCTTAGTGTTATTATGTACTTAACTATAGAGATAGAACAAATGCAATCATACTTGTAGTTATAATAAAGCCCCTTATTAATAAGAGTTATATCAGCTTTGATCTCGGTCATGTTAGAATACCTATAAAGCTCGCACATGATTTACAAGATGGAAGTCAAGTAATAACAAACCAGGTAAGAGTTATGAATATGTGCTAATAAAACATACCATAAAGACTTTGTTCGTCCAAGACTGCGAACTTTTCTCCGTACCTGTTCACCTACTGAAAGGGTCGACTAACTCGACCAAGGGGAATTGAAATGTTGTACCTACATCCTTATTTCTTCCAGCTATATATTATTATTATTAAATGGAATCTATTCTATTATATCACAAACATTCTATCGCCCTACCTTCAAATTTGTTCAACGACAGAGTGAAGGAAAAAATACAGTCGTGAAGGCTGAAGGTGCAAGGGAGATGGGTTTGTAGAACTCATTCATAGGCTCGTAGTTTGTTTATGTATGACCATTCCTCATTATTTGAAGATTGATCATATGTAGGCTAGGTATTATTTCATGCTCTTAATTTTCCTTGAATTTATGCATTTGTGTTCTAGTTTGTTTCATTAAAGATGGGTCACCATAAAAAGCCCCATCAATGAATTATAAATGTATGAGCTACTTGAATTTTTGTAGGATGTATTTTTCTGAGCTGGGATGGAGTAAGTTACTGCCTCGCACTACTCCAGAATGTGTCCACATTAAGCCCTCCCAATTTTTGAGAATCATTTTGTACACTTAAGTAAAATGTGATTTATATTTTGTATCTCATTTTTATTCTTATTGACAAGTTTTAGCGTGGGTGTTGTAGGTGGAAAATAATTTACAGCTTCAATTCTCAAAAATCACCTTTATACTTCACTTAGCATGAAAATGCTGAAGTGTACCAATAATGCAATGGATGTGTGCACTGCTTCAATCCAAAGAAATAGTTTTTTGCAGAATGGGTGCTTCACATATTGGAATGGCATGGAAATGCAATGCAAAGTGCACTTAAAATAATTCAGAAAAACACAGGTGGAATTGTGAATTGTGGGCACAAGCAAGAAACAAATTCCCTACTGCCTCTCAATAGTAACCAAACTTAACATATTGCGGAAACGTTGCAACCTGAATAGCCGCTACTTGGCACAAATTTTCAATTCTTGACTTGGCACGTTGCAGCATGCATGGCCGCTTAAAAAACAAGAGACAGACCCTTCAGAAGAACGATATAGCTGCCTATATAGGAAATGTAGCATTCAATATCGGAGGTGTCACATTGCACTCCGCCTTCTACATGCCTTTCAATAAGACAAATTGCCTCTCATTGAACAACGAGAAGCTAGACACATTGTCAAAGCACTATGGACAACTACGTGTTGTACTTATTGATGAAGCATCTCTTGTAGGTGCAACCGCACTTTATCAAATTGATAAATGCTTGCGAAAAATACTGCACATGCCCACATGTCACTTTGCAAATATTGATGTCATATTCCTTGGAGACTTATACCAGGCTCAACCTGTAAGAGATTCAATGATATTTGAAAGCCCAAAGTTAGACAAAAATGTAATTCCATATGACTTTTGGAAGCAAAAAATCAAATGTTATCAATTGAAAACTGCAATGCGCCAAAAAGACACACACTTTGTCATTGTGCTAAATAGAACTAGACTAAATGAGCAATCAAAAGAAGACATAGATTACATTAATGACAAATGCTTCAGGCCACCACCTCTTGACTCGCAATTTCCCTATATATTCTATCGAAACAAATATGTCCAGAGTCATAACACCAACTTTGCTATCACTAACATATGGAGAACAAATTGTGCTTAATGCCAAGGATGAACATGAGAATATGGGTAGAAATTTCTATGCTTGTGAAAAAACAATAGTTCTACCTTCAATGATATTGATGAAAAAAGATATGTTAGTTGAACTATATGCTGGAAACTACAACACCCAAGATGGACTAGTTAATAGTGCTAAAGGAATATTCAAAAGATACACAAGATGCAATAGTGAATATGATATGGTTTGGATACATTTCCCAGATGCAAATATTGGAAGGCAACAAAGAGCAAAGTTCAACGAAAAATATGACATAAACATCTCTCCAGAATGGACACCAATTTGTAGAATCGCAAAACCATTAGAAATACCTCAAAACAAATCACGTATTACAATTCGTAAACAATTTCTAGTGCAACTTGCTTCTGCAAGAACAATACATCATACGCAAGGGCTTACACTAGAAAAAATGGCATTTGACCCATCCAGAATATCACAACATGGATTAATTTATACTGCACTATCAAGAGTTAGGAAGATTAATGCTTTGTACATTTTACAAAGACTAACAACAAATAATTTCAACGTAAACAAAAAAATATCAGACGAGATGACAAGACTAGAAACATTTGCATCATGGAAACTAGACCTTGAACAAAGAGCAATATGCAATGCCAATGTTAATGTGTTATCAATTGGAACTTTGAACACACGCAATGCAGTTGTACATTTTGATGACATTGCACATGACACACAACTAATGAACAATATGATTATATGTCTTCAGGAGACTCATCTCTCTACTAGACCAAACAAAAATGAATTCGTCAAATTCAACATCATTGTATCATATTTGAATTATGGACTACTCACTTGTATAAGAGACGATATATGAATCAACGCAACTAGAAACTATAACAATAGCAAAGTTGAATTAAGTGTTGTAGATATGTATTTCAAAAAAACAATTTGTCTAAGGAACATATATGCAGCACCATTTGAACAAGTGCAAAGGATAACTGAAACAATACAAAAAGCAAAATCCGAATCAATGAATAGCAATTCCATCATCATTATAGCAGGTGATTTCAATGTTGATATGCAATCAAATTCTGCAAGACGTAAACATCTAACACAATTCATGGAATCACAACATGAATTATATCAAATAACAACCAGATTTTCCCCTACAACAACAATAATAGACCATATTTGGACAAACCACCCTATTTTACAATGTGAAGTCAATGTTTTTGATGCTTATTGGTCTGACCATGATATCATATATGCATTACTACAATATGATTTGACCAAATACGAATTGTACATAGATAGAAACTACAAAAAAAAAGCTCTACATAGATAGAAACCACAAAAACAAAGGTTAGCATGTTTGCATTTCTGTCTTATAACTTATTTTGTATTTGTACATATCTATTGTTCACAAATTGGCATATATACTCAATGCAGTAGTATTCTGATTTCACCAAAAACAAATTGTACAAAAACAAAGTCGTGCTTAGATAGAAACTATGAAAACAAAGATTAGCATATTTACATTTGTGTCTTATATCCTATTTTGTATTTGTACAATTTTTCTATTCACTAATCGCTATAAGCACTAAATGCAGCAATAATATTACACCTACTCTCTCTTCTTTACCATTTCAAAATGAAAAGAGCACGTTTGCAAGATGAACAATTAGACCAACAGTTGGCAAAAAAAGCAAAAAGGTATATTTAGAATACTACAACATTCAATGCAATATATAATGCAATTTGATATCTGTTAGTTTACTTTGAACTTAATATTGTTACCTAAATTGCATTACAAATTGATAAGTAGGAAAAACCATGATGACTGTAAACCGGTCACAATACAAGAACTGAAAAGCCTAAAGACAGGTAATGTCTTTCATGGCAATGTTGTTGTAAAATACAAAACAACAATAGATAAAGAACATGGTACAGACTTATTGTGAGTTGACATGATCGATCGAAAAGGACAGTTAACAATAACATTAAACATACCACACAAGCTCATATCAAAATATGATGATATATGTGTTGAAGGAAATGGTCTTTGTATCTTCGAATTCAAGATTTCTCCAAAAACTAAATATGATCATGGTGACTTCAACTGCATACTGCAAATTAGCTATCCAAGCACAATAGAGCAAATAGACCATGTTTGCAAAGATTACAGCTTCGTGCCCACTACCACCATAAGGCGGTTGCTTGCAAGCAAAAATCCTTATGCAATTGGCACAATTGGCGCTATTGTCAAATCTACAAAACAGATCGGCACAAAATATGCATTAGACATAAAGGATGGGAATGATGAAGACAACCAAGCAATGGTGAGTAGCAAACAAAACAATTTGAATATACAAATTAAAAATTTACTTATTAACTAACGCTTTACTTAATTGCAGCTTTATCTTTTTCCATCATTTTCCTCATGGTACTCTGAAATACAAAACCCATTGTCAAAGAAAAGAACACCAATGCTCCTGTTTAGGAATATTTTCAAAGGAAGAGAAGAGTTTGGAAAAAGGTTACAAACAAGCAAATCAATTTTTATTACATACCTAAACACAAAACGAGCAATTGCAGACCTGGGACAATTGATTTCTATGACAACAAGGGTAAATAATATCCAGTTAGAATTGATTTGCTTTAAAATATTCAATTTATTTTATTGAATCTCATATTAATTTTTCCATTGCATTTAGATTGAAGGGATGTTGACAATCCAAAATGTCAACTCAGATCCGTTTGTGCCAACTTGCAACACTTGTGATATGCCAACAGAAACATTTGCAGCAATAGACAATGACAAACTTCATTGTTCAAATTGCGAGCAGCAAACATCTTATAGATACTTGCCCAGATTGCAATGCACAATACAGACAAGTACAAGTATTAAGAAACAATGCACTTTACAAGGAGATTTGCTAACAACACTTTGTCCTTCACTAGTGGATGTTACATATGAAAAGTACCTGGAAGACACATGTGATATTATTTACAACTTACATTAGAGGAAATTTCAACTCAAAATGGGCCTTTTAATTTTTATTCAAATTCCATGTCATCATGTGTTAGCCAATGAAATTGCTTTAAATTTGAAAAACAGTATAGGTCTTAAACACTTTTTTAATATAAATTTGGGGATAGGTAGCATAAAAAAAACTACTTTTTTGTTTGTATTTTTGACATATCTCCCCGTGTTTTTACTCAAATTTCGATCGGGAGAGCTCGTTGGATGCAAAATTAAATTCCGCATCCAACGAGTACCCACTCGGCATACTTTTGATGGACCCCGCTACCCCACAAACAAGAAATACCTGAAAAAATGGAATGATGACATCATCATTCCATTTTTTCAGGTATTTCTTGTTTTGGGGTAGCGGGGTCCGTCAAAAGTATGCCGAGTGGGTACTCGTTGGATGCGGAATTTAATTCTGCATCCAACGAGCTCTCCCGATCGAAATTTGAGTAAAAACACGGGGAGATATGTCAAAAATACAAACAAAAAAGTAGTTTTTTTCTTTTCTTCCTCCAAAATTAATAAATATTATTTTATTATTTTAACTATTATTTTATTAATTCATTTTAGGAGGCCCATTTTGAGTTGAAATTTCCTCTAATGCGAGATTTTCACATACATGGCACTTTTACATTGGACCATGCAAATGCCATCCTTGACAAAGTATAAATGATTATCTTTATGTTCTTTCTTTTTGTCAAGTCAATTTTGTATCAAGTTAAGTAGATGGTGCATGCTTATGGCCACATACAAGAGCTTTCAATGAGCAAGAAGCACAGGGTTTATAAGGCATAAACGCTCAGGGCATCCTACATAGCTTCTAATTGGCACAATATTTCAATTCTTGACTTGACACGTTCTTGGTTGGCAAGTTACAAGCAGGTTGCAGCATGCATGGCTACTTAAAAGGCTCATACGGTTGAAGCAGGTTGTAACATGCATGGCTGCTTAAAAGGCTCATACATTGCAGCATGCATTGCTTAAAAAGCGCACTGTAACCAAAACAACAAACCAATGAAAGTTTGTTATGTACCTTTTCTATTACATGTTTGTTTGTACCAAATTCAACTGTTTATCAATGAAGAATTTAAATATTGACACAAATGGGACATGCCAATTTGTTAATTTATTTTAGTTTGATGCAATTTCCACATGTAGAGCATGTGCCTTTGACTACATATCTACGTAAACTTGCAGAACTCACATGTAAATTGAAAGAGCTAATTTGCCTTTAACTATATAACTTAATAACTTAATCTCCATGAAATATTACGAAGATTGAATGTAATCCATAACATAGTTAGATTTCATTGAAACTGTAACTTACGAGTAATTGCATAAAATATGGTGAAAGAAAAACAATTGTCAATTGCACCTGATCACAATAAATGGATTATTGAATAGTTACATTGCGAGAATCTACGTTCAGGGAAAATCACGCCTTTGAACCTATAAACTTATGTTAAATTTGAAGAGGTTGAGTTGAGTATTAAATGAAAAGTTTGAGTTGAGTATTAAGAGAAGACGACATCCATGAGATGTATTTCAAGAGATTGAGAAGACACGGCCACCCAATCTACAAATTCCAGTTATTAGCGAGAAGGATCTCTGGTTTGTTGTCTTCAACCTAGACTCATTGCAAGATTCTAGAGCGATGGAACCCGATTAAAAAGCATTATGCTCTAGAAAAAACCTTTTGACCTATTTTTTTAAATAATCATAACCATATCGCTGATTTATATATATTTAACAATGATTAAATTTTCAAAGTATTGAAATAACGACAAGAGCTGCGTGGAGGATGTCTTAGTAAACGTTGACAGGGATTTCTATGTCCCAATGAGAAGCTTTTTGAAAATATGGTATACCCAAACTTATTCCCTTACCCCAACAGTGTTGCTAAAGATGCTATAAGCGGATCCACTTTATGTTATTTATGCTATTTGATGCAGAATGAGCCGACTTTGGGAAAAAATCTATCCGTGCCAAGTTCTTGGGGCCTCTTTCTATGAATCCTTTGCGGGCTATTATTCTTACTAATGAATTTCACCGAAGGTGTCTTCATCCGTTCCAAGACATTTTCATTTTCAGATTCGAAGAGCCTTCTAAAAATGGGGTTTATAAGTCTGTAGCCCTTAACACCATAAAGATATGCCACAAAGATGGACTCTTGGCTTTGAGGTTCCAACGCCTTCCATTTGTTTGCAGGAAAGTGAGCCCATGCTCCATATCCAAACACTCTAAAGTGCTTCACTGCTGGCTTCCAACCGCTCCAAGATTCGAACAGAGTAACTCCCGTGTTGCGTTTAATAAATAGAATCCACTAACTGAAAACAAACTGTTCACTGCATGAGCCACTTATACTACGTGAAGCCGCCGTTCATAGCACAAAGAATCAATTAAAAACACACATAATCCATTCACAACCACTACACATAGCCATCGTCATTTACTGTAATATTATCCTCCCCTGTAAGAGACCCAATCAATCCTTTATCAGAAGCCTCAATAAAGTCCCTATCTGAATACTCATTAATTTCATCTGCTCCTAAACTGGTATATTGTAAATAATGCAAATTCTTGCATTGAGACATGCTATTAGCTTCTGTCTATATAAATGACTCAAACTTAAATGACTAGAGCTTATAGGTAGGAGTATCGAGTCCGATTATCCAAGTCAATAAGTTCCACTACATTTCATTAGCCTATTCAATTAGCCAAGCAGCCATGTGGTTTTATAGCTAGTCATTGCTGCCATTTGTCTCATAAACAATGAATACTACATTACCAAGCCTTCTTCCGTTCTTCGTGAAGCCCACTAATCTGTATATAGCCCCCCCCCCCACCCCACATATATATATCTATCTATCGAATGGGTTTATAACCTTACATTCCAAAGCAACTTAAATACAAACAAAAATGATGATATTTTTTTTTTAAATTTCCTTTGTTACGAAGGAAGCCATAAAAGATGATTTTTGTAAATTTCCTTTGTTAGGAAGGAAGCCATAAAAACTAAAAACTAATAAAAGCAATTCACATTTATTCAATGAATACAATGTCTTTTTCTTTAGAATAAATATATATATATAAGCCTTATTCATTCCATAATACTCTTTGACCCATACTTATATTCCATATGGAGGGAGTGTGAACCCTTCTTCATCACTATTATTAACTTTTGATTTACATAACAACCGACATTAATAATGCTAGATAACCTTTACACTAGTAAACTATGGACCTTATCATTAATATCAAACTGATCGTTTGGGCGCCAGATTTTCACAGATAATCAGAATTGCATGTGATTCCCTATAAAGATTACACATCATAGAGCCTACTCCAAATGGAAAAATTCAAAGATGATCAATATTACTGGAATCAACGACAATATATGATATTTACTGTATAAACTATACAAGACTTCACAGTATAATTATAACATCTCCATTAACTACGTTAACTATGTGGTTTTATAGCTAGTCATTGCTGAATAGCTTCATAACTTAGGACAGGGACTTGTTGCTTAGCAACCTCCCTTGTTTGTTAATAATTGCTTTCAGAAGAGAAAACAATAAGGCAAGAGGCCTATATGTGGAAAAAACATTTGAAGAGGATTATACAACTTGTATGAACATTGATTCACTTTTTTACAAAAGGTATGAAGTGTTTTAGGCATGAGCTTAGGTATCATTTAACTTAAAACCTTGAAACCTATCTTTTTAAGGAGAAACCAATGCATACTTTTGGAATATGCTTTATGACTCTCAAGTTAAAATAGGGAAAGTTAGATTATTGCTTGATTTCTTACGTATGGTTAAAGGAATAAGGAGTGATGTCATTGCTCCCACCAATGCACATTTAGACTACACACTTTATTTTTACTATTGGGTGCATTAGAGGAAGTTTGGGGTCTAAAATAAGTCTCATAAGAAAAATAGAACCAAAATGGGCCTCATAAAAAAAAAGAGCCAACCAATAGAATCTCAAGAAAAGAGTAAACCATAATGGTTGACTTGACATATTTGTTATCAAGATATTATTTTTCTTCTTCATATTTTCAACATATCTCTTTGTGGTTTTATTCATATTTCGAGCGGGAGCAGTCATTGGATGCAAAATTGAGGAGAAACCACTGCATGCTTTTGGAATATGCTATATGATTGTCAAACTAAAATACTGAAAGTTAGATTATGGTTTGATTTCCTATGTATGGTTAAAGGAATAAGGAATGATGTCATTGCTGCCACCAATACACATTTAGACCACAACACCTTATATTTACTGTTAGGTACATTAGAGGAAATTTGGGGTCTAAAATGGGTCTCATAAGAAAAAGAGACAACCAAAATGGGCTCTCATAAGAAAAAGAGACAACCAAAATGGGCTCTCATAAAAAAAGAGCCAACCAATAGAATTTCAAGAAAAGAGTCAACCATAATGGTTGACTTGAGATATTTGTCATAAAAGACTATTTTTCTTCTTTATATTTTCAACATATCTCTTTGTGGTTTTACTCATATTTCAAGCAGGAGCACTTGTTGGATGTGGAATTGAGTTCCTCCTCCAACAAGTGCTCGCACTGGAAATATTATGCATCCAATGACAAAGAGATATGTTGAAAATACAAAGGAAAAAAGTAGTTTTTTCCTCTCTTCTTCTAAAATTCAAAAATATTATTTTATTATGTTAACTATTTTTTTTAGGAGGCCCATTTTAGACCCAAAATTTCCTCTAATGTGAAGGCATGTTACAAAGTGGTATCAAAGCCATTGATTACAACACTAGAGGCTGTATGGGATCAATGGAAATGAATGACAATGTTTTTGATGCTATGCAAAGAAAACATGCATGTTGTCTTTGGTACAAACATACTCGTTAATTTAGGATTGTTGTGTTGAGTTACTTGATGAACTTGACTATGATTTCTGATCATCATGAAAATATCTAAATTTCAATGCAAGTCTTTACATTTGATCATGTATTGATATTAATGTTAAGACTTAATGATTTCCACCCTTTAGAAGCTCTAACATGTTTGAATGATGTGCATTATTTATCACTAAGCTTGGTGGCTTATTGAGTGATGGTTGTTCACTAGAAGGATACGAGTTTCAATTATTGATGATATTTATCTTTGAAGTTCACTTTCGAACCGACGATATGCACCGATCGGACGACCGGCCGCGCGTGACCGGTCACGTCCGACGCGGCCGGTCGTCCGATCAGTGCATATCGTCGGGCAAATAGGTTATACCTTTATCTTTGTTCCGTGTATATGTTGTCTAATGCACGTGCTTAAAGGAATTTACTTTGTCCTTGGGATAGTCATCCTTAAAAGATAAGATACCTTTTCACCCATGGTTTTGTCAATAATTGCTGAAATGAAATTGTCTTATGGTTGTGACGAAATATTTTAATTGATGTTTAAAAAAGTAATCTTGGATGGTATCTTGGTATTGCTAACGACACTTAGCAGTAACACCCTTGCCCGACAATACATGCTTTGGAATGAGTAAATCTCTTATGCAATTGAAAGATTAGTTCTCTTATGCTCATAGTTCTTCATAGTTGTATCAATGCTTTTAAAGAGGACTATATATGACTATTAATGTGAATCTATGTTTGATATAAATGCATGGATGGGAATAAATTTGAATCAAGAGAGTGTACTTGCTATGTTTTGGGTGAAACCATCATTGATCATATTGATCATTAAGTCATGTTGTATCTTGAAAAGCTAGTTTTGAGTGGATTGTATGCCACTATTTGAAATGAGCAAGTATGAAATGCTCAAGTAGAAAGTGAAAAATAATATTATGTATGGCATGAAATAAGCCAAATTTTGTCTTGTTGTTGACTACCATACGAAATAAAGAAACATACTTCAAATATGCCTTTGAAATTTGTCATGTGAATGATTGTGAATTTTCATATAACGAGATAAACTTGAATCTAAGTTGAAGTTGTACGAATTGTTGCTAAATATTTAAGGTTCTAATCTTGATTTATCCTTTGTGTGAGATAGGATGATGATATGTGAATTAGCTTGCCTTGACAATATTAAATTATTTCATATAAATGATCTTCGTTGATGGCTTTCATTGTCAGGTAGAAGGATACCATAACTTGATTGACATTATGTCGCTAGACCTTGGATTGGGCAGGTTGGAAAGAGACAGGCTCGGAAATAATTAAATGAACATGTGAATGAGAAAATGCCCTCTTGTACATATGATATGATTAAGAAATTTAGGTTTTTCCTAAAATGTTGTACATGTTGTAATTAACAATTGTTGCTATGAAACCAATGAGATTTGTAAATCTATTGAGTGGGATAGATCTATGGAAGAAACAATTTTGAAGATAAGAAATAGAAGAAATCCCATGAATAGAGTGGGACCTAAAGAAAGCTTATGAAAAGAGTTGGACCTTTGTTAGCTAGTTAAAAGCTAAGTATTATGATAATGCTTGATCTTATTTGAATTTGTTTGCTACGAGAGAGTTGATTTTGAACTCGATTGATTATGATTCATGGAATCTTCTTAATTATGAATATTTTAATAAATTTGATTTGCAATATGATTTATATATGCTTAATATACTTCATTCTAATTGGATTTTTGAGCTTGTCTTTATTGACTCAATATGATGATTTCATCAAGGAAGGTATCCATGCAATAATAATTGCATATTATGATGCCATCCACATTGAAAAAGCTTCATGAAGGGCCTGATCAAATCATGTATGATATTGGATTACCTAATAGGTAAGTTCAACTACTAATAATCAAAGTGGACCTTGGTTGAAAATGATCCAACGATATGTAGAAGAATTCCAAAGTTGGATGGGGTTTAAATGTATCTCTAAGAGAGGAAATGGCAACTTAGGCTTGGTTGAAAATGATCAACGAAATTGGAGCAACAGATCTAAAAACTAATAGAATACAAAAGTAGCTCAAGGAATCAAAGTAAGTTGCAATATGCTTCTCTAGATTGAGAAAGTGGTTGTGTGGATAGTTAATGCATGGAAATGCCAATGAATACAAGAGAGTAAGGTCGTTGGAATATATTGCCACTAATAGACATATAGATGAATACTATATGGTTGTGTGCATATTGGGATGCATGAACATATATGATGTTGTGCATTAACTAAGAGTGATTTGTTATTATATGCAATGAATATGGCGTGATAACTGATGTGGTTGCTAACTTGTAGTGTAACTAGGGATGGTTGAGGACATAGTTGAATATGTTGATGATGTAGTTTCCCGTGACAAGCAACCTCATGAAAATGATAAGGAAAAGATGATGTTTGTCAAGAGGTTGATAAATACATCATATGAGTTCCTATTATGAATCAACTAATCATGTAACGTCTAGAATGTTGATGGAAAACATATAGGTATAGAATTGGTCATGCCAATATAATATGTGATTTGAAGGGAATTGAGTAAGAATTCCTTCAACCATACTTGATATCTTCATTGATATGTTTATATTGACATTTGAATGCATCCATGTGATTGATACTTAATGAGGTATGATAAAGGCATGAAGCTTTTTGTGTTTCAAGATGGTTATAATCTTACATTTGATGCATTGATCATGCCAATATAGTATGCGATTTGAAAGGAGTTGGTTATGAATTCCTTCAACCATACTTGATATATTCATTGATATCTTTATAAGGACATTTGAATGCATCAATGTGATTGATACTCAATGAGGTATTATAAACTTATGAAGCTTATTGTATGTAAATATTGTTATAATATTATTGACGCATTATCAATTACTATGTCATGATTGAGTTGGTTAAGAGTAGTAATAAGGGTGGATGAATATTTATACTCATGTAACAAAGTTTCATTTCATGTGAAATTGAATGCCACATGTGAGAACGATGTATGTGATTATAATGTGTTGGACTTGAGAAATACTATAACACACGTATCCAATGGTCTCCCCGCTTATAATCGATGGCCTGGACTGTAAATGTTTTTTTTTCCGACACTTATTTTTAAGCAAGAAAAATATATTAAGATGGAACCTTTAGTACATCAAAATTAGGTCTTTCAAGGCCTGGAAACCCCAAATGTCTGCATAACAGCTTAGACACAAACTATCCCTGCATATACCTTATACTCCCTTTTCCCTATTACAACTTAAAACATCATTAACTTTCCCAAAAAGGAGCTACAATACTTTGGAGTTTCCTACCTCTAAAAACAACATTAATAGAGAATAACAACATCGTATAGTTCAGGACTAAAAACAAACTAGATTAGAAAAGGCATAACAGACATAAACACATCCAACCTTGTAAACTTCCAAAACCCGTCATTTCGGTGTCTGATGGAAGGTTTGAGTTTCCGGGCCGCCTGGTCGAGGAACGTTGGGTCTGGATTTTCCAACTTAAGCTTTCTGCATATTCAGACCATGAATTGGATAGGGGCCTTAGGGATGTGCACCAGACAAGCTTTCGCCCACAACCGTAGGCTCCATAGAAATTCCCAACTTCGCAACAATGTTGTCTATCTTTCTATGCATAACCCGATTGTGATGGTAATGTTCTTTCCAAGCTTTAACCGGTTCCTCGTTTCCCATTGCCTTGTTTTTCCTATCCATAAGAAAATGGGACAGTAGCTCCTTAGTGACCTAATGGGTGGTAATTATCCGCCCATAGGCAGAAATATGCCCAACAGTGGTGCCCAGTTTAGGTACCCACTCTTCAACATCAAATTTAACAATTTCTATGTCCATTTCCTGCACCCTATTCCACAAATTCCGTTTAACCCTTTCAATTTCTTGTCTAATAGTAGGAGGGATGCGTTCATGGAAGAAACAGGAGGCCTGCCTTGCTCTCACAATTTCCCAGGAAGGCTTCTTCCGACCTCCATTACCACCCTTCCACCCCCCCTCGCTTGCCTCTTGGGAGCCATCATGGCAGAGGATTGGCTCTTTAATAGATTTCCTACCGAATTGCAATTGCTCACCTTAAACCGACTAAGGACAAGGAGACGCAGAATGCAGGGATGCCATGCACGAATAGAATATATAGCCACGAGGCTCATATAAATTCAGTTATCCTTACTAAAAACAACGTATTTGCTATTTAGTGACATGGTACTTACCAGCTCAATCAACCTTCCTCCATAGATCTTCGTACTCTACCCAGCTGAGGCTGGACCTGGAGAAAATCTTTCTGCATTAATGTCACTAGATGGGAATCCTTGGGAAATCATATCCTAGCGAGGTGAGGATGTACCAACGATGAGCCATGATGAAGGGTGGTGATGATTCCCGGAGATGGACGATGAAGGTGTCTGTACCTTGAGTATATGAGCCATCCCTTGCCTCGTGTGCTCCATTTCTTCTTGGGATAACTTAAAGTCTTGGGTTTCCAAGTGTACACATTGGAGCTTCCACTCATTGCCATCATCCATAGGCATCTGGCTTGCAACTAACTACTCTCCACTCCTTTCACCGATGTTTTCCATTAAGTTAGCCACCCTGTTTCCATCCTGTTTAATGTGGGAGAAAATCCATGCGTGGCGTCCTCTAATGAGCTCAACAAACCTTTCCACCCGAGATGCCATACACCAACCGTCAACAACTTTGACAACAGACTATCCACCTTGAAGTGTTTTTTCCATTCGTATGATGATATGAGAGTCGCCTTTGATTATCAGGGGATCCCATTGTTTTCTAAGCGTTATTTTGATGCCCTGTAACATGCCTTCTATCTTCGCAGTGTTTTTGGTCTCTTGTCCTAAGCTCCCATGGTAGAGATGGATAACCATTCCTTCACTGTTCCGAAATACTCCTCCGAATCCTTTCGACCCTGGTTTTCCCTTGGAGGCACCATCAAAATTCAATTTGAAGTGGCATCTCAGAGGGATGATCCAGGTGCTTGAGCCCACTGGGAGCATTTTCCTTACCCGAAACCTCTTCCAGCCCTGGGGGGTGAAATCCATTCCCCAGCCACTCAATATTCGCTTTTCAATGTCATCCATTTCCTAGTCCTTTTCATTTGGGTAATTTTGATGGTCTTCTGAATGATTTTGACAACTTGGTTCCAGCCCATTTGAGTCAGGTTTTTTTGTCCTTCAAAAACACGACCATTTCTTTCCTTCCAAATGACCCACATTAAGGATCCATGAAACATTAGCCAAATTTTACAGATGATTGGGTTTCTGAAATTTTCCTTGACCCAACCTTTTATTGTTTGGTGAGATTGGCCTCTTACCTGGTTTGTTATGCGGAGAATTGCTGCCCCATAGTCCCACAGGGAGGACACCATAGGAGAAGAATCTAGGAGGTGATTCATGGATTCATCCCCACGTTCACATAGGGTGCACCAGAACGGGTCATGCATGCCTCTTTTCATTAATTTTTCTCATGTTAGGATATGTCTGTGGGAAACCATCCAGTTAAAGGTAGCAATTTTGGGCCAAGGATTGGATTCCCAGATCATATTCCAAGCATCCCTTTGTAGAGTCTCTTCCTGGTTAAAAGTGAGGTAGTAGGCCTCCCTAGTGTTATAGGTTCCTCTAGGAAAATATCCCCATCTCAACTTATTAGGTCCTCCTTGGGTATGAATGCACCGCTCTTGAAGGGCCTCCAAAATCCCGTGGATGTCTTTGACTGAGAATCTTTGACTCCACCACTCCTCTTGGTTCCATTCATAGAATTTGTCATTGTTTTTCACTTTTCTCTAGAATTGGTGGGTTTTAGTTAACCCAATCTCCTTAGCTCCGGTCCAACTCGCTTGAACATCAATTTGCGAAATAATCCTTGGCATCTGTTACCATGAATCACTCCAAAAATATGCATCCTGTCTTGCCCTTATCTCCCAAAATATATCATATTATATAATGCCTCTATTGGAATACACATAATTCCAAATATGCGAGCCCTGTTGATTCTCATTAAATCATATAAACTCTTGTTTTGGCCTTCCTTGCACATACTTGTTATGCCATAATTTTTCCCATGGCTCGTCCTTATGTGACACCCAGTGCCACCAAATTTTTTCTCCTAGCACTTGATTGTTTTTCTCAGGGTCCCTCAGTCCCAGACCTCCTTGGTATTTTGGTTTACACACTATGTCCCAACTTACCAAAGCCCAACCATGGCTATCACGATTTCCTTCCCATAGAAATTTTCTATAGATTTCTGTAATCTGTTTCAGAAATGATTTTGGGGTAGACAAGGTAGAGAAGAAGTATATAGGCATGGATTGAAGAATTTTTTTTACTAACACAACTCTTCTAGCTAGATTGAGGGGTCTAAAAGCCTAGTTGTCCAATTTCCTTCTCACTCGACTCGGTAAATCCTCCCAAGAGACTTTCATGACAAAACCTTCAACAAGTGGAGCACTGATATATTTGGATCAAAAGGGAGATTCCTTGAAATCCCAGGATACACAGAATGTTCTGCTGGTGGATCTTGGGAGTGATAAAAAAGAAGACTTGGGATTTTGAGTTATTTACCTCTAGCCCAGAGGCCTTAGAAAAATAATTCAGGCATTTCTTTAAAACTCAGACCTCTTGCACCGAAGAATGCCTCATGAGCATTATGTCATCCACAAATTGATGATGGGATATAAATTTTGAGCCAGTGTGTAGGTTCAACCCCTTGATCTCTCTCTTTTCAACCTTGTCTTTGATGATTATGCTCAACCCTTCTGCCATGAGGATAAACAAAAAGGGGGATAGAGGATCCCCTTGTCTAATGCCTATTGAAGGTTGGAAATTTTTGGCAGGGGATCATTTAGCAAAATATAAAAGAACGATGTAGAAGTAATATTCATTTTCCATTGGACCCATTCCCGGTGGAAACTATAGGCCTCCAACATTTTTTTCATAAATTTCCAACTTAACTTATCATACGCTTTTGAGTTCTCAAGCTTCAGAAGCATATCTGTTTTTTTTGAAACTTTCAGGGAATGGATGACCTGATGAACTAAAATAATTCCATCCAAAATATGCCGTCCTTCCACGAACCTTGATTGTTCATGGGAGACTAAATTCAAGAGGATAGGATTTAACCTATTGGCCAACACTTTTGTTATTATTTTGTAAATGACATCACAAAGAGCTATAGACCTGAACTTACTAGGAGAATCAATCCCATCCACCTTGGGGATGAGAGTTATAAAGGTAGAGTTAAAAATATCTCAGAAATCCCTTATCCTTTATTGAATCCTCTATAATTATCCAAACTTCATCTTTGATGAATTCCAAGAAATAGTGAAAGAAGTTAGTTGTGAAACCATTAGGCCCCGACGCTTTCCTATCCGAAATTTGGCTAACAACCTCTTCTACTTCCTGAAGTTCCATAGGTTTCAAGAGAACCTCGTTTTGGCTTGCCAAGACTTGCTGTGGGATATGTCTAGTGATATTTTTGATGTCTTCGGTCTTGTCCAAACGGTCCTCCTTCATGATGGTTCCAAAATACTAAACTAGCTCAGTTTCCATGTCTTCCCTAGTTTCAATATACTGCCCAGTCTTAGTTTTTAACTTCAAAAGTTTAGCCCTTTGGCGGTTCTGCACAATTGTGTGGTGAAATAATTTTGTATTTCTCTCTCCTTCCTATAGCCATTGGTTACTATATTTTTGTTTCCAGTATAGTTCCTCCCGTCGTTCCCAGGCATTCATCTGGTCCAGGACGGTCCGTTCTTTGTTTTTCAGGTCATCATAGTACCCATTGTCCATACCCAACCGCTGAAAATCTGCAAGTTTGTTCTTGAGAAGTTTCTTATCTTGGAAGATGTCCCCGAAATCCTCCTTATTCCACTTGCAGATTTTTGCTTTTAATTTCCTTAGTTTTTGATAAAATTGGTACATCAGAGTTCCCCTGATAGGTTCCATTTCTTCCCACAATTTTTCAATAAGTTCTTTGAAATTCTTGTGTTTGAGCCAAAATTGTTCAAATATGAATGGGTGCCTTATGGATGGGCCCCATGCTTCCCATATCAATCTAACGGGCCAATGATCAGAGCCTGCAGAGGGGAAGACCTGGGTTGTCGCCTCCTTGTCTCCATCAACCATTTCCTTAGAAAGAATAAAATGATCTAACTGAGAAGCCATGTGATGCTCCCCTCCTCTCGTATTATTCCATGTGTACCATCAATTCCCCAAATCTATGTCAACCAAATGTCTCTTCTGTATCAATTACTTAAAGGAGATATTGGGCACCTCCAAATACCTTAGCTCTCCCTTCTTTTCCTCCAGGGAAGTAATCAAATTGAAATCACCTCCCACGTTCCAAAACTGGTTTTCCATTTCTTGTGCTTCCTTGTACAGAAGTGAAACGAAGTTTGGTTTTTGAGCTGGGATACTTGGCCCATAGACATTGGTGAGTGTCCCTCTTACCTTAGAATTGCATACCTATAAGTCCGCACTAATGGAGAATCTAGTTTTCCAAAAATTACTAAGGTGGAGCAACTCAGGATGCCAAAGAATAACAAGTTCACTTGTCGTTCCTCTTGCATCAGTAGCTATTCCTCGACTTCCCTACCATATTTTATTGCTGATTTCTCACATATTATCTGAATTGATTTTTTTTCCTGTAAAAATAACACATCGGGTTTCTCTTTTCTTAACTTATTTTGCAGGGTCTTCACTTTTCTCGTACTGTTGACCCCTCAGATATTTTAGGTGATAATCTTCATTGGGAGTTTTTGCTTACTTCTTTGAAGGCTGATTTTATCGTCAGATACTGTCCTGATTCTATCAGCCTTGTGCCAATCTCTGCTATTCTCTGTCTGTTCGTCTTTCTACCACGTTTTCCCCCTCAGGTTGTTTTTGTTTGCTGCCCTTCTGCGGATCCTTACTAATGCCCAAATGAGAAGAAGCATTGGTTTTCAATATTTACTGCTGTAGGAGTTCTATCTGCCTGTTAGAAACATACCTTTGTCCTTTCTTACTACACTCCTTCTCTATTTCCTCCAGATCCAGTTCACCTAGGTCCATATCCTACGTTTCCTTCGATAAATATTCCTCCATATTTCTATTAGCTCACCCATCTACATTATGTCTGACTTAGAGGGGGATTTAGTACTTTCTTCTAATTGAGGGTTTTGGATATCCTTGTTGAGGTCATCCTCCTTGGGATCCAATGTGATCAGTGTCTCAAATTGATTCCCAGACTACTTCTTTTTCTCCATTGGCTGCTTCGGGTGAGCATGGTTGATGGGTTTTTTACCTTGTCTTTTATAGTGTTGGACTTGGATGAACCCTCCACTACCCTTATCCTTTTCATTTTCCTTCCTCTCCTGGGTATGTATAACCTAAGACTTGAGGGATGGGAAGCCCCTGCTCAGGTGCCCATATTCATGGAAATAACTATATCGGAATGGAAGCTGCTCATAGTCTAGGGGTTGGATCCAGTCCTCATCTTCCCAGGTTAGATTAATTTCCTCCAGAATTTCTTGCGAGATATTCATATAGACGCAGATCCAAGCATAATTGGTTTATATTTGGACCTTTGTCTATTCATAAGCCTTCACAAATTTCCCTAGGGTATTTCCAATAGCCTCCAGAATTTTCGGTTCCCTGTACTCACAGGGGAGCAAATAGAGCATGATCCAAACATGGGAAATACTCAAATCCTCTATTTTAGGGTTAAACCTCTCCTTCCATGGCCTGAGGAATAAATCAGTTGAATAGAATAAATATGGTCCCCCCGTTAAGATCCAGTCCCGATCCTCTTGGTTGAAAAAAAGATAGTGAAAAAACTCTTTGCTCCTAGATGAAGGTCATAATTTCCTCTTGGGTTCCATGTTCCCTTGATCCATTGAAGGAGATATTTCTATTTTGGACAAATACCAATGAGCTTCCCAATTAGGGCTTTCTCCTTCCATTGCTCCACCCGATCTCTCAGCTTATCAGATGTGATTTGCAGAGATGGGTATTCTACACATCAGGGTAGGAAACCTCCCCTTGTCTTCTTTCTTTATGTTTCCTTCACCCTGTCCCTGGATAGCTCCTGATCTAGTTGTTTTGTGGTGTTTCCCTATCAATATCCGTGATGGGACCGAGAAAGGGAGGGGGATTCTCCCCCTCCAGGCAACTCCATCCTTCCACTGCCACTCACGTTGGCCTCAGATCTGTCCTGGTGGATTTCTGATATGGGTTAGGCCCCTCTGCACTATCTCGACTCGATCAGATTCTCGTCACCCGTAAAAAAACCCTCTTATCAGAGGCAGGTACACATAGAAGACATCCTAGGATCTCTCCTATAACTGTATAGGATTTGGGATTGCATGATGATAACTTGAGAAATTGATATCATGTTCCTTTTTCGCCGACACTTAAGAGCACTAAAGCAGTGTATTCATAGTGTTTTGTTTGGGATAAAGAGAAAGGTGTTCATATGGTTGAAAAATTAGTGGGGGTGGGGTGGTGGGGTTCCTTGGGGATGAATGATGTATTGGGGTGTTGGTTGAGTCCTCCAACATGTATTGGTAAAACACATGATCTTGAAATACAATATTTTTAATTCAATGTGAGGTTGCATTAAGTAAACATGCACAGATAAGCCGTGAAATCATGCAAATATAAATTCTACACTTACGAATTTTGGTACAAATGTTTGAGGCATTGAGTAGATGCATGTTTGTATGGAAATTGCATGCGTATAATTGAATGACATGAAAGGATTTCCAAGGGGTTGTGGAGTAGTGAAGGGAAACACCTTCCAATATTCCTTAAGGAATATTGACCAATGAATTGAGTGCAATGAGTTGGTAAAAGTAAGCATAATTTTAATCACCCCACATCATAATAAAAGTGGAACATGGAGGGAGGAACCCCATAAGACAATACAAAATTAACAATAAAAATGAATTCTAAAATATTGATTTGTTGAAGAGTGTGATTGTGTAACCACGACTACTGACACATTTGTTGACTGTATAAATAGTGTTTGCATTGTGTAATGCTTATTGTGCTAGTGATGCATATATAGTGAATGTATTTCATTGCATTTGAGATATTGGCAGTTGACAACGTTTAAATTATTTATGTGTTATAATTCTAAGATCAATTTATGCATCATTGTAAAAGTAGAAACGAAGAGATTATATGCATTTATACTCATAGTTTGTTTGGTTGAATGAATAGTTTAGATTTCAAGTTGAATGTCTTGGATATGTCAATGAGTGTAAGTCCATAATAAAGACACGATGCTACTACACTCAAAGGAAAAACATTATGAGAAGGATCTCATAATTGTGAAATTTGGTCTTTGTATGAAACATATTTGATTTTTTTTATTGAAGTTATTATGATGATATCTCATGGTAACTATATATGCATAATAGATGTGAGATGATGGATCTTCTTAGTAATGAAAGATGATGGTTGCTGAAATATTGCTAGAAAATGGGGAGAATGTTATTGAAATGACACTAGAACCCTATGATATGCCTTGATCACCATATGCATATTCATATTTTCCCTTAAACCTCAACCCACCTCTCATATGAATTAAGGAGAGATGAAATAAAAGATGTTAGATGAGATTAGATAGTATAAGAGTAGCTAGATACCATTTCAAATCCTTGAAGGTTGTTGGTATTAGTAATGAAAGATGATGGTTGCTGAAAGCTTGGAAGAAAAATGGGAGAATGATATTGAAATGACACTATGACCCTATGATATGCCTTGATCACCATATGCATATTAGGAGAAAATAAACCTTTTGGGAAAATATGAATATGAGAAAATATGTATATTATAAGAACTTAGGAAACCTATGCAAAAAATTCCTTGATCCTATTTTGGTGTAACTACTTCTTATATTTAGGGAATCAAGGAAGAAGTGGAGGAAAGACTTCCCCCTTGGATTATCATTCGTGCAAAATTGAAATGGGAAGATAAGAGATTGGAGAAAATATGTTTTTTGGAGAGAAAATAAGGGTTCATAGGAACAAACCTCAACCTAAATATCATATGAATTAAGGAGAGATGAAATAAAGGATGCTAGATGAGATTAGATAGTATTAGAGTAGCTAGATATCAGTTCAAATTATTGAAGGTTGTTGGACTATTAAATTGACCAAAGAACCATAAAATCTATGTCTAAGGAGCTTCATAATGATATAAATTAAATATAGAAGTAGGTATTGTTTTGGGATCACAATGGCCATATTGGAGAGCATAGAGAGGAAGGACATGCTTGAGGGACCGAAGTGTAGAGACATGTTGACTTGTTGTGTTGTTAGGAGCAAGGAATGAGTTCCAAGAGATATGCTCAACACTACGAGTTTGTTTTGGGATCTCCTTTTATGTGCTCCCCAGTTCATCAACATTAATATATTGCTCACTCTAAGACCAAGATCTCTTTGGTACTCCCCACCACAAGCTCAACCTTCCCTAATACCACTTGATGCAACGCTTGTAACATATCTTCATACCCAACAATAAATATAGGGTTTGGTGGTCTAAATGTTTATTAATGGAAGCAATACGTACATTAAAATTTCACAATGCAATCCCATTTCCAATCAAGAGACCACTTTCTCTTACTCATGATGACATTATTTGTATTTATAGTAGTCAACATGGGTCAAACTTCCAGCCTTTTAATTCCAAGTCTAAATAAATATTTCTACCATACCACACAATATAGATTCAATATTTTCGCTCATGTATAATCCAATGAAAGGCAATGTGCCTCATAACACATTTACATAATTATGTCCACCATGCACAACTGACATCATTTCTTCATTTCTTTCACTATAAATAAGAAAATCAAGCCATAATATAGCTTCATTATTTTAGCTTGACAATCATATAACATATTCTAAAAGTATGCTTTGTTTTTTCCTCAGAAGGATAGGCTTTAGGGTTTTAAGGTAAACAATACCCAAGGTCACGGATGAAACACTTCATGCTTTATTAGAAAATTGAATCACTATCCATGGAGGTTGCATAATCCTCTTCAAATGATTCTTTCACATATAGGTTTGTTGCCTTATTGTTTTCTCTTCTTAGAGCATTTATCAAGAAATAAATGATATTAAACTTATTCAAAATGTCACAAAATATCATTAACATCACTTATGAATGCTATCTGTCATTCATGACAATTAATACCCTCTTAAATTCTCATTCCCACCTTCAAAATATCAAATTTCATTAAGAAAAGGCCAAATGAGTTGCTACATGGGATTTGTAGAAAACAACTATAGGAAATCTATAACAACTTTTCTAGGTTTGTGAAACATCAAAATCTCCTGAAGCATAATATGGGTATTCGTGATTTGTTGTGTGCATGTTCATCATATATAAGGATTAACCCTACAAAAAATAACGTTTACCTATATTATAGATTTTGAATTATAATAAAAAAGTCATTTGTAGGGGTTCTATAGCAACCTATAGAGGTTCCATAGAAAGTGCAATAGATTTGAAAACAACATATGACTCTTAAGCATAGTATGGGTATTCATGATTTGTTGTGTGCATGTTCATCATATACAAGGATTAACCCTACCAAAAATCATGTTTACCTATATTATAGTTTTTGAATTATAATAAAAAAAGTCATTTGTAGGGGTTCTATAGCAACCTATATAGGTTCCATAGCAAGTGCAATATATTTGAAAACAACATATAAATCTTAAACTAAGAACTAGATATTTGTGGTTTTTTTGTGGATGTGTCCATCTCAAGGTAGTGAAACTATGTACCAAAAACCAACATAATCCAAATTCTCAACTTTTAGTTATGGCTGCAAGGGAAACTACAATAGATTTGTAGCAAGTGCTGATGGATTTGCAACAATCCTACAAGTCTAAAAACATATTGTAACTCATAATTTCAGATCTAGGTTTCGTAGATATTTTGTGAGCATATCCATATTCTGCGTGTGCATATTTTTCTAATTTCTTCTTTGTCTATTCAACTTTTAGTGATGGATTGTATCTAGAAGGTAAAGATACCATAATTGACTTGTAATATTTGAATTATGTAATCATTAGCTACTCAATGGATTGAATAGTCTTGGAAACCGAAGTGTCAAATAATCTAGAATATATATTTGAATCTTTAATGTGATTGGGGTCTGTGGTTTCTCATAGATTAGCTCAAGTAGAGTGAGTTTCTGTAGAGTTCAGAGATCTTGATGGTTATGCGATTGTATAAATTTGAGAATTGATGTATTTTCATTGAAGGAATAAACAATAAGTTTTGTGTTGATAATTTCTTTGTGTAAGCTCTTTGTAAATTTATGTTGTTTTTGTTGTGAGTTTCCATTGTATGATTTTGATCATATCACAACGCTGCATCGTTACCCTAATTGAGATTTTATACATGAAATAAACCTTAACATTGACTCTAGATGATAGTTAGGACATGTTAAACATTGACCCACAAGGAAAGGAAGGGGTTTTGTTCATATTGTATTGATTTACTAATTCATAATGAGCATAGAAGAGGAGTTGAATATTATGAGTAGAAAAGAGGACATAATGGACCCTACATCATCCATTTCAGGGCAGAGTGTCTATTGTAACTCCATAGTGAGTCCATATTTAATTTTATTTGCATTTTATAACCAAGAAGAAAATAGAAAGGCATATTTCTCATCGGGTGGTTGAGTTTTTCCATACTCAATTTCCCATGGTATATTTTCTATTCAATTTGTGGATCTGGTGGTCATTTTATTGTTGCAACCTCTTTTTTAATTTTATCAACAAATTTAAATATTTTGAGCATTATCCTTGTAGTATTACATTTTAATCACAAGTAAGCAGTTAATAAAAGATAACCTTGCCATGTTTTGGAGTGACTTGTAAGCTCTTTTGTAACAAAATATCTAGTGATCTATCCATGGTGGTTTACATATCATATTGGTATCAACATGGTTTTCTTTAAAGTTTTTTGGGGTAGCAAAGGTTCATAGATTGGTGTAAAGAAAGAAGCCTCAAACCCTAACAATGGTAGATGAGTATAGTATCCATCTAAAGGAATCTTTTTGCAACATTGAAAGCACAAGCTTCTAATATACCCACAATATTGTGATGATAATTTCAATGTTACAGATAAAGTTTAGACCTTAATTTGAGGAGCGTCAGAGCTCTAAAGATAAAGAAGATATAGAAAATGAGTTAGAGAAGGATCCAAGGAAATAGAGACAAGTTCTAGCGTCACATCTTTCCATTCTCTATTCAAAGTTGAAGCAAAAGTGGACATCAAGTGTTTTTGATATCATACCGATTTTCTTCAATTTCCCATTGACCTGTCTCCATCTCCCTACCAGCTTTTCCCAAAGCACCAATAACATGATTTCTCTCTCGATAGATATGATGGATTTGCACATTTCCAATCAAAAGTTTCAGTGTTTTAACTTCTTCCAAAAGAGGAATCAACAACATGGTGAGTATCCTATTCTCTCCAGTGATACAACCAATGATAATACAAGAATCTCCAAATATTTGCAGCTGATGAATACCCTTCTCGATAAAAATCCATAGAAGAAATCCCAGAGCACTTAATTTCGCAAAATTATTAGTTCCATTTCTAATTCTAACTTTGAAATGAAATCAATTATGTAGAAAGATGCAAAATCCCACCAGCTGCATATTTCCTCTATTCACCACCCCCAGCCCCATAAATAAAATCTCAAACTTTGCATCATCAAAATTTTCCTCCCTCACCCAACGCGTCTTTATCTGAACATTTTCTCAAGCAAAGAAACTAAGAATACATAAACTTTGTAAAGCACATTGAATAAGCAACATGTTTTTGTCTTCAAAACAACAAGCATTTCGGGCTACCCATATCCCCCAGGTTACGTGGGAGTGAAATAAAATATTTGAAAAGATTATATGTGTTCTATTTTTTTAAGCATTCCTCCATAGATTCACCATTTCAGACATCTTGAATTTTAATTTTCCTTTCAATTTATAGCCAAACATTTTTGGAGTAAGGACAACTAACTGGTATATGCAAATTTGTTTCTTCATCGTTTTTGCGTAAGTGTCATCTCCCAAGACCTTCCCTTTCTTTTATTTTCATAATATCCCATGTTAAAGCCTTTTTAGAAAGGATAAACCAAATGAAGATCTTGTTTTTTAACGGACAATGATATTTTCACATCATATTCCACCAGTAACGTTTCTCAACACTAACCTCTTGAATAAAAAAATTATAGCCAAAATTTGGAGAATAGCTACCTGAAAGAGAATGCATCCAGACTAAATGATCAAATTATAGCCAAAATTTGAAGAATAGATACCTGAAAGAGAATGCATCCAGACTAAACGATCACTGCAGTTATTGATCATGATATTGTTGTTTCTTAGGAGGGAAATATAATATTTCCAAATATATCTGTCACTACCTGCAAGGCCCACATCCTCCGTCGATTTCCACCTTTGGCCACTAATCGAAGACGAATTGTGATCAATAATGTTTTGTAAAGTTAAAAACGTTTTTATTTAAGGAGTACCTTCATATGTAATAGCAGAAGGTATATGTGAGAACCGATCCATGAATCATCACCCAGTCTTACAAAAGCTCCATCCTTAACTTTCTAGGAAAGACTAGGACCAACGATATAAAACGCATGAATAACCAATTTCCAACATATAGATACAAACTGTTTATATTTTTTCTCCTTTCTAATCCAATCATTTATAGAGAGTGGATAAATATATATTCTACTGACAGTTTGAACTTATAAGCCTTCACCCGAGATAAGTCTCCACAGATTATTTGCCACCAAAGCTCTATCAAATAGAACCGGGATCTTAAGACCCCAACCTTCAAACTTTTTAGGTAGTTCCAATGATTGCCATTTAACCCGTACCATTTTTTTATGTTCATTTTTACTAGACCATAAAAATATGTAACAGATTTTCCTGATTTTTTCCAAAACGCCCATAGGTATCCAGAAATACATCCAATACACCAAAATTGCTTCAAGAACAGACTTAATCATAATCATTTCCCCCTTTGGAAATCCATCTACGAGTCCAGTTATTGATTCGTGCTTCACACTTCACATTTCTCAATCATCCAATCCCAATCCTTTATAATATACTAATACGACTTAAGTCTGAAACCCAAATATCTCTTCCTATCATCAATATGATGTATAGAGAAGGAAAATAAATTCTTTAATCCAAGCAGCTCTAGCTCTTCTAGACCATTGAACAACATAAAGGATTTCCCATTATTAATCTTCATGCTAGACAAAAGGATTCAAGAATCTCAAGTATTTTCTTCATTTCTACAAGTGAGCCATCAGAAAAAATAAATATGTCATCAACAAACAAAATGTGGGTAAGCCTGATATTACCACCAAATGAAATACCAAAATTTTGACCCATTCTTTTATCCTCTAGTAAAGGTATTCCTAGACCTTTTTCCATGATAAGAAATAAGGAAGGCGCAAGTGGACAACTGATTTTATTCTCTTGGATTTAATGGCATGCAATCCTTCTTGACCAATACCCATAGCCTCATGTATCTGTCGACCAGAAAGAGACTTGAACTGTTCATCAGATATATAATCATACAAAACCTTTTTGATCCGAGTCCAAATGACTTTCACAATTATATGTTGTTGCATAAAAAGATAGGTCTAAACTCCTAAAATCTATCCAGAGACTTTTTTGGAATTAGCTCTATAAAATTGGAGTTAAAAGAAACTGAAATTTTCCCAGAAACTTTTGATTCTTTTCCCAGTAACATCAAATAAGCAGGAGTAAAATTCAATTGGGATTCCATCGATCTTGGACTCTTGTCGAGTTTGAATTGACCCAACATCTCTTTCAGTTCGTTCAGAGTAACCTACTCTGATAACATATCATTATCTTCTTTACTCACTATCGGAGGAAACAATTGAGAAATCTTAACAAAATTAGCCACATAAATGTTTTTTTCTCCTTTAAAAAGATTCTAAAAATGCTGCATGCATGCCTCAACAATCTCATCAAAACCCTCCACCCCATACCAAATCAAAATTTATGTTTTCCTATGATTTACAAAATGATGGAAAATTTAGAGTTTTCATCTCTGCATTCCATGAAAATATACCTTCTTTTCATACGTAATTCATTTTCCCAATCATTTAAACTTTTCCTTCTGCTCAATTCCAATTCTATAATTTCCTTTTTAGATTCTTCAGTTAAAAAACCAAACCCTCTTTCATGAAACTTCTTCGCAAGAATATGTTCAATGTTTATAAGAGTCCTATCCTCAACTTATTTCTTGGTTAGGGACCATTGAATATACAACTCTTTTATCTTCTTCATAATTTTTGCAAAACAACAAGATGGAGTCTCCCCATTATCATCATCATACACTTCCCATCCATCAGATAATTTTCTTATAAAATTTGCGTCTTCAAGCAACATAAGATTAAACTTGAAAGGACTTAGTAATTTTGAATAGTTCCGGAAAATGACCAGAGTCCCCACCGGTTCCCACCTATTCCTTCATGCGAAATTGATTATCCAACACTTGATCATTGGCAATAAACTTGTTCAATCGTTTTTCTATTTGAGCATTCCCACTTCTTTTATTAGTCCAGGTCGGTTTATTTATAACATGATCAATATCAACAAGGCCTATCTCCTCCAATTTATCCAGAAAATAAATAGATAAATGATCAGCTTTAGCAGCCAACCCCTAACTTCAGAGATACCTAAGGAAAAATTAAAACACCTCCTATAATCAGATTCACATATTCAAGACACTTTTTAGAGAAAAGGTCTTACAAAAACAACAGTCGGTCACTGTAAGGACCATAAATATTTACAAACATAAACTCTGTACCCAGATCAAAAGAATGAAGAGAAACCCCTAAGCCAGAATCCATAGCCCAAGAACATATAAACTTCAAACAATTCCTTTTCCACCCCCACAATGAGTCCTCTCGATTTCCCTTTGGCATCCACAAACTCAAATCTCCAATCACTAAAAATTTCTGTAACTCAACAACTATACCTTCACCTTCACACGTAAGTTCTTGCAAAAAAATTACTTTCGGTCTATGAATATCCATTAATTGTCTCAAAGCTAGCATTTTGATAGCTATCCAAACCCCTACAGTTTAAGGACATTATTAACATTAGATAACCGGTTCCCGGGCTTCTGCAGCTCTAAGCACCCCATTTAACAACGTTTTCGTCTCTGCCATGTCTGTAAAACCTTCCTTCTCCTTATTACCCAATGAAGAACATAAACTATTCCTATTATGACCCATGTCTTCACTGTCATTCTCATGATAATAAAATACCTTCCCCCTTTCCCGAGATCTTAAGAAATTGCCATGATCGTCGACCTTCATTGTACAAGATTGATCATAACTAGTTGAACATATATCCATGGTTTTGGAAGAAAAACAAAAATTCTTAGCATATTCAGATAAATTTTCCATAGGAGATGGAGCACCACTAAAAGATTGAATCCTCGCCAAACCACCACTGAACAAACTGAACCTTGGAAGCACTTGTTTAGTATAAGAGTTACTAAAACAAATAGGTTTTAGAGAATTAATATGCTTACCTGGATATTTGACATATTCATCATTCTTCTTCTTATCCATGGTTCCTTCTATGATCTCTGTTGGGTCCTTTCTCGCAACAAATTTTCCACCGAGGAGATCCACGTCTCTAAGAACACCATCATTCATAGGAGTTTTCGATTGAGAACCACGTGAGATACTCCATGACCTTCCAAATCATTTTCCATTCCTAAAGTAACAAGGAAACACACTCCCGTTTAAAACCAGTTTTCTTTCGTACCTGTTACGTTGAACTTGTACCCAATGCACCTTTAGGTGTACCCTAGGGGGAGAGGGAAATTTTTTCGACCAAGAAGGGTTTCATTGAGAAATGTTGGTCATGGATAGACCATTTGGTCCTCCTTTAAGGGTACTATGGCTTAATGGCATTGTTGACTGCCCTTTAAAGAGGTTTTTACCCTCATGGTCGGTGTTAGGGACCCCTAAGGGTTGACCACTGTGTCTTATGGATACGAGACACTCGCCGTCACTTTGTACATCCTCTTGGTCTTTCAGTCAATGGGTTCTTGCTCTACCTGGCCTTATTTCCTTAGAGAAAGACATCCTCAATGCCTGGTCGTTTTCATGCTTTGAAGAGGGTGTTGAGGGATATTACAACATTCTAGGGGTTAGATGGGGCATAAAACCCTCCCTCCAGGTCACTTTAGCCTTTCGTTTGGAGTGATTCGCTTATTTGAGTGTGTTTTGGCACTTGGGGATGCAAATACCCCATGTAACCTACCTTAGGCTATATTTTATTATTATTTTCTTTTAATTTAAATTTGACATTTAATAATTACAAATTTACTTATTTTAAGGCATGTCTACCATGGTTTTATTTGTAAAAGTGAGTGTGAGATCATATAAATAGATTTCCTCACTTTCATTTTAAAGACAAAAATTATGGGATAAATCACTATGCACTTGTTTTACCCTTCTTAGGGTTTCTATGGATGGATGCAATCCTCTTGAGGAAGTTTTTTGGTTAATGTAAGCTATTTTTTTGGCAATTCTTTGGCAAATCTCTGCTTTTGGTGATGCTTCGATTTGTTGGATGAACACAAGAATGAGGAGGCCAGGATTCATACCTTATTGTTTGGATGTTGGTAGATGTGCGTGTCTGAGCTTTAATGGTAGCCTTAGAGCTACACTTTTCCCTAGGATAGGCCATTACCTTTCCTTCCTTTCACCTTAGAAAATAGAGGCACGCCTTCCTGTGAGGGTTCCCTAGGGTTTCTCCTTAGTTTTTCTAGGCTAGTTTCTTGACCTAGGACCCTTCTTCACTAGATTATCCCTCCTCCTAAGAATCCCTGGGTTGTGTAGGGCTTGTGCTAAGGTTTCCCTAGGTCCTCACAACTTTCTCTTGCAAAGCCTAGTGTAGGGTTAGTCTTAGGTTAGTATAGCTCCGTTTTATGTTAGTTCTTAGGTTAGTGTTTAGATAAGTTTTTTTAGTTAGTTTATCTTGATTTAGGTTAAGTTTGAAACCTCTCCTAACCCTCGCTTCCCACAACAGCCCTTGCCGTAGCCACGATCTAAACCTTCACTCCTCCTCGCTGCCCATCTTTCCAGATCTTCGCCACCTCCTCGCTTGCTCATTGCTGCTCCTTCGCTGCTACCCCACGAGCCAACCTTTTTCCTCGCTGCCTCCACCAACTTTCCTTCTCCCTCCATCTACAGTTTGTCAGTCCTTATCTAAGCCTCACTCTACCTTTCTCCATTCCTTGAAAGACCTACGATGCCACGTTTTCAGTTCACACGGTCACTTCATTCATCACGCGACCCTTTCTCCTCCTCATCTACCTTCTAGCCGCATCCCTTTCTTACCTCGCATCTCCTTCTAGGGCCGCCCCTCTAACTCACGCATTCTCCTTTTCTTTTGTTCGTCCCGCGTCTCTGCTTCCTCCCCCTTTGGCTGCTCCTTGAACCACCGAGCCGCTGCTACTAGCATCATTCCACCCAGCAGGTGCCTTCTTCCTCCCTCTCGACTGCCTCTATCTTCCTCGCAACCCTCCGCACCTTCGCTGTTGCGACCTTGTCCCCGCGAGCTTGCCTTCGGACTGCTGCCCTAACCTCCCTCAGCCTTCACCCTTCTTCCCCTATCCTCGTTGGTGTCTCTCCTGCCTGTTCTTTCCCGTGCACTCTACAAGGGAAGCACGGTCCACTCTAAGCAAGCCTAGGGAATTTCCTTGCAGTGGCAGACCCCCTCACCTTATTCCTATCGTCCTTGTTAGCTTGCGTTCTATTTTATGTGTTGTTGAACGCTTGAGAGTCGACCCTAGTTCGTTGATTCACACAAATCATTTTCATAACTGTGGACAAGGTAATGCTATGACTGATCCCATTATTGATGCTGCCGAGTTAGTTGTCAAGTTCATACGCTTGCTGTTTGCATATATCATGTGGATTGGTTCTACTGTTATCATACATTATTTGTTTCTATATTGTGCTATGTTTAACACATTGATACTTCATTGTTTTGTTTAATAACTATATCACCCAATTTTCCACCATCATCACTTTCAAAACGTTTATGCAGTACTGTTTGCAGCCGAAAACGATTCGTGTTGATACTTTGATTTCATAAGTTGATATCTATGAAGGTTATAATGATATGGTTAGTAGATTTTTTATTGGTTAAATCACTGCTGTATGGGTTTTAATCGAACCACCACAGCTAAAGCAAGTTAATAATCCTCATACCATGACATATCATTAACGACTCAGTTATAATTTTCCAATGCTTGTGTTGCGATTTGCATATTAGATCCGAGTGACTAAGTAATTCGGTATATCCATTGTTACATGCACTTATCTTGTTTCGTAATTTCATTTCTAACTCCATTAGGAATGGGTCATTAATCATACATATAAGCAAGATACTTTATGCTTTAGTGTCCTTGCAGAATCGATATAGGGTTCTCCCCTAGGAGGTTTCGACTTCCGAAGCGGTTATGGATAAGTGACTAAGGTGAAAGTGGTCATTTGTCACACATATGCTCACCAGTGACTATACCTGCCATTTAAACCGGTAACACCTTGGCGCCGTTTCCGGGGACCATTTCAAAATTTGAAGCGGTTGACCTCGAGTCATTCACACCCTGGAAAGAACGACATCCGGTAATAAAAAATGAGGTAAGTCTTTTTGGGTATTTTGAAAATATTATTGAAGACTAATCTTGCAGATTTTACGTGGCGACTCCACAAAGAAAATCCCAGCAAGGCTTAACACTTTGGTAAGTATAGAAGTCCTGATTATATATGATTGCATACATTTTTTTTAAAGACGAACCTACAGGCTTACTTGTCGACTCCACAAAGTGCTAAGCCCATCCCATCTATTAAGTACACCCTTGTTTTATTTAGTACTTTGGCTATATTTGCTTAAATGACCTGGCAGGTTTCTCCCGACGACTCCAATCAAAGAAAAATAAAAGTAGTTTATAAAGACAGGGAAGCCTGACAATATGGCATCCAATTATGTATTGTGGATGGACATATTCGACTTCTCATGCGTTCCAGGTTTCCCACATAAGTTTGCCATTCAATATGGCGGGAAGGCACTTTTACCATTGTTCCAACAGTACAAGTACTATGCAACATCCCATGTGCAAGAATTTATGCAATTCATCCGAGAAAGTAACATCGTGCATGAAGACATCAAGATGAGGCTATTTCTGTTGTCTCTTCAACTAGAAGACAACTTATTTGTCAGAAATTGGTATGAGGGTTTTCCTCTTAGAATTTTTTCTTCTCTCAGGGAATTCATTAATGCATTCAGCATGGATTGGGATTATGGCGTCGAAGAATAGAAAAGAAAGGCCATGATCGACAAAATATGGGAAGAAACCATGGGAAGAAGCCAGACTGAAGATGATTCAAGAGAAGGAACCAAAGATGATATTCCATTCGAGTTTGAAGATCTTGATAATCCGACTGCTACAAAAATGGAAATTGGTTTCGCTCCTCTTGATCTATTAGCTTTCCCAGGATATTCAGATGAGTTCCAAGAGGTATTTTGGCATGCCTTAAAAGGTGACCATGATAATGTCGTGTATCATGCAGAATGGTTTAGGAATTTGGCTTCAGAATATGGTATCAAAAAAGAAGATGTTTACATGCAATCTTTTGTTCTTCACCTGGGAGGAAAGGCCCTTGCTTGGTTTGTGGGCCTAGATAAAGGAACGATATCATCATTTACAGAATTGGTGGAAACATTATGTAACCACTGGGATTTAGGACGCCATGATGAATGGATACCTCATGTAAAGCACGCGAAGGACTTGTTCAATAAGGAATCCCAAAACAAAGATCAGTTTGAAGCAACCATTGTTCAGGGTCTAGCTGATGATATCTGAAGCACGATAGATGAAGCTCCCTAAGTAGGTGAATATGATTATAGTTATGTATATGAAGATCCAGAAGTCCTAGTTGAAGGAGTCGAAGAACAAAAAGATAGGACGAGTGCTCCCTTCCAATATGCAGAAGCTCCTTATGACCTATTTGACCTCTTGAACATAATGATGGGAATTCTGAGGATGATGGTTATCGGACATTTATGGGTTTGCGTTTTTATGATTCCTTGAGACCAAGTAGCATCATCTCCATATGTTGCAGTAAGGAAGAACAACTTGATGAAGTTACCCAGGTTGAGCCAAAACCTAACACTATTTGGGACGAGGAACCCTTAGTCACCTCCAACAGGTATGTTGAAGACATAACTTATGAAGGCACTGTTGAAAGAGATATGATCATTCCTTCCCTTTATGAGGCTAATAACAAAGAATGACTAAACCCTTTTGCCACCATAATTGAAGATGAAACATCAACAGAGTTTGCAGATAGTTGTTATATGTGGATGACCCATTATGATGAAAAGTTTGAAGATTTGGGATCCCTTACCTTTGGTGATTTTTCGACGATGTCTCCATCATACTCATCCTGTAGCAGGGAAGCATGTCACATAGAGGATTATTTTTCATATATTCAGCATATGATGAGCCTAGGTTATCACTTTAAGTTTTGCTCCTTAAGAAGCATAGAAGAAGTTGTTCAACCCGTTCTACCCTACATCGATAAGCCGTTAATGATACATCTCGACAAGACCGAGGAAGGAAGGTGGACATGTATGATTTTCATCCCTCAGTTTCATAATATTTATTGTTTATCTTTTCATTTGAAGCATGAAGGTATGGATTATATTGTTAACAATTTCAAAAGTTCAAGGATTATTAGGGTCACTAACACGATTGTGGAAAAGATAAGTAATATACCTGTATGTGCAAAGAAAATCTTGAGTAAATGCAGAGACAGGTTGCGACTTATATATGAAGATTCACGAAGTTCGACTCCACATATAACCTCCCAAGTTCAGGATTCATGGATGAGTTTTAGGAATTTTTTTTAGAAGATATGTATGATGGAGGTGTCACATACATAAGTCCACTAGAAGAATGGATCAACAAAGCTTGTCAAAGTGATGCTTCTCCATGGCACCAGTTGAAAGTTTTCCAGGTTCTTAAGAAGCTCCGGTTTCCTGCACTCATCAAGATAAAGATCCTGGTACAAACTTAACATATCATCAATGAGGTATTGTCTTGGATTACACTAAAGGGCAAAGGTAAGATGATATGTATGAATTTCTCACTTAAATGGTTACATTGGTGGTATGATTTCACTTAATCTATTTTGGATACCAGGTTTAGGTTAGGTTAGTTGCATTAGGCATATTTCTGTGCATTGCATTTGATGTCTTCTCATCCTTTAGTGAGTTCTTATTGTTCTTAGTTTGTTTCCCTCATTTAACAGACAAAGAATGATGAAAGTGTCTTCCCTTACATGCTTTTAATCTCTCAAACATTTGATATGTGTGTAGGTCTACATGTACCAATAAATTCACAGGTTCTTGAGCACTCCCAGGAAGAGCACTTGTCCTGCAGTTGGAGGTAGTGTTACGCTGCACTTGTACCCAATGCACCTTCAGGTGCACCCTAGGGAGAGAGGGCCAATTTTTCGACCAAGAGGGGTTTTATTGAGAAATGGTGGTCATGGATGGACCCTTTGGTCCTCCTTAAGGGTACTATGGGTTAATGGCATTGCTGACTGCCCTTTAAAGAGGTTTTTAACCTTAGTGTTGGTGTCTGGTGCCCCTAATGGTTGACCACTGGGTCTCATGGCTCCATTTCCTGCTTGCGCGCTCTGGTGGCCTTTGGTTCAGCTACGAGACACTCACAACCACTTTGTACACCCTCCAGGTCCTTCAGTCAGTAGGTCCTTGCTCTCCCTAGCCTTATTTCCTCAGAGGAAGACATCCTCCATGCCAAGTCATTTTCATGCTTTAAGGAGGGCGTTAAGAGATATTACAACATTCTAGGGGTTAGCTGGGGCATAACTCCGTCCCTCCAGCTCACTCCGACCTTATGTTTGGAGTGATTCGTTTATTTGAGCGGGGTTTGGCACCTGGGGATGCAAATACCCCATGTAGCCTACCTTAGGCTATATTTTATTATTATTTTCTTTTAATTTTAAGTTGACATTTAATAATTACAAATTTACTTATTTTAAGGCATGTCACCTATGATTTTATTTGTAAAAGTGAGTGTGAGATCATATAAATAGATCTCTTCACTTTCATTTTAAAGACAAAACTTATGGGATAAATCACTATGCACTTGCCCTTCTTAGGGTTTCTCTGGATGGATGCGCTCCTCTTGAAGAAGTTTTCTGGTTAATGCAAGCTATTTTTCTTGTAATCCTTTGGTGAATCTCTGCTCTTGGTGATGCTTCGATTTGTTGGATGAACACAAGAATGAGGAGGTCAGGATTCTTACCTTCTTGTTTGGATGTTGGTAGATGTGAGTGTTTGAGTCTTAGAGGTACACTTTTCCCTAGGATATGCCATTATCTTTCCTTCCTATCACCTTAGCAAAAGCAAATAGTGGCACGCCTTCTTATGAGGGTGCTCTAGGGTTTCTCCTTAGTTTTCCTAGGCTAGTTGCTTGACCTAGGACCCTTCTTCACTAGGTTATCCCTCCTCCTAAGAAGCCCGAGGTTAGGTAGAGCTTGTGCTAGGGTTTCCCAGGTCCTCACAACTTTTTCTTGCAAAGCCTAGACTAGGGTTAGTCTTAGGTTAGTCTAGCTCAGTTTTAGGTTAGTTCTTAGGTTAGTGTTTAGATTAGTTTTTTTAGTTAGTGTAGCTTGATTTTGGTTAAGTTTGAAACCTCTCCTAACCCTCGCTGCCCACAACAACCCTCACCACAACCATGATCTAAACCTTCACACCTCCTTGCCACCCATCTTTCCAGATCTTCGCCACCTCCTCGCTTTCTTGTTGTTGCTCCTTCGCTACTACCCCATGAGCCAACCCTTTTCCTTGCTGCCTCCAGCAGCTTACCTTCTCGCTCCACTTGCGGTCTGTCAATCCTCATCTAAGCCTTGCTCTACCTTTCTCCATTCCTCGACATACCTACGCTTCCACCTTTTCAGTCCACGCGGTCACTTGCTCCATCGCGCGACCCTTTCTCCTCCTCATCTAACGTCCAGTCGCTTCCCTTTCTTAGCTCGCAGCTCCCTCTAGGGCCACTCCTCTAACTCATGCGTTCTCCTTTTATTTTTTCCCTCCCACTTCTCTGCTTCATCCCCGTTTGGTTTCTCCTTAAACCACCGAGCCGTTGCTACTAGCAGCAGTCCACCCAGCAGCTGCCTTCTTCCTCCCTCTTGGCTGCCTCTATCTTCCTCGCAACCGTCCTGTGACCTTGTCCCCCTGAGCCTGCCCTTGGACTGCTGCCCTAACCTCCCTCTGCCTTCACCCTTCTTCCCCCGTCCTTGCTGGTGTCCCTCCTTCCCGTTCCTTCCCGCGTACTCTGCAAGGGAACCACGGTCCACTCTAAGCAAGCCTCGGGACTGCCCTTGCAGTGGCAGTCCCCCTCACCTTATTCCTACTGTCCTCGCCAGCCTGCGTGCTAGTTTTCGTGTTGAGAGTTGGCCCTAGTTCGTTGATTCACACAAATCATTTTCGTAATTGTGGACAAGGTAATTCTATGAGTGATACCATTATTGCTGCTGCCGATTTCGTTGTCAAGTTCATACGCTTACTGTTTGCATATATTGTGTGGATTGGTTCTACTGCTGTCATACATTATTTGTTGCTATATTGTGGTATGTTTAACACACTGATAATTCATTGTTTTGTTTAATAAGTATATCACCCAATTTGCCACCATCATTACTTGCAAAACGTTTATGTACTATTGTTTGGAGCCGGAAACGATTAGCGTTGATACTTTGATTTCATAAGTTGATATCTTAGAAGGTTATAATGATATGGTCAGTATATGTTTGATTGGTTAAATCACTGTTGTATGCGTTTTAATCGAACAACCACAACTAAAACAAATTAATAATCCTTAGCCTATGACATATCATTAACGACTTAGTTATAATTTGCCAATGCTTGTGTTGTGACTTGCACATTAGAGCCGAGTGACTAAGTAATTCGGTATATCCATTGTAACATGCACTTATATTGTTTCATAATTTCATTTCTAACTCTATTGTTTCATAATTTCAATTCTAACTCCATTAAGCACTAGTCATTGATCATACATATAAGCAAGATCCTTTGTACTTTAGTGTCCTTGCAGAGTCGATATAGGGCTCTCCCTAGGAGGTTTTCACTTCCAAAGCAGTTAAGGATAAGTGACAATGGTGACTTGTACCACATATGCTCACTGGTGGCTATACATGCCATTTCAACTGTCCTTCCAGTTAAAAGATAGAGTGCAATCCTTGGCCATATGACATACAAATAACAACGACTACACTTAAAAGAGGAAAAAATAAGAAGTTTGTGAGGAAAGGCTTCAATGCTTTTCTCTGATACTCATTTGGCATAAATAGCCGCTGTATACAGTTTTAGATCCTATAGTTTAGGACCGTAATTGACTAGTATAAGGAAAATTCTAACTATAGAGATACAATCAAATATTTACAAGGATTCTAGTCTATCTGTACAACCAGTGGTAGAGACAAATCAAGAGCATGAATGTTGAAGAACCAACTTGAAAATAATTGCTCCCAATTGTCAACACTCCCCCTCAAGTTGGTGCATAGATATCATTCATGCCAAGTTTGTCGAGACAACGATTAAATGCTTGGTTTGACACTGCTTTGGTCAGCACATCAGCAAGCTGGTCTTGAGATCGAACATGAGGAACTTCAATCAACTCTGCTTCTAGTTTTTCCTTGATAAAATGCCTATCAACCTCAACATGCTTAGTTTGATCATGTTGAACTGGATTATGGGCAATATCACATGCTGCCTTGTTATCACAGTATAACTTCATAGGACTGACTTGCTTCATATGTAAATCTTGTAACGGATTTATGATCCACGACGATTCACATATGGCCTTAGCCATTCCTTTGTATTTGGCCTCAGCACTAGATCTAGCAACTACCTCTTGTTTTTTACTTCGCCAAGTAACCAGATTTACTCCTACAAACGTGAAGTAACCTGATGTAGAATGTCTATCCTCAATTGACCCAGCCCAATCAGCATCTGTATAGCCTTTAACATCCAAGCTATCACCTTTTGTGAATAAAATTTCCTTTCCTGGAGATGAATTCAAGTAGCGTAAGATCCAGATGAAAACATTCATATGTTCTTTGCTTGGGGAGTGCATGAATTGACTGACAACACTTAGTGCATAAGCTAAATCTGGCCGAGTATGTGCAAGATACATTAATCTTTCAACCAGTTTCTGATAGCGTTCCTTGTTAGCAGGAACTTGGTTTGGGTGCACACCTAGCTTCAGATTTTCTTCCATAGGGGTGCTAGCCGGACTACATTCTGTCATACCAGTTTCCTTCAATAAGTCTAAGGCATATTTCCATTGTGACAGAAAAATACCTTTATTTGATCTTGACACTTCAATTCCAAGGAAATACTTCAATTCACCAAGATCCTTTATTTCAAACTCACGGGCAAGCTGCTCCTGCAGTGCTTTTCTTTCTTCAGGATCATCTCTGATTACTATCATATCATCAACGTACACAATAAGAGCCGTGATTCGTTCTCCATTATGTTTCAAGAAGAGAGTGTGATTTGAGTTACTTTGCTGGTAACCAATAGACCTCATAAAGCTCGTGAACCTTCCAAACCATGCTCTATGAGACTGCTTCAAGCCATATAGAGATTTTTTCAATCTACAGACCTGTTTATTGCCTTTAGTTTGCAGATTACAGCCAGGGGGAAACTCCATATATACTTCTTCTTGGAGATTTCCATGCAGAAATGCATTCTTTACATCGAACTGGTGCAAAGGCCAGTCAAAATTCACTGCTAGAGATAATAGAATACAGACTGTATTAATTTTGGCCACTGGTGCAAATGTCTCCATATAATCGATTCCATATGCTTGAGTATATCCCTTGGCGACAAGTCTTGCTTTGAACCGTTCGATGGTTCCATCAGCTTTGTATTTAATGGTGAAGACCCACCTAAATCCAACAGGTATCTTCCCTTCCGGCAAGTCAACAACTTCCCACGTTGAATTCTTTTGAAGAGACTTCATTTCTTCATTCATCGCCTCCCTCCATCTAGGATCTTTGAAAGCTTCCTGCACACTGTTAGGAATAGCTACAATAGATAATTGATTCACAAATGCTTTACTTTCATTTGACAGTCTACGGTAGGATACATAATTGCTTATGGGATACTTAGGTTTGGCGTTGAGAACAGGTTCATAGCTAACTTTGGGTTTCCCTCTTGTGACTCGATTGGGTAACCTTTTTAAGTGAGGTTCAGATTCAGAATTTAGCTAAGGCTTGGGCATGGAATCGGCTAGAGAAGACAATTGGTTAGCTGGTACATCATGAGAGGAGGAAGAAACTGATGACACTTCCATTTGATACTGAACCTCATTCTCCAAAAATTTCTGCCCATCTGGACAACCACCCCTGTTAGTTACGGTGTCACCATCACTCGGACATTCATCACTAGTTTCCAAATGGTCACATTCACCCCTAGTGTCCAAATTATCACCACTTATAATATCTAAGTCCAAAGGATGATTCAAAGTCTGCACTTCATCTCTATTCTCCCCCTGAAGTGGAGACTCGGAGGTAGAATAATACATATCGTTTTCATGAAAGACCACATCAAGGGTCACATAAATTTTACGAGAAGGGGGGTGATAACACCGATAACCTTTTTGATGCAAGGCATAGCCAACAAATACACATCGAAGGGCATGGGGTTCCAACTTATTTCTCTTGGGTTTGTGAAGGTGCACAAAGGCTATACACCCAAAAAATTTAGGGGACAAATTTGGTATGGTAGGGGCACTTACAGTATTATGGAGGACATCAAAGGGAGTCTGAAATTGTAGGGAACTAGAGGGTACACGGTTGATGAGATAGGCTGCAGTAGTAATGGCTTCTCCCCAATAACTGATAGGCATATGAGCCCTCCACCAACACCAGCACTCCTGAGGAAGCCTCTTCTTTAATTGCTACTTCTGGGAACATTGGTAAGGCTCTTCATACTTTTGCTCCTGTTAGTCATAGTGAATGGATAATTGATTCTGGTGCCACAGACCACATGACCTTTGACAGTAACCATATTCAATCCATGAAATCCTCAGACCAACATATAGTGTCCACAGCCAATGGTACTCCCTCTCCCATGGTTGGAGAAGTCTCAGTTTCTCTTACCCAAAATTTGAATTTGGAGTCTGTTTTGGTTGTTCCTTCTCTTAATCATAACTTATTGTCTGTCGCTCAAATAACCCTCACTTTGAACTGTATTGTGATATTTTGGCCTAACTTTTGTGTTTTTAAGGACATCCAGACTCGGAAGACAATTGGTTATGGTACTAGGAGAGGGAAGCTCTACTATCTTGATCTACTGCTGGCAAGCTCAAATCAGTTGGCTCAAGTTTTTTCAGCTGATATGTCTGACAAACATCAGAATTCAGAAATCTGGTTGTGGCACAGGCGTTTAGGTCATGTATCTTTTGGATATTTACAAAAATTGTTTCCAAAGCTCTTTTCTCAATTAAATGTTTCGGATTTTTAGTGTGACATTTGTGAACTGGCTAACAGTCACCGTGTCCCATTTCCCATTAGCATGAATAAGAGTCCTGCACCTTTTATGGTTATTCACTTTGATGTATGGGGACTTGCAAATACTTCTTCTTTGAGTGGAGCACGTTGGTTTGTTTCATTTATTGATAATCATACTTGCATGACTTGGGTTTGTTTAATGAAATCAAAGAATGAAGTTAGTTCCCTGTTTGTCAAAAATAAGAAGTTTGTGAGGAAAGGCTTCAATGCTTTTCTCTGATACTCATTTGGCATAAATAGCCGCTGTATACACTTTTAGATCCTAAAGTTTAGGACCGTAATTGACTAGTATAAGGAAAATTCAAACTACAGAGATACAATCAAATATTTACAGGGATTCTAGTCTATCTATATAGCCAGTGGTAGAGACAAATCACGAGCATGAATGTCGAAGAACCAACTTGGAAATGATTGCTCCCAATCGTCAACAAAAAGGCACTCCCATATAATCAAGAATCTGAGAAAAAAGAATTCTCCCCTCTATGCAAGAAGATCATCTCATCTAAACCGTCACGAAGATCCATACTAACAAGTATCTTTCCCACACACAAAAGCCTAGTGTGTTCATAGGATAAATAGGTCTCTATATGTTGTCCCAGAGAATTCCCACACACAAAACCCCCATCTGTTCATAGGATAAATAGGTCTCTATATGTTGTCCGAGAGAATTACCGAGTGCTTGAAAGAAATTGGTAGACCAAAATTCGAAGGGTAAATTAGGTAATTTAACCCATATAGGAACTACATCATACTTTTCAATATGAGTTGATCGAACAAAGCTGTCCATATTTTTAGGAGGAAATCCGTATTGTCCCACTCCCACGAACTAGACATAAGAAGAAGAAGTAGTTATTTTAACATCATTTCCACCCTTTTCCTGTTCAGCTTGATGATGAGCTCCCCCAATTTCACCACGGTCCCTTTATTGAATAAATTAACCCAAGAACTAGTTGTCAAGATTTCACATAACTGTCCTTGCTGTCCTTAAAAGCCTCGCACTCTAAAATGAAATGCTTTTCTGTTTCCACTTTTTCGGAGGTGCAAAAAGTACACTCTTTCTTCCCAAGCTTCCTTTGATCTTTTCCAGCGAAAATCACATCGATCTTCAGCATTGTTAAATCTAAACGCTAACCATCCCCACTAAAAGAAGAAAACCCTCAACATATTATCAGAAACCCTTTCCATACAACTGCTTCCCATCTCTTCATACCTGCTGTATTCACCCTACAACCGGTACAAATCTTCCAACCAACGTCTGTTCAAAATTCAGAAATATATCGTTTAATGAAATATCTTCTCCCAGAACCAAATTAATTGCATTTGGGTTTTCTTGGAACGCTTGTCAACATAGGTCTTCTTTGCCGAGCAAGATTGGTTTATCTCTGAATATTGAGTTCTTTTCGGTTCCACCAGTGCCTCCTTCAACACATTATCCTAAACCGACCTTAGACCACCCAAATCCTTCTAAGAAGAAACATTATTTCCCACTGTCAGTCAGGTCAGGGCATTTCCTGAAGACACCAACAGAACAGAACAAGAACCTTGGAAATGGAAGCCACCCTTGTTTCCTTTGCATCCACGTAATCCTCAGTATCAAGAAACTTGCCTCCAACCGTCAAATCACCTTGAAAACCTGCTCCCTCTTTAATAGGTGTCCTGGCTTTTAATTTAATTTAAAATTGGAGAATTATTATTTTTTTCCCTCGAGATGTGCACTTAGAATAATATTTTTACCCAAGGTTAAACACATTTCCCAAAGACTATTTTATTAATTTAAAAGGTCTTCTTAAGAGTTCAAGATGCCAAATTTTGTATTGGAAACAATTATCTTGCACTTAACTGATCATTTTTATGTAGGGTCCATTGAAAACATGTGTTTGCAATAAAAAATTGATGAAAGGAATTATCGCCATATTAAGAAGATGAAGACTAATCTCACAAAAAGATGCAACGAAACCGAAGGAGCTTTTCTATTAATAGAATAACCATAGTTGTTTGGATTATCATTGAGCCGAGAGGCTCTCTACAGCCCAGTATGGGGGAGACCTTGTAACGTTACGTAACGTTATGGGGGAGATCTTGTAACGTTATGTAACATTACGTAATGTTATTTTTATTAATAAAAAAATAGATTTTTTAATTATAAAACAAAATAAATGTCGGCCAAAAAAACAACCTAATATGGGGGAGATGTTGTAATCTTTCTACCTAACAAAACAATAAAAAAGTAAAAAATAACAAAACAATAAAAAATTAAAAATTTAATTATCCCCCCAAAAATGTGGATCATAAAAAAAACACAATATGGAGAAGATGTTGTAATGTTTCTACATAAAAAAAAATAAAAAATAAAAATTGAATTATTTGCAAAAAAATGTTAGCCTTTTAAACAACCATGGTTTAGGAGGACCGTGCACATGGTTTTAAAACCATGTGCAAGGCCTCCTAAAAAAAACCCATTTTTTTTATCGTACATGGTTTAGGAGGGCCTTTGCAAATAGTTTTAAGACCATGTGCAAGGCCTCCTAAACAACCCATGGTTTTAGGAGGGCCTTGCATATGGTTTTAAAACCATTTATGGGGAGATGTTGTAATGTTTGTTCATAACAAAATAAAAAATAATATTAAATATTATATGTTGGCCATAAATAATATTAAATATTAATAATAAATATATTATATTTTGACCTTAAATCAATGGTATATATAGTACATACCAAAGTTGATAGCTCATTGAGTGTAATACTTAAGAAGAGGTTTGCACTTAGAGAGATTTGATCCCTCTCGGCTCTTGATAGAGCCTAGGATTTGGATCTACGCTGGTTTAATTTTAGTCTTAGATTTATCTTAATTTTACTTTGACTTTAGCTATCGTTTAGATTTTAGACCTAATTTTCGTTTGAAATTATTGTTTTATTTTGTGGCAGATAGAGATCGAAAGCATATGGTGTTATTCCCGTAAAATATTGCAACGACTGCCATGTTTCAGAAAACCATTCCACAAGATCAAAGAGAATGGAGTAACACGGCGCTGCCAATCTTTACAAGTAATTGAAAATAATTTGAGATTAGGTTTTTATACATTTGGTTCTAATGTCGTTATATGGGTTTTTTTATAGAATTTGTTTGGTTTTTCTGTCAGAATTTTTATATTAGTGTTTGTTGTGTGGATTGTTATTCATGAATAGATAACAATTTTCTCTTTGATATTTAAACCATTATGACTAATGATAAATTCAATACAAAAATAATTTTTCTAAATGCGGAAATTCTTAAAAGGATTTTATTTTAAAGTATAAATTTCAAATAATAATTCGAGTTTTATATGTTCAATTTTTAACGCAAATGAGAATTAATAAGATTAACATTTAAAAAAAAACTTGACAAATGGATTCATCATAATATGGAGGAAATAAATCATCAGCATCATCCCTACATAATCTACCCGAGGTACTGCATGTGGGATGTTCATAATATTTTTCTTCATACTTGTTGCAGTATGATTCATACTGCTCATCAAAGACTTGCTCAGAGTATGGTAGGAGCCTCATGGTTGCAACTTTCTTCACTGAGAGATTTATTTCCATAGGATGATCTAAGGAAAAAGCTCTGATACCAATGTAATGATCCAAGTTCTGATATTCAGATCATATCACTAACTATTGCTACAAATTAAATAAATTTTCTGATATGAAATTACAACCACTCAGTGAATCTTCAGACTAGGTAATTCAAGGTGTTTTGTTGGGAAATTTGCAGACATGGGAGTAGGAAGAGGAAAGAAATGAAGGGTAATTTCAGAACAGTGAATTCATTTCCCCAAACACATTTATATCAGGGACCATTCAGGTTTTAGAATCTGCTATGCTGAAACTTAATCCCCCACTTCTGGGTCACCCAACTGTGAAACTAGGGAAATTCATTCAGTCCTTTCAACCAGGGGCTTGGGGAAATGAATGTAGGTGTTTTATGAAATTTATGTATCATCAAATAAGGTTCAAGAAATTTTGGGACAGTTATATATCATATTGAAGAGTTTACGAGTGATCTGGGGTTTTTAGGCAATTTTGGCCTAGGGAAGTCCTGCACAATGGAGGCTCACAAAACATTGTACAAAATCAAAGGGTTTATGACATGGAAGTATTTATGGGTATTTGTGTCTTACAGTGACATACATAAACTTATATAATCGAAAATTACTGAATATAACTCTCTGAATTGAAAGAAAAACTAGACTAGTCAAATTTAACTAGTAATCTAGCTAGGCTGTGTAAATAAGTCTGGAATGCGAAACATAATTGTATTAGACTTGATAAATGTATTTGAAAGAAACTAATACATATTATTAAAGCATATCATATCCTTCAAACTCACGCCCATGAACAAGGGTCATTATAACTACACTAGAATGCTCAAATTCCTCATTTTGATGACTAGTTAAGCTCATACATGGAAATATAAGTATGAAAAGTTAATGAATAGAGTTATTTCGACCTGGATGAGATATATAATAGTATTTATCAGCTGTTACACATCAGAAATAAATGTATTAACTGACCTTTACATCAGAGAAGTCAGAATGATGGCCAAGAGGCCCAAAATTGGACATGAGAGAGACTGAGAGCGTAGGTGAAGATTGGGTTTCACTGGAGCTCGACTTGACTAAGATGGAGGATGAAAAATATGACTGATAAGACTTTACTAGATTAAAATTATATGCTCCTTACTTGCAAATATAAGGGAATGGGAATGAAGGAGTGGGGAAAGGAAGGTTTGGGGCTCATCTCCTGAAGCTCTGATGTGCATCACTTAGAAGACTATGCTCACATAGCATAAAACAATTAATTTATCAACCGAACTATGTGAATGAGCTCGAATTGTTCTTTAATAGATATTTGGGTGACCTGTTTAGCAGGTAGAGGCAATAGGTGACCTGTGAGATCAAGTCAACACCTAAATCCCTAACGCTAGCCATGTCATGTGTCCTCCTTGAGCAAATTGGAATGTAGGACCATGTCGAGATGTTTCCTTGTCCAAGTCATCCATCTAACTGATCAACCACGCCCTACTTAGTCAAAGAGTTGTTGCTTTTATGCCCGATAGCTTTATGCTTTTCCCTGCTTTTGAGACTGAGTCTCCAAAAGGAAACTGCGCCCTCCTTTGCCAAAACTTTCCTGCTTTTGTTTCGACAACTTTTCTGAGTCTCAAAAAGGAAACTACGTCCTCCTTTGTGAAAAATTTCCTGCTTTTTTTATGATAGCTTATGTCATAGCTTTTGGGCACTTTCCCTTTTCTCTATGATTGCTTTTTTCATTGAGTTTCCACTTTCTTGATCTCCTCCCTTGGCAAGTTGGATTTCCAATTGTGCATGACATGGAAAGCTCAATTCCACATGTTATTTGCACAATAATTAATTAATGGAAATAATTAAAATCAAGTACATGCCTTAATAATAATTATTTAGCGAAATTTCCCTAGGTAACTTAATTAATTCCACTTATTCCCCCTATGTGTTTAGCATGGTACACACTTTTGTTGGTCCAAAATGTGGGGACATGACATAAGATTGTAGAATCATCCATTAAGTTAGAAGTTTTTACATTATAGAATCCCTCAAGTATAAATATGAGGCAGTTCATTGCAAACATTATGATAGTTGTATGTGATTGGGATTGAATGTAATACAAGATAGATAAGCAAAGTTATTTCCTTCTTCTAGATAACTCTCTTTTATGTTCTGTTTTTTCCCTGTTTATTGTTGCTATTTCTGTTTATTGTTGTCATTGGTCATGTTCTTACATGGTATTAGAGCTAGAATTTTTTTAATAGGGCTACATATTGATGGATTAATATTGTTTGGCTAGAGAATCTTTGAAGTGGTTTAATCTATTTAATTAAGAGTTGATTTTCTTTAACATGGTATCTACAAATGAAAGTTTTCCAATCTTTGATGGAAGTGGTTTTGCAGATTGGAAGATTGCAATCAAGAATGCTTTACGAGAAAAGGCTCTTTGGAGCATAGTGAATAAATAGATTGGAGAACCTCAACAAAATAAAGAAAAAGAGTTATGGAAATGAAAGTTGGAGCAAGCTAGAGGTATTATTGTTAAGGCCTTGAGCTCCATTCTCAATAGAACATTTGTTGATGTTGATGATCCAATAGAGATATGGGAAAACTTAAAAAACGATTATAAAAATGAAGATATTGCTAACATGTTTGGTATAGAAGAAAAATTGGTGAACTTAGATCCAACTGATTTTCAGAAAATGTCTGATTACTTTAATGAAGTTACATATTTGAATGCCTAGTTGAAGAAAATAGGGGTAGAATATGGAAAAAGGGATTTGCAGTTGATTGCTATGGTTGAAAGCAAGGTTCCCCATACTTGCAAAAATATTTAAAGAATTAAGGAAAAGGGTCATACGGTTAACTCCCAACACCCCCAACAAACTAAGTTTTAGGAAAAGAATCTCAACTTATTAAAAAAGACTATATTAAAAAGAATCATGCATATGCAACTAAGGGTAAATCATTTTCCATATATGATGGGAAGAATAATTGGAAAAATTATAATAGATTTTAGAATAATGATGGTTGTAACCATTATTTTAGAAATGCTAGTGAATAAAAACAAGTGGGAAGAAAACCCAATTTTCGTGGAGGTGAGAATCACATGGAAACATTTTGTTTGAGGAAGAGGGATAATGAAAGGAAACGATACAATCCCAAGCAAGAAAGATTAAAGGATGTAACGACAGATCATAAACATAGCTTTTTGTCCATCTCCAAGAAAGTAAACCAATTAAGGAGGTAATTCTTGAACCCCCAAAATGAATCTAGTACGAAGGGGGTGGGGGTACTTTTCTTCATACTCTAGTAATGAATGGATTTTGGATTTAGGAGCATCTTTTCACATGATTGAGGAAAAATATTTGTTTATTTATTTTCATAAAGGAAGGATTTAGATCAAGAAATTACCATTGGCAATAAAATGAAACTTCCAGTTTTAGGAACAAGGACTTCCAATGTAACAAATGAAACTTTAAAAAATGTTTTACTAGTTGAAGGATTAGGGGCGCATCTAATTTCAATATATAAAATTTCTCAACCTGGTTATGAGTTCGTTGCCACTGCTGATCAAGTCATTGTTAGAGATAAAAAAAGATCCATGCAAAGTGATAGTTAGTAGTAGAGTTGATCATAAAGAGAGTCTATTTATTTTTTTCTAGATTTGTTGATGATGAATAAACACTCTACGATGCTCTTATTGATCACAATGATTATATGTCAAAAATTTGGCATGCTTGACTTGGGCATACAAATTATAGAAAATCACAAGACATGATTAGAATGCATATGATTAGAGGATTAGCAAATATTTTAGCTTTTGAAGGTGTATGTGAAGGATGTGTGTTAGGTAAACACCTTTGAGATCCTTTTGGTTTAGGAAAAGTATGGATATCTAATCATCCACTATAAATCATTCATAGTGATCTATGTGAACCATGTCATCCTTCCATTTCAGGTGCCAGGTACCTTCTCACTTTTATTAATGATTATAGTAGGAAAGTATGAGTTTATTTTAATGAAATGAAAAGTGAAGTAATTGAGTTTTTTCAAACGTTTAAGGCTTTAGTCGAAAATCAAAGTGGAGAAAAAATTAAATGCTTAAGGACGAACACTAGGGGTGAATATTGCAATCATTCCTTTGAATCATTTTGTGAGAAATATGGTATTAAGATACAAATAACAATTCTATATACTCCTCAACAAAATGGGGTGGTTGGAGATATGAATAAAACTTTGTTAGAAATGGATCATTGTATGTTGCAATTTAGAAGTTTGCATAATAAATTTTTGGGTTTGGTTGTTTCTTGTGCCACACATATTGTGAATATAATCCTCACAAAATCCCTAAAAAATGTCACTCCTGAAGAAGCATGGAGTGGAAGAAAGACTCACATTGGGTATTTTAAAGTATTTGGATCTATTGCTTGGGCACTCATCCTAGATGAAAATAGGAAAATGTTAGAACCAAAGAGTCACAAGTTTTTGTTTATGGGTTATAGTGAAGAATCAAAGGCTTATAGGTTATATGATTTGGTAACAAAAAGGGTCTTTGTTATCAGAGATGTAAAGTTTGATGAACATTCACATATTGCAATTACAAATGATTTCCATTTTTCAGATATTTTACAAAGAAATGAAGACTCTATTGATAAGTTGAATGAGTGCATGAATACTGATGAAGGCAATATTATTAACAAAGAAACAACTAATGTTGTGACCATATTTTTTCTGTAGATAGTGATGACAATGAAAAAATTTCTGCTAGAGAGAAGACAAAGAGTATTGAAGAGATATATAGACAAGGTCAGAAGATCCAAGGATGGAATGGTAGTGCTCTCATGGTTAAAGTCTTACAAATAAATGACCCAATATCATATGAGAAATCTAGAGGGAAGGAAGAATGAGAGCAAGCCATGAAAAAGGAATTTTATGTCTTACTAAAAGACAACACTTGGGAACTTGTGCCCCTCCCTATAGGTAAGAATATTATTGGATGCAAATGGGTTTATAAAAAAAATGTTCAAATAAGATGGAGCTATAGAAAAATTCAAATCTAGATTGGTTTCTAAGGGATTAAAGAAAAAAGAAGGTGTCGATAATGGAGAAACATTTTCTTCTGTCATCAAAATGAATAAATTAGAATTTATTTTTCTGTAGCTACTAGTCTTGGGTGTCAAATTCATCAAATGGATGTTAAAAATGCTTTCTTAAATGGAGATTTATCTAAAGAAATATACATGACCCAACCACCAAGTTTTGTAGATAAAAAATATGCTAACCTTGTTTGTATATTAAAGAATCCACTTTATGGTCTAAAACAAGAACCAAGAGCGTGGAATGAGAAGATGAGCATGTATTTTAAGCTTCATGGGTTTAAAAAGTGTAAATCAGATCTGAATCTTTATATGAAGAAATTCAAAGATGAGATTATTCTTGTTGCAGTTTATGTAGATGATTTACTTATTACTGGAATGATTATTGGATTACTGAATGATTTAAAATCAGATCTTAAAAGGACATTTCATATGACATATTTAGGAGAGCGAAACTTTTTTTTGGTGTACAATTTTATAAGCTACATGATGGATTGGTCATCTCACAATCCAAATATGCTTTGGATATTTTAGAAAAGTTTAACATGCTTGAATGGAAGCCATTTTCAACTCCATTTCAATATGGAGTCAATATTAATAAAGCCTATGTACTTCCAAAAGGGTATACTCTACTTTATACAGACAACTTTTAGGTAGCATGGTTTATCTAACTCATTCTATAATAGACATTTTTTTATCCAGTTAATCTCGTATCCATATTTATGCAAACACCTACAAAAAGTCATTGGTTGGATGCAAAAATAATCTTGCGATATGTTCATGAAACAATACATTAAGACATCCACTACAACTATAAGTCCTCAATTTCTTTGGTTGGATTTACATATTCAGATTAGGGAGGTGATATAGATGATATAATATATACTGGAGGTTATGTTTTTCAACTTGGACTAGGACCTATTACATGGAGTAGCAAAAAATAAATCACTACCTCATTGTATTCATGTGAAGCATATTAGAGAGTAGCAAAAGAAGTAAGAAAGGAAGTAACTTGGATTCAAAATCTTTTATTTGAGCTTTTATTTCCACAAATTTCTACTACTACCGTGTATTTTGACAATCAAAGTACCATACTGGTTGCACATAATCCAATTTTCTATGCTAAAACAAAACACATTGAGATTTATTTCATTACATACAAGATCCTGTTCAAGCAAATATTGCCAATCTACACTTTTGTCAGTGAAGAACAAACAACATATGTATTTACTAAGAGTATGGTCGAAGCTAAATTTTTGAAATTGTGAGAGATGCTTGGAATGTTAGAGGTGAACATTAAGGCGGGATAGTGGTATAATGTTCCCCTCTCCTTTGTATCGTATTTGTATTTTTATAGATAATATTTGGGGGGGGATGTTAAGGAAAAATAAGATTGTTTAGAAAAGAAAACAAGAACTTTCTAGAGCCTTCTGAAAAAGGCTAGAATAGCGTTGTGCAAAAAAATGAACATTATAGAATATTGGAATAAAAGAAAAGTAAGAATGTAGAATCCTCCAGTACGCTAGAAGTTAAAACATTATAGAAGCCCTCAAGTATAAATATGACGTAGTTTATTGCGAACATTATGATAGTTGTATCTAATACAAGCTAGATAAGCAAAGCTATTTTCTTTTGCTAGACAATTATTTGTTTTATGCTATGTTTTTGCAATGTTTATTGTTTCTATTTCTGTTTATTATTGTAGTGGGCCCATTCTTATATACAATTTGTCAACCCTACACTTGGGCATTCGAGAAATAATGAGGATGTCAAAACTTCTTTATTTCCCCTCCACCTATCTTTTTACCTTGTTTTCCCTCTATCTTTTACTTCAAGACTAGTGTTATCTGGCATATACCTGCACATCTAACAAAATAATATTGGATAATTAGTTTAGATATTAATTAGTTGATTTAAATATTTTGAAGTAATAGTTTAATAATTTGCATTATGATATTATACTTGAGGATTGTGCAAATTCAAGTTTAAAGAAGATAAAGGTTCAACCTAACAATTGTCAAGGAATGAAGAGAAACATCAACACATTGATTGCTTTATTTATGAGTTTGGTACCTAATTATTATGAAAAAAGTAGTTGAAACCATCTTCCTAGAATATTGGAACTGTTGAATGTGGTTTTCCTTGATGTCAAAGGAGTTTAGTAATGACAAATTAATAACAAAGGATCAGATGGCAGGGCAAACTCAATGAATGGTAAAAGAGTTCATTAATGACAAATGAATAACAAAGGATGCGACAATGTGGCATGTGTGATGAGGTTGAAAAGTCATATGATGGTGTTCTAGTGCTCTCATGAAAACATTGTTACAATTTGACACCATTGTGTAAAAGTATGGCGATTTGCTGAAACTCTAGAAATTGACCAAGTATTGGAAAACTAGTCTAAGTTGCTCTTGGAAAATGCCCTCCATATCTCATGGATTAATGATACAAATGATCAGAGAGTGTTAGTTTATATATTGTTAACTTGTGCACATGACCATGATCTCATTTTTATTTAAAAGTTCTTGAAGAAAAATTTACAGGTCTTCCAAAATAAGGGTTCAGACTGTTTTGGAAAATTTGCTGAAACACTGAAAATTGACCAAGTATTGGAAAATCGGTCTAAGTTGCCCTACTAAATTGTCTGCCATATTTTGTAGGATACTGATAAAAATTATATGATACAACAAGGATTTATATTGTTAATGTTTTCATCTGACCATGGTCTCATTTCCCCTAAAAGGTTCTTGAAGACAAGGTTATAGGTCGACCAAAACAGGGTTTTAGGCTGTTATAAACTAGTTCAGTAAAAATGCCTAAGTGGCCTCAGGGAAATGCACACCATAATTTTTCTTTGATGGATTAAATGATTATGAGGTTATATGCATATATAATTTTGATCTTTTCATTTAACCATATGATCAGTTTGTGCAAACAATCTTTGTGGGTGAAGATATTAGATTTCCAAAAGTGCCTTCTGGATTGATTTGCACTGTTTCAGTAAAATGCACGCCAAGTAGAGAGGATGAGGTTTCAAAGGATGAAATTGGAATGGATGGAATTAGCATGTTGTTCCTCATATTCTGGATGCTTAATATTCCAAGTATGATGAAAATAAAAATCCACCTTAGTAGACCTAGGGATTGACAAAACTGTCTAAGTGTTAAAAACAATTTTAAAAGGCCATTTGCAAATGTTCTCTAAATGTTGTCTTTCTGTCAATAAATTCATAGAATGATATGAAATTTTTCCTCGCTAACTTGTCTACCTAGCCATGGTATCCGAATCTCTCTAGTGGTCACACGTGCAAAATATAAGCCTTCCAAGATGAGAAAAAGTATGTTTGCATATCTGAGTGTTAAACACAAGAAGTCTGAGAGGCCATTTTGAAATTCCTTTCAGATGTTGTCTTTGTGCCAATAAATTCTTCCAATGGCACAAATATGTTATTTGCTGAACTTTCCATCTAGAAATTGTCTTAGTTCTCCATTTGGTGATCACACGTGTGAGATATAAACGTGCTATATTGAGAAAAAAAATATGGAAGGCAAGATAATTCTGGCATTTCCAGAAACTCCTTCATGCATAATAAAATGAAGAAACATGTAACTAAAATGAAAATATAAAGATGGAGGAGGTTGAATGTTTTATCTATTTTGAAGGGAGCATTTAGTAACGAACATGAAGAATGCAAGCATTAATATTTGAAGAGTTATGATTAATAAGAAAATGAAGTATTGTATATTAACAAAAATTTCAAGAAGCATGTTTATTATTAAAACAAAATTTAAAATCATGAAGCAGAGATATCAGTCATTAAACATAGATTATTTTTATGATTAATAAAAGACATGATTGAATAACAACAAAGTTAATTAATGAAAGGGGACGATAGTGAAAAGGTGGGTTTGGTGAATGGGCGTGATCTTCAAATGAAAAGACAAAAGTTTCCAAGCATGAAGAGATGTGATGAGATGTGTGTTAAAGGTATTTATAAACGGATTTTCGAAAGGAAAAAGGTGTCTCTGGTTTCCAGAAAGATGTTGCATTAAGAAAAGAATATAAGTGTCTATTGTGTGTTTCAAAATGAAGATATGAAGCAGAAACACATACTAGAAGAAGATAAAGAAGAACATGTGTCTGCTGTTTTTAATATGAATATCTGAAGCATAATAGAGACTAGATAAGAATAAAAGAGTGTCTTTTGTTTTTAATATGAAGTTTTGAAGTAGTAAAGAGGCCAGTGAAGGGAAAAGAAGAACATAGTATCTCTATGGGGTTTGATATGAATATTAGTAGCAGAGGACAGAGAACAAAAGAAGTTATTGAAGTTATGAAAAACAAGATTAGGGAGGTAGGGTGGTGCTAGGGCAGGATACAATACTGTAGGGGGTTGTAGCCTCCTTCCAGTAGCAGCTGGTAAATAAGGGTGTCGAAGAATCCTTTCAGTTGGAGCTGATAAAACCAGGGGTCCTATCCTCCTTCCAGCAGTGGATGGAAACCAAGGTGTTGTAGCATCCTTGTATGTTGTAGCAGGCATAAACTAGGGTGTTGTAGCATCCTTCAACTAAAGTTGGGAAAATTGGGGATTTGAGTCTCTAACAAGTTGTTGCTTGCAAAAACAATTGTAAATATAATTTTGTAGTTATAGAAAGTGTTTGTGGTTTTCCCAATTGGGATTCCGCGATAAACGTTGTGTTCTATGTATCTTGTTGATCTTGTGTATCAATGAATAAGTTAAAAGTGGTTTTAATTGTTAAAATTTATCAATACTGATTCACCCCACCCCCCCTCAGTATTGTCCAATATTCCAACAGGAACTACCTTTGTTGATTATATGAACTACTTCCCTTGAATATTGGAACTACTTTCCTATAATTTAGTAATTAGTTTTCTTAGAGAATATTTTGTAACTAATAATACATATTTATTTAATTACAAGGTTGTTATATTTCATGTAATTCCCTAAACTCTATAAATAAGAGGGTTAACACTTGTATTAGAGGAGGTTGATATGTGAGAGACTCACTCTGACAAATATGTTTGTAATTTCAAGTTTATAAATAGAATCCTTTTTGGAGTTCTGAGTAGTTCTAAAGTGTTATAGGTTATACAAGTACCTAGTTCCCATGGAGGCAGGGCCCACTCGATGAGAACATGCATTTTGTATTGTACACATTTTATTTCATGCATGTTTTATTTGAATACATGTTTATTTCATTATTATAGTTTTTCTTATGAAATTATTGTATATCCAAATTTCACACACAAAGAGCACAAAGATAGATACAACTTGTGACTACACTTTTGTTAATGGTAATATGAGCGAAAAAACCACCACTATCAAATAATGCTTACAATCATAGTATTATTTGGTTGAATGGATGTCTGTTATTTTCCTTTAAATTTCTGCAAGTGTAGTTTGCTTTTTGATTTGATCCATTGAAATAAGGAGTATCTAGGTCATGCTAGGAGATGTCCTAGTGACAACAAGGTTCCCATTAGCATGGTCTATATTCAAGTAGATTTATTGTTGGTACTCTTGATTTATGAAGTGTGGTGTGATGTAATTTTATTTTCATAGGAGCATGTAGAAAACTGGTTGTAAATAATGAACCTGGATCCTACACATGTAGTGCACGATATCTTGCAAGTTCCTCTCGAACCTCGAGCTGACAATTAATGTACAACTCTCTTTTGTTGCTATTTTTCATGGTAGTAAAATAGCTTATAAATAAGGTTTGAAAGATCCGACATACACATGAGGGATGCAATATTCATTATTAGAATAAACCAATACCCTTGGGTTAAGGATGGAAAATGATTCATAATTAATTCCCACAAAGGTAAATACAAGATCTCTTTGGTAGGTTCCAACCAAGCCAAGAAATTGGTTAGCTTAAGTATCAAGTTTGTATTTCTTTTCTTGGGACAAAATCATTGAACAAGTGAATAATCAAAACTAAAGGAATATTTACAGAGATGCACTGAATATTGGAATCACTGGTGGGAGAAACTTTTGCATGGATACAAAGAAGTAGTTTAAGAGACTAAATGATTACCACTTAAGAGGGAAGTGGAACATAAGAAAAAATGGTTGCTTAGCTCTCCCTTTCCAAATATAACACTATATAGATAGGAGATATTGGAAGTAGATGAATTGAAGAAATAGTTGCAAACACTATTGGAGTAGGGAATAATTCAATAATGTACCTCACCTTGTGGGTCACCTATCAACATAGTTCCTATGAAGGATGAGACTTGGAGAAAGTGTATCTACTGCAAAGCTTTGAATAAGATAATTATCAAGAATTGTACCCTCTTCCTAGGATCGATGATTTGTTGGATCAATTGTAGCATGTCGAATACTTCACAATTTGGATCTCAAATAAAGATAACACCATGTTAAAATAAAAGGAAATACCTAAAATACAACTTTCAAGTCAAGGAAAGGTTTATAAGAATGGTTGGTAATGCATTTTGTTTTTCTAATGACTAGCTACATTTATGTGTTTGATGAATGATTTATTGCAACGCTTCTAGATTCCTTTGTAATTAGTATACTTCAATGATATATTGATTTTTTTCTACCTAGTAAAAACTTATCTCACATATAATTGAAGGTTTAGAGACTTTGGAAAAGTATCCATTGTCGGAAAACTTAAAGAAATGTGAATTTTCCTTGCACTCTTTATCATACTTGGGGTATGTTATTGGTGGAGGGGAACTTAAGAATGATCCTATGAAGATGGAGGCCATCATAAAGTGGATAGAAATGTCACTAAAGTTAGTTTATTTATGTGAGAAACATTACTTTTAGAATCTTATAGCATCCTTTTCAACAATCATTGCACCACTCCATGCTATAGCAATGACTGGCATGAGTTTTTAGTGGGGAAGTAATTAGTGGAAGAATTTTAAACTGTTGAAACAAAATATTAGTAGAGAAATAGTGCTTATATTGCCCATTTTTTATAATCCATTCAAATTTGAGACATATACAAATGGATATGCTATGAGATAAGTATTGATGCAAGGAGGGAAGCCAATGTGCTATCATTCTAAATTGTTTATGGCACAATATTGAACTACCTCACATATGACAAGGAGCTATGTTCTCCAATACACACTATTAAGAAATGAACACATTATATGATAGTCAAGGGGACCATCATCTACACTGAACTCTAGTGGTTTCAATATTTGTTGGATTAGAGTAAGCCTCAATGAGAAATACATTACACGTGGATGGAAATTTTGCAACTATTTAATTGTATCATCAAGTATAAGAAGGGAATTACTAGTAAGTTGGAATGTGTGCTTTCAAGGTACCCACATCCAATATCACAACCTTGGGCACTCTTATGCAAAATGATATCTTCACTAATGATGCATATAGAGAAGAATACACAAAAAATGATGTATTCAAGGAAATATTTCAATGACTATAACACCAAGTTTGTGAAGAAGAAGGTGACAACATGACCAATAAGGATCTCCAAGATTGGTTGTTTTAAATGGTGGATGATCTCTGCGAGCCTAAAGGAGAAATATTACAACTTAAGAGAGAGGCTAACACCTCCAAAGTTGCAGGTCATTTTGGTGTTGTGAAAACAATGACCAACTTGCAAAGGTATGTGTATTGGCTTAGTAGCTTGATTTATGTGTTAATTCATACTTTGTTGTACCAATGAAACCAGTAATAGGAATAAAAGTCTATACCATCTCTTACCTATACCTACTAGACCAAAGGATAATACCTCCATATAGTTTTTAAGTGATTTCCAAGCACTAGGTTGGGACATGACTATCGATTTGTGGTAGATTGAGCAGATTTAACAATACGTTCATTGTCATGCCTTGTAAAAATACTATTAATAGATAATATGTAGTAATCATGTTATTTGAAAGTGTTTGGGTGTTCTTTGCGGTATCAAGGAGAATCATCTTGAGTTGAGATATCATATAGCTTAGTGCTTTTTAGACTACACTTTAGGAAAAGATGAACACCAAGTTGAAGAGACCTACAATTTTTCATCCACAAATAGATGGGAAGGTTGAAGTGGTGATTGGACATTGGTTTATATTTTGAGGGGTACAATCATAAGAATCCAATAAACTAGGATGATAATTTTCTCTATGCCGAGTGTTCTTATAAAAGAGCATGATATTTTCCAACTTTTCCTCCTCTTGATGTTGTATATGGACGACATGGAGGAGAAAATGAAGACACCACATAAGAATCATTAAATGAAGAAATTATCCTAGACAAGATCATATATATCACATTTTAGGTACAAGAGACACTAAATAAGTCCCATGAAAAGTACAAGGTTAGCGCATGCCTAACATATAATTGAGAAGACAATCAAGCTATGATATTGATTCTATTTTATATGACCAAAGAAAAATTGCAAGTTCAAGGTAGATCAAGACTCTAGGATATGGACCTTTTGAAGTGTTGGAACATAAATATGGTAATGCCTACAAATTTAGTGTACCTCCATACATGCACATTGACTTAGTAGTGAATGTGGAAAATGTGAAACTCTATGATAATTCCATGTTAGATAATAAAATTGAGGGGTATGCCTTACCTACCATATTGTACTTAGCAACAAATGCTCAATCGTAGTTAAAATACGATGCAAGTTTATAGAAGAATACTATACCAACTAAATGGGGAGGAGACAAATTTTGGTATGTTGGTTTAAAATACATCTTCTAAGCAAGGCGAAGTAGAACTTCAGATAGAAGGTTTCGTCATCACCTTTAGAGAAATATTTTCATGGCCAACAACCTTACAAAATGGGGGGTTATTATTCAAAATGGATAACTATATAGTTTGTCACTTGTTTTGGTACTTTCTAGGTGGAACATTGGAGCCATGGACTTGCAGGGACATAAACATAGATTCTATTTTGGTGATTTGGGTCTATGAATCTTCCAAATCCTATTTTTGGCATTAAATGACTATTTTGGGATTAAAAATTAGTGAAAAGTTTTCCCATCCCTTCGACACACTTGTACTCATCAAGTGTTTCCAATGATCCACATATCATGTCAATTGGAGTTTATATGGGCAAATTCCGCCTCCTACAAGTTGACCTATTCTTTTACCACCACATTACGAAGTGGATGACATGTTAGTTCCCATTACTCACACATCTAGTCATGTGTGAAATTTCAAGACCATTCTAGAGGGTCAAAAACCCTAATCGAGACTTTAGACTTGCAAAAATATTAACCCTAACTAGAGATGACAATTAAGACAATTTAAACAATGAGCTGCAAGGGAATGAATGGATTTCATTTCTAATGTATTGATTTACAATTCCATGGATGAGCATAACAAAGGGGTGGGATATTATGAACATAACAAAGGAAGTACAAGTCTATATAGAAATGATTCAGGGAAATGCCTATTGCAACTCTATAATGAATCCATCTTTCTTTGTACTTCTATTTTATAAATGAGAAGAAAAGAGAAAGGCATAGTCCTCAACATCTTGATAGGTTTTCTAGGATACATATCATGTTTATTGTGTGGATGGTGTTGCGATTTTATTGTTGTAATTTCTTTTTATATTTTTTGTTTATTTCAATGTTTTAAGAGCAATGCTTGTTATATTACATTTTAATCACAAATAAACATTGCTTAAAAGAGGTCAAATCACAATGTTTCACAACAACTTGAAATATTTTTTGTGACAAATTTTCTAGTGGAATATCCATGGAAATTTACACATCATGGAATTTATTCTTTCAAGAACTGTAAAAGTGATAATTGATGACAATTGTAAACCAAAGAATAATAATTCACATTTAGTATGATCCTTGTACATGGAGACTAACTCGTCCTCACCCTCAATGGCTCACATTTTCCATACAATGATTATTCTATCCTCACCCTCAATGGTTCACATTTTCCATAGAATGATTATTATAGTAGTGTGAAAAGGTTTCCTTCTTTAAATTTAAAATCAAGGTCAATAGAATTGCATTTGGATTAGGAAATGTAGGAGCATGCGCACTTGATGGAAAATTTCATGTTTTGTCTGAGGGGAATGAGAGTGATACCTTGTTATTTTCCCCATGAGATATAAATAATGTGAAATTAAATCCCCATTCAAAGTCTTGAATTATTCTAGCCTAAAATATCCCCTCAAACTTTGTATTGAATCTCCATGGTATAAAAAACCTACATATGGAATAGTTGAGTGGGCCTTGTCATGTATTATCTATGCAAATTAACACCTCACATAGTGGTTTATGTCTTCAAGTCCCATTGGAATCCTTGGGTCATGAGAGTAGATCCCGTTCAAGGTGGAGTTCACTCATATTCCCACATTGGGTGAAAAATACTTTGTTTGTATCTCGCATTGATTTCATAGAACATATTTGTTTTTTATTGTATTTATCCCCACTGACGTGCACAAACCTCATCTATTTGTGTCATGTCATTAGTGACTCTATTTCTATCTAGGTTTTTCTTTCCCACTCCTCCTACATTACTCACCTTGTCAAGCGTCCCATATTCTCTTTTTCTTTCCCTCCCATTTATACACAAATCTAGCGTTTTTCCATTCAAATGCTACTCATAAAAAAATCAGTTGTTTCCTAACCTCACTTCAATATGTGTGTTTCCACCAACGAAGGGTCCACTACTACACTGAAGTGGCCAAACTGTAAGCCCCCTTGGAAGCCACATACTATAAAAGTAAAACCTTGGAATAAATAAATGCATTTAATCTTTACAAAGGACGATAATGAAAAAAAATTCATATGTGGAATCTATGCAACATATCAAAGCTTTCAAAGACTGGGAAAAGGAGTCATCTAGTGAAATTACCATAATTCAACATGGATTGAATGAGGTGTATATTTACCCAGTCTTTATTCATAGTTACCTTGCCAACATTTCTCATCCCTTGAATTATATATCCATGCATTGGTTGTTGGAAACTCCTCTAGTAGATTAAGGCTAGAAGTCACTTAAGAGGATTACAATGTAATTATATAAGTTGGATTAGAGGTGATAAGAAATAATCATTGTGTCTAGAAAATGATAATGTTGTTCTAAATAATTCAAAAGGAAACTAGCACATGATATTAATGAAAGAAGGAAACTATCACATGTTCCCATACTTACGTGATCTTAATAAGTTGATGATCAAAGATGAATTTCCCATCCCTATGATTGATGACCTCTTGGAAGAGCTTCATGGGACCCAACTCTTCACTAAACTGGACCTTCACTATGGGTATCACCAAATTTGTACTCAGGAGAAGAAAATGATAAGAACTTATGAATTCCATACACATGAAGGACATTATGAGTTTTTGGTAATCCCTTTTGGTATTTGCAATTCCTCATCCACTTCAAAAGCCTCACGAGAAATCATTTTTGGCCCTTTATTTGCAAACTTATACTTGTCTTCTTTGATGATATTTCGATTTATGGAAAGACTTTCAAAGGCACATGTGGATTGAGACTACGAAATATTGGCCATGCCTTAACACTCTCAAAATATGGCATGGTTTCTTAGGTTTTACTAACTACAACAATAGTTTTTTGCATAATTATGGTCAAATTGCAGTCTGATAAATTGCATTCTTTCTAAAGAAGAATGCCTTTGTGTAGAATGATGTATTAGAGCATGTATTTCATGCTTTAAAATATTCCATTTGTACTACTCCTATCTAAGTAGTTCTCTATCTCACATACATTTATCTCAAAATGCGATGCCTAAGAAGGTAGTGTTGATGCAAGAGGGGTTCCCATTGGAATTCATTAGTAAACAATTATGTGATCAATTTTTTTGAAAGTATAGGTATATGAGAAACAAATCATATCCATTCTTAATGTCATCTATACCTAGCATTCATATCTCATTAGGAGGTGCTTTCATATTAAGATGGACCATCATAAGTTGAAGTAATTTTTGGAAAAACGATTGTTATCACTACAATAGAACAAGTGGGTCACTAAGATGTTAGTTTATGATATGAGATCATATACAAAAAGGGAAAGGAGAATGTGCTGGTTGATGCTTTGTTAAGAAAATATGAGGAGAGATGGTCATTTTTTCTCTTATCCTTACAGGTACCAGATTGGATAATAAAGATTCAACAATAATGGTTGGCTAATGGAAAGGTGGTTGAAGTAATCCAATGGGTCAAGGAGGACCCAAACACGCCATAGGCTATACATAGTAGAATGATACCTCGAGGTATAGAGGGTGTATTATTTTGGTATAAAAATCTACTTTAAAAGAAAAAGTGTTAGAAAAGTTGCATTCCTCTCCTACCATAGGTCACTTGTGCTTTTAGAAACATACAAAAGAGTTGAGCACTCCTTTTTTTTGGAAGGAATGAAAAGGATGATCCATTCATTTTTAGTTGAATGTGACACATTTCAAAATATTAAGGGTGAAAAAGTGAAGACCCATGGGGAATTGTAGCTACTATCGATCCCTACCACATATGGGATAACATTTCCATGGATTTTACTATTGGATTTCCCAAAACCAACAAAAATATGTCATCATGGTGTTAGTTGACTATATTTCCAAATATGCTCACGTTTATGCCTTACAAAACCTATTTACATTGTCTGCGGTTGCACATCTCTTCATGGATCAAGTTTTTAGATTACATAGAATGCCTAATTCCTTTGTGATGGATCATGATCCCACACTCACCAATACAATATAGTAGGATTTGTTTAAAACATAAGGCACACACTTGAAAATTAACTTAACTTATGATCCCAAAACAGATGGTCATCACATTGACAAGGACAATGGATTTAGTGGCTACCACTTGTAGATTGGTGGTACAATACCACCTATCACGCCGCTACTAAAATTGTCACTATATGATGTTGTATATGAAAACACACCTCCCTTGGTTTCTTAATACTTGCCAAGAATATCCAAGGTTTAGAGATTGGATCACACACTTAACACTCAATACACTTAAGGCCAATTTTGTTTTGGCTCAAAATATAATGAAGCAATAGGTAAATCAATGTTGATCCGAGTTCTATTTTGAAGAACAAGATTAAGTGTTTTTTTTTGTCTATGACCCTATGATAAAACATCTCTCAAATATAATATCCATAAGAAGCTAGTGTCAAAGTTTTATGGACCTTATTAGATCCTCTAGTGCATTGGACATGATGCCTACATATTATCTCTCTCAAGTCACTCCAAGATCCACACATTCTTAATTGTCTTGAGTGCGAATAAGGTAATGGGGCCAAATTGTAAAGTTTAGACCATTTTTCTTGAGCTTGATGAAGAAGGCTCCATTTGGTTAAAACCATAGGAAATACGTGCTGCAAGATTGCATTGAACACACCAAAACACTATTTGTGAAGTTTTGATATATTAGAAGGATGCATTACTTGAATATGCCACCTATGAACTAGTAGTGATTTTACAATAGTTTCCATTCCTCTATCCTTGAGGACAATGTTCATTTCGAAGGGGAGGGCATTTTAGGGACCTAACCTAACCTCCCTAGTTTGGGGTATTTAGAAGTTACTAAATAAATGTATGATGCCATCTTCTTTGAATAAGGTTTTTTAGGTTGTAGGTGTGAGTTTACTCAATGTAAAAGAGCCATCTTTAGTAAATAAATCCTATTAGGTGATTGGTATTCATTAATAATGAGACCACAAGTAGTTGGTATTTTCTAATAATAAACTATTTATAAAGGTCAAAGGCCATGTAATATTTGTAAAATATTTTCATTGTATTGAAGCTCTACTCATTTGGAGGTTTCCATATTCAAGAAACCCATGAACATTGTTCTCTTTCTAAATGATCAATATAAAAATTTATATTTTCAAGTTTAAAACTATTGTTTCTAATATTTTACTTTATGTAGTTTATATGTATTTTGATATTGCTCATAATTTTCCATTTCTATAAGTACACTACAAAGTGGAAGACAAAGTCTTGAGAAATAAAAGGGCCCAATAGTAAGGCGGGTGTCTTTTAATGTTTCTTCACCTACACTCTATAAAATAATATAACAATGGAACTTAAAACCAAAAGATAATATTAATTCTAAACATATACTTAACAACAAAATGTTCATTTGAATTCTATGATTATATTGACAGTGACCGCCTCTTAATAATTGGATTTATTTTAATAAATAAGTGTTATCATCACTTCTTAAATACTCTTTAATCTTTCAATAATGTTTTGATATAATTTTTTTACTCTAATTTGATTTTCATAGATTTTACTTCTGTCAAGTTTCTCTAAATTAAAATCCTCATAAGTAATGAATTATTCTTTGAATTTATTTCTCCACCGTATAGATATTCTATATTAAAAATAATAATATTATTTGGAAAATTTAAATAATTATTTAATAATAATAATAAAGTTACAATTTAATTGAATAATACATAAGGCCTTTTAATAATAATAGTAATAATAATAAAGTTATAATTTAACTGAATAATGTATAAGGCCTTTTTTTTTACTAAGATAAGGGATTGTTTTTATATAGTAATTTAAAATATGTACGTACCCTATCATCTTCAAATTCAAACTTGTGATTTCCAAGAAAGAAACATATATTTTTAACCATCGGACCCAATTAAGTTGTACATAATATTTATATAGTATTAGATAAATTGACTAATTTTGGGTGTAATGGTGTTTGTGAAGAAAAATAATGATTAAAGATATATACACAATGGAAGATATCCTCACAGGTTAGCTCAATAAATTTGTGTCATTGTTGTTTATTTGACACATTGAGTATTTCCCCAATTCCATTCCCATGGTGTTAGGCTCACTATGTCTATGTAGAAATCTGAGATTAACCCAAATTGTAAATGATCCTCATTCCAAAAGAAAATAATCTATTAAACTAAATTCTTGCATTACTCTTTCTACATTTCATGAAATCCACCATTAACGTGGATTCTTCTCTCTCTTTGAAGCACTGACTCTCTTTTAATTTCAACTAGGGTTCCATTTGTTCTCGGTAAGGGCATAAAACCTTGTGTGGATTGCAACTTCACAATGTTGTCTTCCATATTATTCTCACATGCTTTGCGAAGTGACGTTGTTATGTAGTGAAGTGATCCAAGATCACTTCTCATCCTAGATCAAAGATGAGAATGATCCTAATAGAATAAATATTCTATTAAATTGAATGAATGAATGTACGTACGGATGTATCCATTTATAGAAATGAAGGAGCCTAGTATTACCCCCAAATTAACTAGGTGATGAGGATGCCTAAATGAGCTTAGAATTCACAATATGTTGTATGCATTGGGAAATACCAATGCCAACACTCCCCATAAGCGAAATGTAGGGAGGAAACAAAAGAAACAAATATGGGACCTGATAATAAGTCATGATAAGTTACCAATGTCCAAACTCTCATAAGAGGAGAAAAGGAGAAAAACCTATAGGAAAGAAATCCTTTTCAAGAGAGAGAAAAACACCACTACTGAAAAAGGAATAAGAGCTGAAATTTATGAAGATTTCACAATGATACAATGAATGGAAATAGGATACCCATGGATGCTAAAATATCCAACCAAAACTTTGAAGAAGACATTGAATTAACCTTAATGAACATGGTTGAAATTTGAAGAAGTGGATAGGTTGCAGAGGAACACAAATGGAACACCATCAACCATCAAACAAGCAATGGGGCTTGTGGACGCTAAACGATCTGAACATGAAGAATGACTAAAACTCTTAAGAGGGCCTGGCCCAAACCATGCTGTCAACAACATCAAAGATACACGTAGAAATCCAAGTAGCCAATTTTGAATTCTTGAGGTAGTGAGTACACATTCCAAACTACTGAGGGAATGAGAGCTTAATACACACCTATAAAAAAAAAATAATCCTCTAGAACCGAGTTACAACACAGAAGGAATAATGAGGCACTCATTTACAACTGAGAAAACATCATATGCTGAGTGTCCCTATGGACACCAATCCATCTCACCATACTTCATGGGTCACCAAGAACTACAACCATAGAGTCAATATAGGAATCGATGTTGTGTACAAGGCTCGCTCTAAATACACTTGATATAGATTGAACACGGTGAGTAAAATATCACTTGAGAAAGCATTGTACACCACCCCCCACAATGTTGAAATGAGTGGAAGATACGATGGAAATAGATGTCATGACTAACAGTGAAAGTATGGAATAAGAGCTACAAGTGGCAAATATACAAAACAACCTAAGCAAGAAACACTCCAAAATGGTGAGCTCCAAGACAATGCAAAACAAGTTAGTACATGGAGACAAATGTCTGGAAACATTCTAAATACTATCCACAAGAGTGGCATGGAATCCACCACTCAAATGTGCAGAACAAGACGTACCATAAATAACAATCATGGAATCCTCTATATAGGTTCCAAAAAAAAACCATTGTAGATACCCATTTACAATAGAGGAATTGAAAAATATTTAATCAGTCGATGAGAAAAAAAACATACCAAAGAAATGAATTTGGGTTTTGTGAAACCGTTCATTGGAAAGAGAGTAGAATTCTCTTCGTAACTCCTCAAATTAAATGAAAATAGACACTCTAGTACAAAGTTATGGAAAATCAATGTCACCAATAACTTTTTACAATAAATTTGGAAAAAAAAACACATATATCAAAATGCCTCCATAAAACAAACTTCATTCATGTAAATGAAAATTTGTTTGTAATATGTACCACCTTGAGGAAATTGATCCCTGGTCTCATCCATCAAACACATACTACATACCAACTTCACTTTACAAAGATGTGAGAATAATATGGAAGACAACATTGTGAAGTTGCAATCTACACAAGATTTTACACCTTACCCCGGGAAAAATGGCACTCGAGTTGACATTAAAAGAGAGTTAGTTCCTTAGAGAAAGACATAACTTAAATCCACGTCAAGTATGGAGTCCCCAAAAGGTGGAAAGAGAGTTGTAATAACGTAGAACCCAAGCATACATGCAAAAATCCAAGTAGCAAATTTCGAACTCCTGAGGTAGTGAATACACATTCCAAACTGCTAAGGAAATGAGAGCTTAATGCACACCCATCAAAATAAATTGATCCTATATGATTAAGTCTCAACACAAAAGGATTGACGAGGTACTCATTTACAATCGTGAAAACATCATATTTTGAATGTCCTTATGGATGCCAATCCATCCCACTGAGTTTCATGGGTTTATAACTACTGCAACTGTTGAGTCAATATATGAATCGGTGCTGTGTGCAAGGCTCACCTGAATACACTTGATCTCGACCAAACATGGTGAGTAAAAAATCACTCGAGAAAGAATTGTATACCACCCCCCCACAATGATGGGCTGAGCAAGAAAATTTAACAACAATGAATGCCACAAATGATGGAGAAATTATGGAGTGTATGAGCTTAACGTGACGAAGATGCAAAACAACCTAAGCAAGAAATAGTCCAAAGTGAAAAACTCTAAGACATTGTGAAACAAGGTAGTATAGGAAGACAAATGCCTAGTGACTCTCCATAAGCTATCTGCATGAGTGGCACAAAATACACTACTCAAAGGTGTAGAATAAGAGGTACAATAAATAGCCACCAAGAACAACGATCCTCAATATGGATTCTAGAAAACAAGGCCATTTTAGATACTCATTTATAATAGAAGAACCAACAATTGTTTATTAAGCTCCTAATGAGAAAAACAATCTCAAAGAGCAAAAAAAAATATGACGTGCACCCGCTTGTTGGAAAGAGAGTGGAATACTCTTGATCCTAATGTCTCAAATAAAATGAAAATGAAAAATCCAATGCAAAGTTAAGGCAAAAACTACATTGCCAATAACTTTTTACATTAAATTTGGGCAAAAAAACAAATATACCAAAACACCTCCATAAAACAAACTTCATCCATGTAAGTGAAAATTTGTTTGTAATATGTACCACATCAAGGAAATCAATCCTAGCTTGTCTGATCCATCAAACACATACTACATACCAACATCACTTCAAAAATAATGTGAGAATAATAGGGAATACAACATTGTGAAGTTGTAATATGCGCAAGGTTTTACACCCTCCCCATGCACCAATTGAACCCTGGTTGGCATTAAAAGAGTCGGTGCCTTAAGAGAGAGAATCTTAATCTATGTCAAGGGTGGAGCCTTCTATCCTCCTATTGTTATTTTCCAACTTTGAAAAACTGTTCTATTTATAATCAATTGTAATGGATTCTTGAACCATGCGTGCTTTTATGGTCTAGCACACTGAATTATATTGAGGGGGAATGCTTTTCTTTTTACATTTGGTGTTTAAAATGAGCAACATATACCACCAAGTCTGGTTCTATTCAGAACAAGGTGATGATTATGGTACCCCAGTTATTCAAAGACTCAATGGTAAAGAGAGTGTGGATTCATTTCAATCATGATGAATCATTTCGAATTGAAACCATTTCAAACACAGAAAAATAAAATACATGGTCGCTACTTTCGTTAAATATCTATATTGATGTATACACATAAAATAAATGAGCAACCATATAGATGGGATGAATCCCCTTAAAGAGTGTTGCATGGGAACCAAACCATAGTGCTTTGTACCATAGAGTATTTTGTGAGGTAATAAATTCATATTGGTATTGAATACTGCTTTGGGATTGTATTTTAGATAAGTAAAATGTATTTTTATGTAGATAGTTTTTTTTTCAAAACACCTTGGTTACAAGTTGGTTGAGGGAAACTTGTGTCCCCATTGTATCGTATACTTGTCAACTTCAACTCTCCCAGGGTCCTTTTTTTTATGTTTTATATTCAATATCTTCATGATATGCTTGCCAACTAATGCTATAATCTTCTTCACAACTCATCCCTCTTTTCCCAGAAGCAATATAGTTGTCAGAGAATGTAAGCGCCTATTTTGATGTGTTTTTCTCTATGTTGCAAGGTATGAAGTAGCCACATATAAATATTTGATAGAGCCAAGCCCATGTAAATCACAGAGTTAGATTTCTCTTAATATGTTGAGGCATCTTTTAAGAAAGTGCTTTGTCTACAGTTTGTTTTAATTTTTCTTCCTTTGATAGTTTATTGTTTTCTAAGGGTTTACACCTTTTTGGTGTTACAAAGTCACTGTCACATTCTTACATTGTGTTTAGTGGGTTGGAAAGCAAAAAATGCATGAGGGCTTTAACTGGTCAAAAGGAAAATTTTCTATTCATTATAGAATCAAAATTACATATGATCCAGTCTATCTCTCTGAATACATACTTTCCTCTGAAAAATGATCAAAACTTACAACCAACATAATACAAAACTGATTGACCTTTAAATATCCTTCTAGTAGAAAAAACCTTCATGTCAAAAAACAACCTACACACATAAAACTACTTCCAAAACTATCAGCCTCTCATGAAAAATACAAGTTGACATAAAAGGATATTCCGCATGCTTTTTAAGAGCATGAACATAAACCATTATCAAACAAAATACCATCAACAAATTCAGTATACTGGATAAATCCAGTCATGTCACCAATCAATTCCTTGGACAAGGAATCTGCTTTAGCATTATAAACTCTATGAATGTGCTTGAAGGAGATGACTTGAAAATACTTTTTAATAACGTCAATCCTTCTCATCCAGTTGTAAAAATGTAAAGACTACATTGGGTTCAAACTGCTTTCCCAATCAATTACTATCTTTGAATAAACTTAAACATGTAGTTCAAAATAACCTCTTCTCTTAGAAAACCACAATAAACCCCATAATGCAAGAAGCTCAACAAAAGTATTGCTTCCATCACCTACTCCCAGTTTTAACTTTATAAAATGATTCCATTTTAAACCAATAATCATACCCACTCCACACTTTCCTTTCTGATGAGCCCCATAAAAAAACCATTGATTGCAGCCCCTGAAAAAAGGACCGATATACAACTTTTTTCCTTTAAAAACATCTTCTTTCCATTCCTGAATATCAACTAAAATATTTGAAACAATAAAAAATACCGGGGAGTAACATCCTGGAAGATCCTTTAATTTCATGTTTTCCAAACTTCCCAAAAAACAAAAAAAGAAATTCCTTTATCTTCTCTTTATTGTTAAACCATCCCAACAATCTATCTTCAATACTCCCCATATTCCACCTAAAGTAAACTGGGAGTAGTCTACCATCCTCATTTCGAAGAACCTTGAAAAAAGAGCAATGATAAAAGAGATGATCCATAGACTCGGAATCGATTATGCAAAGATGACAGAATCCCACACCAATAAAACAACAGTGTTTAAGATTCTCCCATACCAGTATTTTCTTGTTTAATTGCAATCGGGAAAATCATTTTACCTTCAATGGCATAATTATTTTCCATAAAATCCTATACCACCACTTGAGATTTGAAAATCTTCTTTGTTCCACTAAAACCCCATAAGCAAGCTTAGCAGTGACAATGCTTGATGTAATATTTGGTTCCCAGAATAAATCATCTTCTTTGTCTTCAAGATAAATTCCTTCTCGACTAAGAGATCCTACAATGTATCTCCATTCTTCCAACAACTAAAATGGCATATTCAATGCCTCTAGAGAAAGGCAATAGGTAACAAAATATTCAAAAACATTTCTAATCTATGCAAGAACTAATAAATTTCTTTTATGAAGCTCGTCTATAATATGCCTAGATAACAACCATTTCCTCGAACCCCTTTAATAGGATCTATGGCAATAAAAATCTATAAACCTATACCAACTTTCCAACTCAGATGATCTTTTATAATTGAAAAATATTTTAGAAAAAATTTCTATAAAAAAAGAAGAATTAGGAGCCTTCAAACCCGGATCTCTAATCCATTAAATCAATGACCATTGTCTAATGTATTTAGCCTTAATAAATTTCTTCCATAAACCTTCCAGAAATAGGGATCTCCACAGAATCTTAGCACAAAGAGACAAATTAAACAGACTTAAACCTTTTAAAACCCAACTTCCTTTGATTTTTGGCATTGCTATACTTTCCCAAGCATCCAAGTAAATTTTTGAATCTTCTAGACCACCCGACCATAAGAAATGAAACATCTTTCTCCTCAATTTCAAAACAACAGTTGTAGGAGGAATATATAAAGAAGACCAAAACACCAGAATACTTTGCAGAACTCCGTTTTCCAAAAGCAACCGACCTCCAACCAAAAACCACCTATACGCCTAACATTTGATTCATTTATCAAATTTCTTTAACAATCAGTTCCAATATTTGGTAGAATAATGATTTGGCTTCAAATAAAAACCAAGATACTTGAATCCTTCATTTATACCAGAAATAAATCAAGGAAAGGAAAAATGTATCTGACTACACAAGTTTTCATCATCACATGAAAAAGAAAAATGATTTTTTCTCTCTTATTAACATACCAGACACGATACATAACATATAAAATACCTTATACTGCATCCATTCCATCTTTGAACCATTTCAAAAATAAGAATATCATCCACAAAAATTAAATGAGAAACAAAGAGCGTGGGGGAAAGCATCAAACCTTTCATCTTCTTTTCCATTCATCTTTCCCCAATCAACTTGCTTAACCCTTCAATATCTAACAAAAAAAGAAATGGTGACAAATGACAACCTTGCCTAAGTCCTCTGGTGCTTTTGAAATAAGCAGTGGGAGAAACATTTACCAACACAGCAAAGTTAGCTAAATAAATATACCCCATAATCCAACTTATTACTTCATAGGAAAGACCATTATGAACCAGGATAAGAATTAGCAAAGTACTATCAGAATCCTTTACCAAATCAACTTTTAAAACAAAAGCTTGCATCTCTCTCTGCTTTAAAGTGTGCAAGCATTCTTGCACAATCCCAAAAGCCTCCGTAATATGTCTATTTGGTAAAAAAACAAATTGCTCTTTAGAGATACTTCTGCCCAATAGCAATATTACCTTGTTGGCAATAACTTTCATTATGATTTTGTACAAAATATTGCAAATAGAAATAGGAATAAATTCATTTAGATATTTGGTCCTATCTTTCTTTGGAACGAGGACTAAAAAAGTAGAATTAAGGTTGTTCAAAATTTTCCCCAATCTATGAGATTCACTAACAAGAAAAGTAATCTCCTCTCCCATCAACTCAAAAAAGTGTAAATAAAACATGAGAGACCTATCCATGAGGCCCAGTACGATATCCCTTGCAAAATTAGACAAAATATGTTTTACTTCCTCAATATTTACTTCTTCTCCCAACTTTAAACTCTCTTCTTCAGTGAAAAATATAGGAAAATTCCTCAAAGGTTTTAACCGTTTCTCCAAAATTTGTCTAAGATCCTATTTATATATATCCTAAAAATAATTCACAACTTCTTCATTAATTGAATATTGTCTTTTATCGCAATACCATTCTTATTCTTTAATTCCATTTCGATTTTTAAAATCGTCTCTGATTTGCAAATCTATGAAAGAACTTTGTATTATTATCACCCACCTCTAACCACACAACACGACTTTTCAATCTCCAACTATGTTTGATTTGAAGGGGAATCTTTGCTCTTTCTGAATGAAGAAAAACCGATCTCTCCTTTCTAAAAGAAGAGAAATAATCGTCTTCAACTTTGTCCTCCAAACTTTCAATATCCTCTTCGATAATCTCTAGAACCTTTAAAGATTCATTTTTCTTTTTCTTTTCCCATCTTTTAAACTCAACATTGAGAAAATATAACTTTTTTATAAAACCTAACATAGGAGGGAGTTGGATTGAAGCAGAGTATTCCCTCCATTTTTCTTCTATCAGCTTGCAAAAAGAAACATCCTCTAACCAAACCCTGTTAAATTTGAAAGGATATGAAGACAGATTTCTCATTATCCAATTCAAGAGCCACAACCCTATGTTCTGAAAACCTGTAGACACAAACCAATATCTATATCGACCAAGAGAATCACAAACACACTTTGACATGAAAAATCTATCTATCCTCTTGGCAATGCCAACACCTCCCACTCTTCCATTAGTCCAAGTTGGGCTTAAAACATTTTGTTCAATATCAATCAACCGAGCTTAATCGAAGAAAGAGTTAAAAAAACATGTAATAGATCATTTAATATTCCATCCCCCCATATCTCTGAATTGACTAAGGTTAAATTGAGGTCCCCTCCTAAAATGAGACCTTGAAGATCAAACAGAACCACATCTCTAAATTTCTCCCAAAAATTGTGCTTATGATTATAATGACCATAAATATTCAGGATTCTAACGGGAATATTGAAACCCAAAAAATTTCCCTCCACCATCAATCCAATGCTTATTGAAAAAGAGCTAAACTTTGAAATCGAAGGATCCTAGTCCAGAAGGAGCCCCCCTAAAATACACATAGATTCCACAACACAACATTTCCAACTTGGTTTGATTCTAAAAAAATTCACAAGCCATTAGCTCATCCAGCATCATTTCTTAATGAACCACCAAAGGATTTACCCTATCTAAAATCCTTTTTAACACAATCTTTTAGGTGAATTGCAAACATCTTTGATATTGAAAGTGACTATATTCATTGGGTAACCTTCTTGAGGGTCATAACCTCTCTAAGAGCCTTATTATTAGAGAAAAAAGAAGAACCATCCACTTTTTCTAAACCCCTTTGAAAGAGAGAATTCATCTTCGAATTATAATTTGTTTTCTCAATATCCTCTTCCACTTTACTTTTACCTTTCTTTCTTCTTGAATTTTTCTAATTGTAACATTCCTACTTCTCATGGAAGAAATTGAAAGAGTCTCAGAATCACCATCAATCACTATTGAAAAATTTGGAATCAACTTAGGAGAAACTGAATCCAAAAGGAGTAAAAATCCTCAGATGCGAAAGAAATACCGCCATATTTTAAGGGAGAAGGAGAAATATTTATATCAAGACCTTCCCCTCTAGCTTGGAAAGGAACTAAAGATAACCCCCCCGTTATCTCCAACCTTCTCAAAAAACAAATCAATAGTCCTCCTTGAAAGAGGGTTTGTAGTCTCTAACTCCACACTAGGGTTAACCTCCATAACCTTTTCCTCTTCTCTTAACTGCACCTCCTCTGTAATTTTAGACGAATTACAATCATCCCCCTCTACATCTCTTAAAACAACCTCATCAACTAAATATTTGCTAGGAAGAAAAGTAAGATTGAGAGCTTCTTCCTCTAAAGAAACCTTTTTCCTATAATCCAACCCTCTAACATACAAATTATTTTAAATAAACTTTGCTGATAAAAAATTTGAGAGAACAAGGATTTGGTTACAAAAATTACCTAAAAAATCCAATGCCAAAGACTCGTCCAGAGGGATAGAAAAATTTAGTCTTGAATCCACAACATCACTATCTTCTTTGGATGACGGGATATCCTCCACGAATGCAAAACCAAAATGAGGGTTAGGGAAACTTGCTCTGGCATGTCCTGGATCTCGGCAGTTATGACATCTAAACGAAATATTCCAATAATCAAGTGTTTGAGTAAAAGACCCCCCTTCCCACACCACCTCTATTTCTATAGGAAGACCTCCTGAAACATCATCTTCCACCATCATTCAAGGTAACCACCTATAATTTTCCAAAATAAATTATTCTTCGATAAGTATAAAACTCCCAATAGATTTTTCTACTGCCATTAAACCTACAAGACACTAACAAGGCAAGGGAAACCCAAGCAATAAAACCCATAAGTTCCTCTTCTTCAATCTTTCCTTCCAAGGATTGAACCCTACATTACATTGAGTCAAAACAAGAGAACCACTCTCAATAACCCAAAATATTTCCTCTATCATCTTTCTATCTTCTATAGATGAAAATATAAAGCAAATACATCCATTCATTAACATCAAAACCCTCAGAACTATCTTTATAAGAAATTTGCATTTCTCCCTAACCCACTCCATTATCTGATACTTGGATAGCTTAACAAATTCTAGCTTTCCCATCAAAGATTTGAGTAGAGGGAAAGAATCATCTCCTATGTAACATCCTTACCCATAAAACACAATCCTTTCCCTTTCTTGGCCTTTTCACTCTTCAATTTTTGTCTTTCTCTAAAAACCTCCTTATGTCTAGAAAGTATAGTCCTTCCACTCTTCACTCCAAGCTCTTGAGGCACCGAGACTCTTGGTGAGAGACTAGAAAAAGAACTATCCACCTCAAAAGGAGTAAATAGTAACGCAATAGGGTTTATACTATCCAAACTGTTTAAAAACAAACCTTCCCTTGGACCAACCATTGTACCTTCAACTAACTGTGATTGTAAAAACACAAAATAAACCTTTGTATTAGGGTTTGAATGAATTCTATGGAAAGGTTTCCGATAAGTAGAAAAACCAGTCTACCCTCCTTCGAGAGGAGCCTCCCCAAACAAAAATTCTGTCACATCTTGATTGTTATGTGATGGGGGTCTTTGCACCCTCCACCTCATCCTTCCAACTGTCCCCTCTTGCATTTGATTTGTGGTCTATCAACACTCAACACATAACCCTAAAGAAACTTAAAAAAGAAACAAAAATTGCCACTTTTTTGAAATGGTTGGTAGTAGGCCAGCCTAATGGTTGGAATAACTCCATTTTTGTCACAAACCCCTGCACAAATCCTGTGAAAACCCTCCTCCATTTAAATTCTACTCCCCATTCCCAATTCTTGTTATTCTCAAATTGCCCTTCATATTGCAATTGATTCCCCTACAAAGACTTCGCCATGTTCCTTCTTAGTCTCTTTTTGTGGTATAAGAGACATATCTTGCAATGCAATTTTCTTCTTCTTGTACCAGAGATTTAAAAACTTCCTTTTTGCATTAATATTAACTGTACCCATTGATTGCATCCATGCATATCCCAAAACAACATCCACGCCAACCATATCTAAAGCATAAAAATATGAGTGCAACACATATTTATCCATAGTAATATTCAAATCTTTATAAATTTGAAAAATTTCACCATCAATCTATGAGATTTGGATATGCTTGGCGGGGACTCGCAATTTTTTGGCCAAATCAACATGGATACAATTGTGCTTGAAACTAGGGCTAATAGAAACATGGATATTCTCATTTTGAATACATCCATGAACTTTCAATATAGAAAATAGACCCTTACGTCCCACTTGATATTTGTTCTTGGCATGAGACCACTTATCTAAAAATACTTGTTCAAAGTCTTCATCAGAAAGTGCTTTCATCTTTCTATAGTCAAGTGAGAGCCACCATACCTTAGCATCATATTTGAAATAAGAGTCTATCTAAAGTATCCAAGAAGTTTCCCATTTTGATTTACAGTCTTTGATACTTTCTTCAACACTACAATCATCATTATTTCCTGTAAAATAAAATATTTCCATTTTTTTCCAAGAACGCATAAATAGAGCTAGGGTTTCACAAAAATCACTTACTTCTCTTCCTTATAGCTAGGGTTTTGAGATGAAAATTTCAAAATGAGCATAACTCGATCAATATTACTCATAATCTCTATTATAGCCTGTTTTTGGAACTGGACCAACTACTCTTCATATACCTCCGCAAACATAATAGAAATCAAGGAATCCCATCAAACAAGATTCACTCTGCAGTTTTCGTTGTCGTCACCGAAATTCTAAAAAATAGGTAATTTTAAATCAATTATATCTCCACTTTTATAACTCCAAATGACACCAAAAGAAACCAAAATACATTCATCATAATAATAACACCAAGATACATAAAACCCTTAAGGTAGGGTAACACTATCAAATACTCCTTAAGGAAGGAATCACTCCTCAAGCCATGCTTTTACAATAACAATCTTCAACATGACTAACACACTGATACTCATGTCTATTTATACTTTCTCATGAGTATATTAGGGGTCTATGCCTTATTATTATTTTATTTCTTCTAACTAACCCCCAACCACCAAGTGGACCATATTCCATTATTAATAGCCACATTACATTAAATATTCCCATTTGGTACCCATTACATATATTATTTTCATTTAGGTACCCATTACATTATTTATTCCATTTGGGTACCTGCCTAGGTACCCCATATTATCCTCCCTAGATATATACCTGTTAGAATAATCAACCCATAGTTACCTACCTTAGACATTAATGAAATCATTTTTGTCTTATTACTTAGTCTCCTAGATTCAACTCTATGCTAGTTGCCTTCTACATGTCCTAGAAGTCAACACATGCCAAAACTGAGTCATGGAGCACTTGGAAAACTTCCTGGAAACCCATTTTATCATGTCTTCTTTATTCCAGATCCTCCAAAGCGCATATCTGCTTTTTTTCTGAAAAGCTGCCTGTTTTATTGAGAATTAAGGCAAAGGGAAAAGCTAGACTAGGTGTATTTGACTTGTTTTGTGGCCACATAATCCTCCCTCCTTTTCTCCTAATAAAATAATGTATGAGTTGTGTTTCCATCCCTCATTAGCTTGCCTACTTGACTTAGCCAATTTGTGAGCATCTTGGTGGATTTGGAAACTACTTTATGCACCTATGGGGGATTTGACTAGATTTAGTAAGCCTACTTTTTGACCTTTTCGAATGGAATCCTTATGCATTCGAATATATCATGTAATTATATATTTCATCAGCCTATTACTTCACAAGTTTGGCTATTGTACACTTATTCAATACAGATTAGTGTTATGCTCCAATTTCAGTCTCCTTTGATGTTAATTTTGCATGTTTGATTAGCAATTTTGTGAGTGTAATTGTTCTATCTCTTGGGTTCAATTTCCACATGGTATTAGAGCCTTTTTAGATCGATTTCTCTCCTTCCATATTGCTATTGCAGGTTCGACATCTTGGCTAGGAGCATATTCTGTTGACTAAAGGGCACAGTTTTTGAGCTATGGACCAATCTCAGAAGATCATCTTGAATCCTTTCAATTTATTTGAGTGGAAAGATGAGATGGAGATATTGTTGAGAGCGAAAGGTCTCTATAGGGTTACTATGGTAACTGAGGTAGAGACCAATGCAACTGCAGAGAAAATCAAATGGCACAACAGGAGGGATGAGGTCTATGGTCTTTTGTGTCTAAGCATTTCAAGAGACCTCCTCTTCCATCTTGATGGATTCAAATCACCTAATGAAGTGTGGGAGAAGCTTGTAGATATTTTTGGTAAGAAATATGAGATGAGAGGACATCAAATTGAGAATGAGCTGATCTCGTTGAGTCCTAGTAGCTTCGAATCCTTGCAACTCTATTTTTCCAAGTTTAAAGCCCTTGTTTTGCAGCTAAAACAGTGTGGGATCGAAAGGAAGGAAGAGCAACTAGTTTTGGCCATACTCTCAAAGCTTGGCCCTGACTATTCAGTGTTTGTTTTGACCTTCCATGCCACCAAGTTGACAACTCAAGCTTGGAAGATGCCTAAGCTTGCAGAGTTCATGGAATCCCTCACACAGGAACAAGATAAGTTAGTGATGATGGGCACCATCAAACCTTCCAAAGACCAAGCTTTGGTTGCTGGAGATGCAAGAGTGGATTCAAAAAGCAAGAAAAAAGCTAAAAATCCACCTGAGCAAAAGAGAGACAAGAGCAAGTATCAAGAGGAGCCCCAAGGTTCCAAGAAGAACTTCCAGAAGAAGAAGAACAAAGGAGAAATGAGCAAGTGCGCATACTACAGTAAGGGCTATCATCCTGAGAGCTCTTGTATGAAGAAGCAAATTGACATGTTGATCCAACTCCTGGATAAGAATAACATCTCCCTTTTTGATTGCTCAAAGAAGAGGGAAGGAGGATCAAATTTAGAGGACAAAGGGAGAGTACATGCCTTGGTTGCTGGCACATCAAGCTCACCTAGCTTCATCATAGACTCTGGAGCTTCTAGACATATGGTTTTGACAAAAGAGGCATTCTCCTCTCTTGACATGTCGAAAGGTCCACCAATAGTCTTGGGAGATGACTCTCTCACTGATAGTTTGGGGAAAGGGGATTGATCTTGACCATGGTAAGTTAAATAATGTTTTGTATGTTCCAGGTCTTGCCTCTAATCTCTTGTCAATGTATCAGATGACTCACACTGGGTCTCCAAATAAGGTCATCTTATCCCCGCATGATGTTGAAATCACTGAGATTTCGAATGGTAAAGTCATAGCAAAAGGTGTTGTTGATCACACTTCGAAGGTATACATGTTTTCCCATTTTCTACCCTACTTAAACCCCTCTGCTCTTCTGATTCATGCTAATGAGGCAAGCAAGATTTGGGATGAAATATTTGGCCATCTTAACTACAAGTATATTTCTGATTTGAGTGAAAAACATATGGTCATAGGGTTACCAAAGATCAAGTTTTCCAAGGGAGTCTGTCAAGGTTGTATCCTAGGAAAACACCCAGAGCACAAATTTGAGAGAGCTAGTCATGAGAGAACCTCTGCACCTCTTGAGTTGATCCATAGTGAAATTTCTGGTCCATTTCCTCATATGTCCATGAGTCAATCCAAATATGCACTGACCTTCATAAATGACTTTTCCAGGTATTGTTGGGTTTACTTCCTAAAGCATAAGTCTGAAGTTTTTGACCTCTTCAAAGTCTTTAGAGCCTTGGTTGAAAACCAGTCTGGGAGGAAACTCAAGATCCTCAGATCTGAAAATGGTGGTGAGTATATCAAGTCTAATTTCATTCAGTATTGTAAAGATGCAGGTATTCAGATGTAGCATTCGATCCCTTACACACCACAACAAAATGGTGTTGCTGAGAGAAAGAACAGGTCACTGAAGGAGATGGAAACTTGCATGATGGAGGCTAATACTTTGCCACCAAAGTTTTGGGCTGAGGCTATAAACTGTGCATACAGAATAGGGTGCCTCATAATCAACTTGATGGTATGACTCCTTTCGAAGCTTGGAGTGGGCACAAGCTAGATGTGACCCATTTCAGAATTTTTGGCTCAAAGGCTTGGGCTAGAATTCCAACTGAAAAGAGAAAGGCTTTACAGCCCCAAAGCCAAGAGTGCCTATTTGTTGGGAATTATGAAGATTGAAAAGGGTACAAGCTGATCAACTTGAGCACTGACAAATATTTCATTGAAAGAAGTGTTCAGTTCCAAGAAGAGCCTTTAGTAGCAGTTGAAGTTGGAGAGTCTTCTTCAAGACCAGATCCATTGATTGTAATTGGAGAGACTAATGAGTTTTCTAATTATGATATGTCTAATAATGATGATTTGATTGCAGATCCTAATAGTCCTACAAGACCAAAATGGGCAGCAAAGACCATTCATGCAGTTGGGGAACTAGCTGGAAATCCTAGTGACACTAGGAGGACTAGATCTTAGTTTGAGAGTGCCCTTTGTATGAAAGATCCTTTATTTGTTGAGAAGTGATATATGATGGTTGAATCAGATCCATAGACATATGAAGATTCGACACATGATCCAAGATGGCAAACAGCCATGAAAGAAGAATTCAACTTGCTCCAGAAGAACAACACTTGGGAATTGGTTGATCTTCCCCCAGGGAGGAATCTAGTTCAATGTAAGTGGGTTTTCAAGACTAAGTTTGCTGCTGATGGTTCACCTTTGAAATATAAGGCAATATTGGTAGCCAAGGGCTACTCACAAGTACATGGTATTGACTACAATGAAACCTTTGCACCGGTGGCAAAGATGGACTCCATAAGGCTAGCTTTAGCCATTACAGCTTCGAAGCAGTGGGAGGTACATCACATGGATGTGAAGTGTGCTTTCCTAAATGGAGATCTCACTGGAGATATTTACATGCAGCAACATGAAGGGTTTGTTTCTAATCCATATTTAGTGTGCAGGTTAAAGAAATCATATGGTCTCAACCAAGCCCCCAGGGCTTGTTATGCCAAGATTGATGGCTTTCTGCTATCATTGAGTTTTGTTCGATGCAAGTCTGATCCTAATGTCTATTTAAATCTGATTCATGGTTCTTTGATGATTATTGTATTGTATGTGGATGACCTTCTGATTACAGGAAGTTCAAAGAAAGAGATTGCCTCCTTGAAGGATGCAATGAACCATGCATTTTCTATGACAGATTTGGGATTTTTGAGCCAATTTTTGGGTCTTGAAATTGCTCAATCCCAACATGGAATCAAAGTACATCAGTCCAAGTATGCCTTATATTTTCTGAACGAGTTCAACATGAAAGATTGCAATCCAAGCAAGACTGCCTTCCTTTTAGGAGTTAAGCTTGAAGAAGCAGGTTCTTCTCCTATGGTAAATAATACACTGTATAGGCAGTTGATTGGGTGTTTGCTTTATCTTACACACACTCGACCTGATCTATCTTATGCAGTTAGTGTGGTTTCAAGATACATGGACCAGCCTCATGAGATCCAATGGAGAGCAGCCAAAAGGATCCTAAACTTTTTTTAAGGAACAAGAACTCATGGGATCTTCTACAAAGCAAAATCTGATCTTCATTTGATTGGATTTACTAACAATGATTGGGCAGGTGAAAACACAGATCGAAAGTCAACATCAGGATATGTGTTCATGCTTGCAGAAGGACCAATCATTTGGTCAAGCAAGAAGCAGAGTGCCATAGCACTCTCATCTATAGAAGCGGAGTATAGAGGAGTTGTAAATGCAACAACTCAATGTTTGTGGTTGCAAGGAATACTTGGAGAATGTGGCTTCGAATCAGAGTTTTCAACTATTATCTACTGTGATAATTAGAGCACCATTCAAATCTGCAATGATCCAGTTTAGAGACAGTGAACCAAGCACATTGAGATCCATATGCACTACATCAGAAAACTTGTGCATGATGGCACCATTCATCTACTCTTCTGTGCATCTTCAGAACAAGTAGCAGACATCTTCACCAAAGTTTTTTGTGAGAAGACATTCAGCAATCTCAAATCACTATTAGGGATTTCTGATCATGCTGTGAAGCATGATTGATGACAAGATTTTCAAATTTTGTTTTCATGTCCATGTTTAAGGGAGGATTTTTCCACTAGGTTTTTGCCTCTTTCCTTGGTTGTATGGACACGAAGTATGTAAAGGATGACTAAGCATTTTTTCTAGGCCCTATAGTTTTCTGATATTTACTCATAAATTCAGGCTTAAGGGGGGGTGTTAGAATAATAAACCCATAATTACCTACCTTAGACATTAATTAAATCATTTTTGTCTTATTACCTAGTCTCCTGGATTCCACTCTATGCTAGTTGCCTTCTACATGTCCTAGAAGTCAACACATGCCAAAAATGAGTCATGGAGCACTTGGGAAACTTCTTGGAAACCCATTTTAGCATGTCTGCTTTATTCCAGATCCTCCAGAGCGCATATCTGCTTTTTCTGAAAAGATATCTGTTTTATTGAGAATTAAGGCAAAAGGAAAAGCCATACTAGGTGTAGTTGACTTGGTTTTTGCCCACATCATCCTCCCTCATTTTATCCTAATAAAAGAATGTATGAGTTGTCTTTCCATCCCTCATTATCTTTCCTACTTGACTTAGCCAATTCGTGATCATCTTGGTGGATTTGGAAACTTCTTTATGCACCTATGGGGGATTTGACTAGATTTAGTAAGCCTACTTTTTGACCTTTTCGAATGGAATCCTTATGCATTCAAATATCTCATGTAATTATATATTTCACTAGCCTATTAATTCACAAATTTTGGCTATTGTACACTTATTCAATACATATTAGTGTTATGCTCCAATTTCAGTCTCCTTTGATGTTAATTTTGCATGTTTGATTAGCAATTTTGTGAGTGTAATTGTTCTATCTCTTGGGTTCAATTTCCACAATACCATTGCACCCCCTTAAAAATATTTCATCCTTGAAACATGATAGGAATACATATAATAAGATTGACTAAGAAACTTAGACCAATGATACCAAGAAATTGTTTCAAAATAGTTACATATTCTACCATCTTTCACATGATATAATTGCATTTTCATGTATTCTTTTTATTGTATGGTTTCATAATTCATTTGTGTGATCTATCTAATATCGTTAATTATAAGAAATCTAGAAAATTAAATTGGCTACTACTATGAAGTTGTTCTTTGTTCTTTGCAATTTTAGAACAAGGAATTGCAAAGTTTGTGTCTTTATTGGCTCAACTTCTTTGTGTGGATGGGTTTCATTATCCTTCATTCTTTAGTCATTACTTGAGAATAAAATCTAACAAAGCAATTGATTCATTTACACAAGAACTTCATTACTCAAAATGTATTATTTAGAGAAAGTTAGATGATTACTTGATTTAGGCTTTAAATGTATTTGCAAATCTCTTTCTTTACCTTGCAATAAATGAAAATAGTAAAAGAACAAATATTTTGGAGGAAACCATGGAAATGTTTGTTATTACCTTGTAGCATTGAGATGTAAAATATAAGGTCTATTTTGTAGCTCTTTATGTAGAGATAGATGGAGTGAAAAAAGTAGAGTATTTTCTCTATAAGATATAAGGATATCCTTAACATAATTGGGATTCTCATTACAATTTTGATCAATATAGGATAGTGATAGGTTGATAATTTCCTTATCTTAGAGGTAGAGATTTTGGGTGTTCATTATAGTAGTAGGCGTTTCATCATAGTGAGAGTTTGCATCAATCTTCTTATGATTGTTCCTAATAAATTTGTCTATATTTGTCCAAAATTGGAGGAAGAATGGGTTGATGCTTGACTATGTTAGAAGGCATATGCCACATCCAAACTCCTATGGTTCCATAAATAGGTAAAGTAATGGAATAAAATTAATTATCCCCTCATTGAAAAATATTATCATTTGTCCCATCTAAACATAATTATCATTTTATTATTGATCGAGGAGAAGGAAATCAGGTTCAATACTATTATAGAATTCATTTTACGAATCTAGAACTAACTCACATTATACATCTTGTAGACGTGTTCGAAATGGAAACAACTTCTATCTCTTGTAGTGTAGGATCCAAAAAAAGCTTTTATTCTTTTGATTTGCATCGGAGTACGATTGGAGGTAACAATGTTGCTTGGATAAAATCAAATAGATATAATGAGTTCATTATTGGGAAAATCAAGAGGTTATTGTGTCCAACGAGCTTCCAAAAAAGTTCTAATGGGAAATCAAAACAAGAAAATGAACATGCTAGAAATCAAAAGTGTAGAATAGACACCTCTTTGAAATATATAGTGTAAGTGCTTTGAAATTGCTTGTAATCTTTGGAGGTTAAAAATGTAATTTTTATAACTCTTCAATTTTGTTGAAATTGTAGTTCTTGGTTGATTAAAATGTGACATTGTTCCCTAGTATACTTGTTAAAATTATGAATTTGTAGTCGTTAAAATTGCAATTGCTACTAAATATTTTTTATTGTTGACTTTGGAACCATCAAAATTTCCATTAATTGTTGAAACTGCATGAATCAATTCCTAATATTAATGTTAGTACGTTGTGAAGCAACATATATATCGGTATGCAGTGAAGTAATAAAGAGAATTTGGAATTCTGAAATTATGGTTGTTGAAATTGGTATTTCTCCATTGTTTTCTTGTTGAAATTGTATGTTTGTAATTGTCAAAAATGTTGGTATGTGGTATTCTACTTTTAACATGCCTATTAATACTCCCCTTGTTCCCAATTATGAGATGGAACCCTAAGACAAGGGGTTAAAAGTTCTATAAAGTGGCATTTGATCCCTAAGATTTACTGAATATTTTAAATGACCAATATTTACTTATTGCAAAACTAATTACCACTAAGGATTTGATGTTAAATTATATATTTGTAGTTTTGGGCATTGAATTTAGATAGTTATATTTTATTATTTTTTTCGTTTTCATAAATGTTTATGAAGTTAGACACGGGTTGTAATTATTTTTAATGTTTTAATAAATTAGCGGTATAGAATACTAAGTGAGTGAAATTGTGATTATTAGTTTATCTTAAAAGGTTGATGAAGTTAGACATGTTTGAGATGACAAGTTTGGGACATCTTCACTACAATTTTAGAATTGAAGTGACCCATAATACAAAGTACATATTCATCTCCTAGACGAAGTACATTGGAGAATTATTGAACAAGTTTGGCATGATAGAGTGTAACCCTCTATCTACTCTAATGGAATAGAAATTGGAGCTCACATCAAAATAAGGGAATTGTTTTGAGTATGTAAATAAGTACATATAGCTTATGGGGAGCCTTATCTAGCTTACCACCAATTGACCAGATATTTCATTTACAGTTGGGATCCTTTCTAGGTTCATGCAAAAACCTTGTGAAGGACATTGGTATGCCGCAAAAAGAGTTCTAAAATACTTGAAGGGGACTTAGGAATTTGGACTCAAATATTCTAAAGTGGATGACTTCAAACTAATTGGATATTCTGGTTCACGATTTGATGGAGACAAAGAGAATGGAGTGACTACTTTAGGCAACTTCATGAGTCTTGGATCAATAGTTATCTCCTATAGATGATGCAGACAACCTATTCCATTAGAATACACAATAGAGGTAAAATGTGGGTTACAACATAATCAACTAAGGAGATTGTGTGGCTCGAAAAAATACTCGAACATTTGTAGGAGAAATAGGTGAATACTACTCCTCTACTAATTGACAATACTTTTGCAAACAAGTTGTCCAACAATCCCAAATTCCATGATCGAACCAAGCATATCAATGAAAAGTACGGTTTGATTCAATATCATGTAGAGGACAATATAATTCATTTGAGACATTGTTCCACAAATGAGCAAATTGCATATTTCTTCATTAATGAGCTTGGAAAAGAGAATCTTGAAAACTTCTGAAAAATGACTATAATCATGAAAACCCCTTCGGATTAAGGGGGGCTATTGGAAACCTAATTTGCAGGTTTCAATTGGAATTTATAATTTATAAATACTTTAGAAAATGAGCGGTCACATTTGTAACCATAAGGACAAAGGTCACTATGATACCAATGTCAATCCTTGGAGTTATTCTTCCAAGCCTGATAATTATTAAACAATAATGTTGTGCAATTTCGTTTTTAGAGTCCAGTCCTTTCAAAAGTATTTTTGGAAAAAGTTGAGATAGTTCAAAAATTAGCCTTATTATAGGATCTACATGTTAAAATACAAGCCACATACTAAGAACTCTGCATAATAAATGCAATTGCAATTTATTATATGGGTGCATCCATGGAGCTGGGTACAATTTTTGGCAAGGAGATTTTGTAAAAAATGAAAAAATATACCTCGATCGATCTTTTATTAAACACTCAATTGATGTTTTAACACCTTGATCGAGGGTTTAATAAAAGCTCGATCGAGGTTTCGATAAACGCTCGATCGAGCTTCTCATAAACCCTCAATAGAGAGTTTCAAACCTCGATCGAGGGTTAAAAAGACCTCGAACGAGCATTTTTAATCTTATATAAATAGGCAACAAATCCATCATTTAATTCACTTCGTTTGTTGGATAGAATATGGTCATTTATATTCATTTGTCGATATGGGTTGTAGAGTAATTGGGTTATATATGTAATTGATCACATGTATGAATCCAATCAATCACATCTATAACACCAATTACTCTATGACCAATATCTATTCATAAAATGTAGAGGAAGTGGCAGTAGTAATGCGTTTACTCATTTTTTCTTCAAGGTATGTATTATTACCCACAAGTATATCATTCTTCTAGTCGAAATTATGTTTTATTAAATTTTATTATCATATAATTCTATGTTTTAGAGACCTTCATCGAACTGATAGCTTGATATTGACATTGTATTTCCATATGCATTGAATGTAAAGTTTCATTTAATGAAGTCTTCCAAAAGATGCTTGGACACCTTGTATTTTGAATCCCCATTTGAATTCATGTCATTGAACAATTTCAATTCTTGTTGAAATGAGAATTAATATCAAGTTTAGTTTCCATACTTTTTGTTTTTTGGATCTCATAGTCATCATAACACCTTTTCTTTTATTTATTTTCCTCCACTCTTAGCATTATGAAACACCAAAACAATTAGTCACGTGTTATTGATGTAAATTCTAACGCCATTCAATAATTTACAAGCAAAATTAACTGCAAATGTGTGGCACAATAACAATTTTGAAGAGTAAACAATGGACATTGATATAACCCAAGGAAATGAGGTCATATTTTTTTTTCATGCTCACATTTTCATTTCTCTAAAGGTACTAAAAGTACTTTTCTCCTTCGTATATAATTTTTAATTTAAAAAAACTACAATTATGTGATATGACTCTGAATGTAACACTAATTTTTATCTTAATCGTTCTGTTCTATTCCACCTTGGCCTCTGGGCTTTAAATATATGTCCCGAAGATCTATACCATAGGTATATCGTAGTCCTGAGAATCCAGGTCGAGTGGACACAACTCGCCTAAGTTCAGCTCATCAACTGAATTGCATGCATCATTGCTCTCATTGGTTCAATGCAAAAAGAATACTATGACAATGATGCATGCAATTCAGTTGATGAGTTGAACTTAGACGATTTGTGTACACTCGACCTGGATTCTCAGGACTACGATCTACCTATGGTATAGATCCTCGAATTAGACATTTAAAGCTCAGTGCCCAGGGCGAAATAGAACATGACGATTAAGATAAAAATGAGTGTAAATTCAAAGTCATATCACATAATTGTAGTTTTTTAAAATTAAAAATTATATACGAAGGAGCAAAGTATTTTTAGTATTTAAAACATTTCACTACATTTCTGTACTACATTGTATACACATTGGATATATTGCTGATAAGAATCAAATGATGTTGAAATTCCTTACCAACCATTGAATATAAGCATTAAAAAAAATTAAATGCATGTAGTTCACAGACTCTAAAATTATTGTTAAAGCTCCAAAATGAATCTCTGGAATCACCATAAGGTTTCACAACTATTGGTTAAAGTTTTGAGTTATCATGCTAGGATGCATTGAAGGGTTTATTGTATCTACGTCATGGTCATTTTGCTACAAACAATAGTTTGTCCACTTGGTCACTACACACAATATTCATAATCAATGTAATCTATAGTGTTGTTTAAATCCATGTCTCTTTTCAACATAGAGTTCAATGTTTTTGTTAATATCTTTGGTCCAGAAAAAATTTAAACTTCATTAAATTTAGTTATAAGGAGGGACGCAAGGTCGCATATATGGGGCGCAACATATTATTATCACTACGAAAAAGCCTTTTTTATGAGTGGAGCGAGTTGGCATGTCATGTTTATTTCATGAGTCTTATCCATTTGCTATATTCTTAATGTGCTCGTGTCTAGAAGAAACATATTGGTAATAGGTTATAATTGTCAATTATGATTATGTACACATTTATCTATACATTGAGAGAGTTCTAATCATATGTTTTAGGTGAACTATGGAAAGAGTTTTCTTGTTCTTTAAACTTTGATGCCTCTTTAATAGTTTCAAAAAACTAAATCTAAAAAACAAAGGACATCTTCGCTTGTTACTAGTATATTTCACTATGGTTATGAGTATTATATTATTGCTCCTTCAATTCTTCTTCTTATGCATTTATATTCTTATCATTTATTCGGATATGAAAACTAAAAAAATTTAAATTCTTTATATTTATTACAATGTTGAGAATAAGTATCCTTTTTATAATTCTTTTTTATTTTAATTTCATTATTTTTTTACTTGTGTTTTTTTTAATTTTTACATTTACCATCTTGAAAAATTATAATTTCCCATTTCCCCTTTATTCTTATGTAATTTTTCTTTTAAATTCTCTTAGATGGGTCCTTGAAACCCATTTCTAAAATGTCCTACATGAACATAATATTATATATAATACACATACATATAAGCTAAATCTTATATCCCGAAAAAATATGCTAGTATATTGGTAGTCATGTACAAACCTTTTTTTCAAGTGTTTAAGAGTAGCTCGGTCGAGGGTTTAATAAAACCTCGATCAAGGGACTGAAAAATGGAGATTTAGCCCTCTTACAATCAAATCAATGTTTCTCTGTGTTTTCTAGAGGTGTAAACCCTGTCATTCATGGCACACAACTGAGTGGAGTTCATACCGATAGATTCTTCATCGAATCCTCTATCCATTGAGATATCATGCATGCGTTTTGGCATTCATATGGATTTTTTTAATTAGTTCTAAAACTTACACTTAGAAAACTAGACAATAGCTTCTAAGCAGCTCAAAGAAAAATACGCAGGGTAAAATATACACATCCAAAATTTTTGTAAAAATGCACAACCCACACATCGACGTGTCCTCTTCAAAAATGTGTCTTTGGTTTTTCAATTTTTGAAAACATTGAAAAAAAATTGGGATGGAGACACATGTGTATAAAATGATGNTATATATATATATAAATTATTAATGTAAGATTGAATTATTGGGGTTGGACATGAGCCACTTATTAACTTCTTCAAATTGTTAAGGTCACACAATTCATTAAATGCAAAAATTCACACGTTAAATGATATCAGAATATTTAAAAAAAATATCATTGGGAAGCCAACATAATATTATACAATTTGTTTTTTTACTGCAAGTTGAAATTCACATGGCATATATGCGTTTCGAGGGCTTCTATCTAGCACATGAGTAAAAATTCAGGTTTTCATCACCAAATTTGGCCAAAAAGTGTTACCCACCTTCATGGAATCACCCAAGTACTCTTGATTTCATCTTGCATGTATTGATGATGTAGAGTCTTTGGATGAGTGTCAAAACTAGACTAACAAATTTGTGAAACCATGGAGACACCAAGAATTGACAACATTTCCCCCATTTGGAAATATCAGCGATGTAGAGCACGACAATGAAGCACTTGTGATTGACAAAGATTATGATCGTGTTTCTGATTTAGTTGGAGAAGGTGATGTATTTGCTGTCATTTCACCGGTAGATAATCCAGAAAAAGAGCATTATTGTTTATTGAGATGCACTAGGTCAAAAAGCACATTGATGCAAGAATTTAAAGACCCGTCAAATTATACATATGGTGTGGGTTCAATGGTTTTAATGGGACCTTTCTTTGCAGAAGTAAGGAAATGTAAAGACCATATTCTTTTTCAATACTACGAGTAAGATGTTATATGTGCTCAATACAATCATTTGGTCATAGCATTCCGGTTGCATTTGAAGGCAGTGAAGAGTAATGCTATTCTAATTATTGACAATGGAAATTGTCGATAGAAGATCATAATGCCATTCTTGATAATATGCCATTGGCACATTTCATATGAATAAAAAACACATCAAGGTTGACGAATTTTTGTTCTTTGATTCAAGGGTGGGTGGGTGGGAGGGGCCAAATGAGCTTCCACCTTCACGTGGTTGGCCTCGTCAGTAGAGAATATATAATTCTCGAAACTAAGAGAAGCTATTTCTAACAATATTAATTTAAATATATTATGGGTTTTGTTAAAGCTAGATTCATATATGTTCTTGATGTTACTGATGTTTTAATGACTTTAAATATAAATATTGAGTTTGAACATTATGGAACACCATTTCTATTTCTAGTGTTACATATATTTATAACATAAGTAGGTACAATCTCATGATTTTGTATTACTAATAAAAATAACCAATGAAGATATAGTTCAACCTCAAGTTATCTCAAAGTTGAATTAAAATTCAACTACCACTAAACTGAAATGTGAAATTCTATAGTTGCTTTCAATTACCAAATTCATTTAGGTATAAAACATTTAATTCTTTATTAAATATTTATTTTAAGTTAAAAAATCAATTATATTATATCCAACATTTTCCTATGTTTTTATTTATAATTAATTTATTAAATTTTGGGTTGCTACCCTTAGTAACATTTTTCTCATTCTTATTGAACATATAGAGGGAAACACTTAAAGCAAAGGAGTAAAATATATTGAAACATTCTTTTCAACTTTATATTGAGACAACCTTTTGTAATGTATAAACGAAGGGCATATACATGTAATGAAAATAAGTTGGATTGAGAACAAAATGAAAGAACATTAAAATATCATAGAGAGATCGAGATATAGTTTAAATGTAAAGAATTTTATTCAAAATCAATTTCTATTAATGAATTAATGGTGGAAAACACTTCAATGCATAACTCAATCAAAGGAGCTAGGATGATGGCAGTTTATCTTTGGGAAGAAATGTGATGGTCACACAAGTGGAAAACCATAATTTAATTTAATTTTTCTAAAACTTATTAACAAATTATTTTCAATAGCAAAGGCCAATAGAGGAAAATATATATCAAACATTTACTAGAAACAAAAAAAGTTTGTGTGTGTAGGGGGTGGGGGGGAGGGGGAATACTTTTGGATGTTTACTCTTGAAAAGGGTGAAAACAATTTTCTAGGACACTACTCTAGAGTTTATTTATATCTATCACACTCTTCTATAACTTGTGTTTTTCTAGTGCACTCCTCCGTCTCTCCTTCTCATATGACTCCTCCTCAAATAAGTTATCTAATATGTATTCTATCATTTTCTCAAATTGTCTATAAATAACTTCTAGATTACCTCCCATAATGTATTTCTTTTCTCTTATCTCTCCATCCTCTCCTCAAATACTATCTAATATGTCTTCTCTCCTTTTCTCAAATTGTTTATATAGAACTTCTAGATTACCTCTCATAATGTATTTCTCTTCTCTTATCTCTCCATCCTATCTTTCTTCAATTATTATAGATCCACTTTTGAATTTTTTTGTTAAATGCCCCATCCCTTCTTCTCTTACCCCCTTGGTCACATGGGGATTACACCTCCATTGCATCTGGTGTCATTTTCATTAATCATTTTTTCTACAAATAGAACTTTTACATACAATGATATCAATTTTATCCACCTCCCTCTTAGAACTTCCTCAAAATTACTTAAGTTTTGTGTGTTGAAAGTGCTGATATATTCAATAGAAAAATCCATTACTATAACCTTATTTTACAAGCATTAAAACCAATAGTATATTTTTCTTTTCAATAGTTCTTGATTATAGATGATCAACTCTTAGTATTGATGGGCCTAATCTTTCACCATGCTAGATATACATTATAATGAACTACATTTCCTTATTTGAAAATTTGATTTCCCTTTCTTTGTATCTATCATCTAAAGGGTTTCCATGACATAAATTATTATTTCCTCAGTGAAAATTGTGTTCTATTGTAGGAATGGAACCAATTATTGCCTCTAAAAATAAACCATAGTTTAGCTAGTAAAACAATAATAACCTACTGACAATGGAATTTTCAATATTTAAACGGAGATAAGGTCTCACCCAAAAATGATAATAATTACAAAAAACATGGTTACTTATATAGCATGAAAATACAATTTAATCATAAACCATGCACACCATTGAGATTAAATGACAAACAAGATTCATCCATTTATATCACAAAATTTTTACAATGGAAACCTTGTCATAGTCATAAGATTGGTTCATGCAATCTCCTTAAATATTATGTGCACTAAATAAGAGATTCAAACCCTAACTCTAATCTATTTCATCATGCTCATACATTCCAATCATAAAATCTAATTACATTCCTATATATAAGTTTCAAAATGCCAATAAACTTAGTTTTGAATAATTACAATTATTTATAATATGGACACATGACTTAGCATGATACATTTTGATGCATTGATTATCTTGGTATGTTGGTATTTTTGGTGCACTGAAAAAATAACTCATGTACATATTGGTATGTTGGTCTTTTTGGTGCGCTATAAAAATAACTCATGCACATACTCAAAACTTTGAAAATAGGGTGATGAAAAACAAGAACATTATGTCGCATGAATAGTGATGGTGATAAAATACAACAATTTTATCTTCACAAATGTGTCAATGGTGATCTTATCATCAATATTTCTGTCATGAAGATTCTAAAACAATTCCACTAACTTGGCATTAGTTTCATACTCATCTCTTCATATATGAAAGTGCACCATAGCCTTTTCATTCAATGAAACATGAGCATGAAGATGGAAAAACACCTTTCACATTATCCCTCATAGTATATGGAGGTCTATCTTCATATGGTTGCTTAAAATATTAACCCAACAACAAAGTTCATCATCTTCATCTAATTGAACCATAAATATTTTATGCTTACACAATATCTTCACCAAGAACACACTCATTGACATTAAATGCTTGTAACATTTACCTTGTTTTATTATTTGTATACCTTGATAATGAGTTTTAATCATAACATTTACATTTCTGTATTGTCTTAAATTTTATTTGCAACCATGTTCTCAAATAAAATTGTGATGAAAATGTATATTGCTGCAACTACTAATAAAGAAATATAAATGGTTTAGAATTGAATTAGTGACTTATGTTTTTATCTTGTACATTAATAGAGTGTAAAAATCCTCTTATTATACATACAATAAAAACATTACTTTATTAATTTTCTACAACAATTGGAACGATTTTTTTAACAAATTATTTAGAATTTTAAGGAGTGGTTCAAAATTCTTCATGAATTATATGTCAAAACCATACCAAAAAATACATCTAAAATCATCATGATACAAATAAAAACGTTTTAATTACGACTATTTATCTTTTTTCTTTTAAAAATGGGTCAAATTTACAAATACATATTACCATTCAAATGTAACTGTTCAGATTCAACAAATGAATAATTACATATATGATCTAGTGTAGTCGTCATTCTGGATAATAACCGCAGTAAAGATGATCATAAGCTGTTGTACATGGTGCCAAAAAACATGGATAATAAGCTGCATAAAGATTATCACCAGTAGTTGTACATGGTGCAAAAAAAGTTTAAAAACAAATTACATGTAGATAAACATAAATAATAGCCGACAGTTCATCAACATTTGGATGGAAAATTTTGTTCACAAATCCAATAGATGGAGATTTGTAAGGGTAAGCATATGGTAACTCAACCGGGATCTTCCAAATGCCACATTCATAAGGGCCTAAAATGTTACACACAGTAGACATGTTATGTCATATCATAACTTGAAATAGACTTTCAAAACCAAATAAGAATCTATCTATAATTTGGTTGTTAAAAAGACTTTCAAAACCAAATAAGAATCTAAGAACATGGAACTGAAAAGTTGCTAAACACTAAGACGGTAAAATAATGTGAACAAAGTAAACACTGCATACATAACAAGAGGACCCTAAACCCAAAATTCGGAAAACCTAAACTATTGCAACGATTGAAAGGAATAAAAACAACTTCAAAAGAGAAAACAAATAGAAAGAAAACACAAAAAAAGTTCAGTTTGATCATCTCAATCACTGGTTTTTTCTGAAATAATCAACAATCAGCAATAAATCAGAAATACAAAAAGCACACAGGAAGAATGTCAAAGAGAAAAGGATCCAACAAGAAGAAAGATGGGGAACATGAGTTGAGCACAGAAAAATGAAGGTGTAAATGATGAGAGTTCAAGCTGACATCTTTTCCAAAAGTGTTTACTGAGAGATGATGAGTCATCTGAAAATAAATCCATGATTAGCAACAATGATTCTGTGCATGTAGTTGCAGAGGATGACAGTCAGCTCTGTAAGATCAGCTTTGTGGGTATGAATGTAATCCTATGGGTGTGAAAAAGGGGGGAGATGGCCAAACAAAAAATATGAGGCCATAGGAGAAGTTAGTCAAGGTTTTTTTGTTGTATTTACAATTTTATTATTGACTGAGAAAGGGAAGATTCATCAATTACTGTGTGCTTTTCTCTTATATAGACGGTGTGTAATGTATTTAAATGTTTTGATGAATGTTAGTTAATGAAGAAGACTTTTTACTGTGCATAACCCTAATGAGGAACCAGCCTAAATGGATAAATCATTGCAAGATATGTTTTGTGTGCGTGCATACCTAATCTTGGGGAAGAGATAGAGAAATTCTGAATGATTATATGATTGTGTGAAGCATAGAATAGGTTTCGGATACCTGTAGTTCTATGTAACTCTGTGTGGGTATAATTGATGAAACAGAGTTGTGTAGAATCTTCTTGGAAGATTACAGTTCGCATAGCTGGGTAGAATCTATATAAGGGGTTCTAGTTCATATGAAGTTGGATAGAACCTGTATAGGTTCCAATTTTTGCAAAAGTCTGTCTAAGACTTAACAGAGTACTATAAAGGACATGTCAAATGTGTGGATTGTGTGATAAGGGACGAGTACTCCTGTACAAATCTATCTCGCAGAATGGAAGAATGAGATAGGGAAGGTGAATTTCCTATGAACTTCATGAGACAAGATTAATTTTTGTGTTATTGTAGTAGAGCCGAGAATCTATAGGCATCACAGACTAAATGTGTAAATCTGGAAGAGATCAATCGAATGGATTGTACACAGTCAATTAAAGGGTCCGTGTCTTTGAATTTCATATGAATGATAGCTGTGTGTTATCCATGGTGATCGAACGATAGGGAATTGGTGAAAAATTGTTAAGTGTTTGACTTGTTGAAGAAGAAATTTGTTCACGGGATAACAAATTGAATATGATGAAAATCATCTGAAAATAAATCCATGATTCATAACAATGATTCCATGCATGCAGTAGCAGATGATGACAATCAAAATTTTGCACCCATTAGTAAGGGCAATAAATTTGTTGGAGGAAATCTAGGCTATCTAGACAGTAAACAAGCAACCATTTTTTACTTGAGCCAGAAATGGGCACTAAAGATCAAATGACCAGAGAAGATACTGGTTTGAAAAAAATATTTGAATTAGAATCCATTAGTGGCAAGCCTATCCTAGAAATTAAAAAGGCTATATCAGATTAGAAGCTGTTGCACTCCTTGAGAGGGCCAATTCTACCATGGTTGAAAAAGATGTTGCTCTCACTTATCTGAGAGAGAAATTATTAATTCACAAGAGGAAAACAACATATGACTCATTTCTTGTTTCTAAACAACATAATGATATGGAATTATCTTGTACATATTCAAAAAGGGGTGCAAGGGTTGATGACGAGCACAAGATTACTGAGAACAGTGATCGACTGCACAGCCAACAATGTTATGGCCAATTCCTAGTGGATGATTCGTTCATGGTCCCAACCAGATATACATTGCATGAGCATGTCAATAGAGAATGGACGACTGACATAAATGTGGGCTCTGAGGTTACACCAATTGATAAAGTTGAACAACCTTCCTATAATGTCCCAAAAAACAAATATGAAAAGTCTATTATCTGGGAGCCTGCTGAATTGTATATGATGCCAGAGAGAAATTCTGAAAGAGACTCCCTAATTCTAGCATGGAATCCTATGAAAGATAACGATCCCCAAGTTTTAGTTAACAATGCTGATAAAATGTATCTTGATGAAGACTCCAATGGTCAGGCGAATGAACAAGGGTCTTTGCCAAGGAAACAAAATGATAAAATTTTCAAGTAACTATCAAGAATGTAAATAGGATGCAAGGATGGGAAATTGAAAGAAAAGAAAGTCCCAACAACGAAAAAAATTGAAATAGCTGCAAGGAGCAAAAAATCAACAAAGTCGACTTCATTGTCCGAAGCAGAGTTTAATGAATATGTTTGTCATTGATGAAAATATTAATGACAAAGGACAAATGAAAACTGGCAAGATTTAAGGCATGAACAAGATATATCACATGGTTTGAGGATATGGTACAAGCATGGAATTGACAAACAAGAAAAATCTTGGTGACATGGCTTAATAAGATTGGCACAAGACATGAAGACAAGATGACATGGAGGACGATGACTTGACATAAAAGACAATAAGAAAAATAACAAGTGGACAAACAAGGTGTAAATTCCAATAATTGACAAAATTCAAACTAGAATGACATGGGAGATGAAGTGGACAAGGAGAAGAGGCTGCAGGTATCTTCTACAACCAGTTGTGTGCATCATTATTAAGGTTGCGTGGGCATGAAAATGGAAAATGAATATTGGATGGCATGATGGTAAACTTGTTGGCTGTGGGCATGCTATGGGAATTCCCACACCCTAGCTACAGGATTCCCATGTGCTAATGCATGAAGATAGAGACGGGGATCACTTCATGACTAAGCAATTTCATTTAGATTTATTAAATGATAAAATAGACATAAATGAGACAAGTAGGCTTCTATACTTAATAAGTAATTATTGGAAATAAAATATTATTTGATGAATAAAGAATTAAAAATAAATATGAAGAAGTCGGCTCCATTCAAATAATTTAATTCATTCTTTGACAGGTCGGCTGCAAAACCTCATGGGAAACGAGTATAAATAAGCCAACGTTTTGATTTTTGAATTAAAAAATTTGGATAAGCTCTGAGGAATTTCGTGGGCTCATTGGGGAAATTCGTGGAGCTTGACTGAGGCTGCCTCAGACCTGAGCTTTTACAACAGTGTATAATTTATGTTTTGAAGTGAAAAGAGATCGTAGTTGTGACCGTTTTTAAGGGAAGCTTGTGGAGTATACACAGAGATCTAATTTTGGTGATTTTGTGGAGAATTTTGAAGGCTATAACAACAATAGTTTATTAGTAGCGAATTTTATTGTGACTATTTTGAAACAACAGAGAAGTGTTCTCCTTTACTGCTTTTTTTATTTCATGTTGACAGTCCCTCGATGGTGACTAGAGTGTTCAAATGAAGTCGCGGATGTTCTAAGTTTGGAGCAGTAGCCAAGATAAGTTTATGTGGAAAAGAAGAACCAAAAACATTCTTGAAGTCTTGGTATGAACAGATTCTTGAATTCTTGTATATGAGAAATCAACAGTGCATTGACATAGGCAAAACCTTAATGACAAAATAGACCTATGATGAATTGGTTTGATGATTGGCTTGACACGCGATATGACCTTGATGACAGTGACTTTCTTAACATCAACAATATTGAAGAATTTTTATGCACAGTGAAGAAGTGATCTCAGTCCTAGTCCAAAATCCTTGAAGACATGGAGTTATATAATGACATGATCAACAACTAGTGCAGGACAATATAAATAGTGACTCTTGGGGTCATGAGCAGTTGTGATACTTGAGTAGACGTGAATATTTGATGGTGACAACTATGATACGATCAGTGAAATGACAATGGATAGGAGGATTATATCTCGTGTCTCTTATGCAATGTGTTGATGATTATGTCAAGAAGAACAACAACCAAGATCTAGTATTGCAGATGGGGAAGAAAGGTGGTGGATTAAAATCCAATGGCATGGTTTCAAATTCAACTGCAAATGACTTGGATAATTTTAATTCAAAGAAAAATAAATCACTTGTCACAAAGAAGATTGCTTTACCTGTCAGTGAAAAATCTTCCTGTGTGCTTTTTGATTTTTCTACTGTGGTAGAGATCATTCAAATCATCATTACTTGCAAAGGTCTAAGAGAATTTTCCATCCAGTCCCATGACCAAAACATCAAGAAAATGAACACAATAAAAATTAGTGTTATCCATAATTTCAAGCAAACTGCCAAGAATGCACCAGATAAAACTTGAATCCATGCCCTTTTAGGTTTCAAGGATTGGCCAAAATAGACAAGAAAGAAATGAGGATTGAAGTCTCAACCTTGTAAAATGTTGTAACATAACCATGACATTAAAACTAATGGTTAAAGGTTTTAATATGGATTATACTTTACATGAGTAGTAAAAAAGGAATAAACCAAAGACATGATAAAAAAGTTCTATACTCAAATAAAACAATTTTGAAAAGAATAAATCCCTTTAAGAAAAATAGAAAATATATGAGAACAAAGATAGAATCTATATCTCAAAATTTATGTTTGCCTCTAATTTCAAAACAAGTTCCACTCCATGAAATTATAGATAGAACTCCGACCTCACATAGTTTGCAATTGTCTATCAAAAATATATCTTTACTGTGGCTTGGGACAGTGCGAGTGTTGGATTATCAGTGATTAGTTCACCAACCAAAATAATAATTTCCAATTTTCATATAGCAAACAATAAAAGATTTAACAAGATAAATAATTAAACAAAGGGATAGCTTATTAAAATCAAAGATTTATTTTTTAAATTGACGAGGCACAATGGTCAAAAGGTGGCATATAAGCAAGTGCAAAGTCTCGGATTAACAAATATTTGTTCACTAACCCAAAAAAAAATTACAAATTTACATATAGCCAAAAGATGAAAGATTTATCTCAACTTCATATTTGTTGAAGGAACCTATGTATGAAGATGAGATCGCAGTCAGAGAGTTGAAGAATGAATTAATTTCTGAAAGTAATTCTAAAACTCAGAGGAAATAATTTTTTTTTGAAGAGGGAAATGTCCACAGTGGCATTAAGGATATACATGTGACATAAAAAGAAGAAGAGGACAGCCAACAACCTGAAGATGATGGTGTTGAATCTATTTTGAAGCAACAATGGAGAAGGTAGTTAAATGTCTTAAGCATCTTTTAGTTCAAGTGCTAGGAAGACTGGTTCAAACCTAATGTCAAAGGATGCATACAAGGTGTTTTTGTGTATGGTAATTTACGCGTAGAAGAATGGATGAGATACAATAGGCTTACTGCGTAGAAGCAGTTGAAGGGGTTGTAGATAGAAAAAAAAAGATATTACGTCTCCTGTGCATCCCTAAGTGGATCAAATAGTGGGAGAATTACAATATAAGGTCTGGAAGCCTAGAAGGTTACAACCAACAAGACATTATGATATTAGAGCTTATGGACAGTTGCAAACAAAGGTTTGGGACCCAGGAAGATAAATAATAAAGACACATGACTAGGTACAATGCAAGAAAGATAGATAATTTTGTGAACTATGAGGAAAAACATCAACTAACTTTTACAAGATAGATCATCCATACATGTCTAAGGAGGAAACATAAAGATCCCAGTTCAGTATATCCGAGGAAGTGATCGGGGAAGTGTACTAATATCAATATCCTCAGAGGAGAAATAGTGTCATCCTCAAGACATCCAATATGATGCTAAAAGACTCAATCATCCATACTTGAAAATAAAGAAACCAAAAGGTTGAAGAGAAGGAGGTACAAGCTTTGCTCTAGAAGAGCTATAGCTTATCTTCCCCAATAGATATTTCCTCATAATATTCATTGAAGGAAAGTAGGCCCATAGCCATGGGGAAAACTTCCTTGGATAAACTGTCTACCCTCTTATTGTGTTCTCTAAAGACATGATGAAACTCTAAAGTGTGAAAGAAGGCCTTCAACTCCATAATGTTTTCAAACCAATCATCCAGATTGAGGGAAAAGAGAAATTCCTTATCATCTAAGCCCAATTAATGATTATATAAGAGTCCCCATATACATGGAGAGATGGAATTCCAATCTCTTTTGCAAAAAACAATAGAGCCCAAAGAGCCAATAGTTCCGCTCTGGTGTTGCTGTTGTGCCCACATCCCATCTTGATGCTCTGGTGTAGGTGCTCTTATATAGTCTGTGTCAATGCATTTGAGTTTTGATGAATGTTATTTTTTGTAGAATAATTTAGTTGTGCATAAACCAAAGAAAACCACCCCAATACTAGGGTTTTACCTTTATGAAAACTCCAAAAACTATGCTAACAGCCATCTATCATAAAATAGTGCATACCAGCTCAAAGTGTCCACATGTGTGGGCTCAAAACATTATCCAATGCTAGCGCATGAGTGAATAAGACTACGAGTGAAACCCCCATAAGAAAGCAACACTGGGAATAGGTTAAATCACCAACTAACTACATGAATATGTGTTCCCAAGCTGCCAAGTGTGAAGGACAAGAAAACAATGAACTGTTAACTGCTCAATACAATGAAAAGTACATACAATGAGTGTGGAGAACTATTGATTTGCAACTAGAGAAGATCAATCTAAACCTTCGCACCGAAACACCAATGGCTCCTGGTTTTATGTGGGGTGAAAAGTCAAAATGAAAGTCAATATTAATATATATATATATATAATAAGTTTGGGGAAAAAATATACCAAAAGTAATTAAATATTAACAAAAATAAATATCCATACCTACGTCCCCAGTGGAAATTTCGAAACTAGAATTTCCTCAACATCTATATTTGTGCCACTAGCCTTTGTTTCTTATGGGTCAAACAAATTCGTATCATCAACGTCGTCATCATTCATGAATTTGGTATACTACATAAATTTCATATAATTTATAGAAATTATATTTGGAGAATAAAAACATTAGATTTCATATAATAAATTTCATATATTATAGCATACTTACGTACCATGCCTCTGTTTTGATTTTGTCGAGCTACAAATCACTTATAATTGTCTCTACAGTATGTAGGTCGAATTCCACCCCTGCCAATGCAGCCCCAACACGGTCTCTTATCTCTTCCCTCACCCCTCTTGCTATTCAGGATGTCATTTCCAACTCCTCTGGTAAAGCTATGAATCTAGGATGTGGTTGTAATAATCAAGGCATCGGATGCCTATAATGAACATCTCATCGTGCATCAGGTCGTTCATATGTACGACCTTTTCCAACACCATAGAAATTGGATCACGTATTTGTATAGTCGGAGTCCATGTTAAACCAAAACTCTGTAATCAACATCTTAACACAATATTGAGGAACCTCGTCATTATTTGGCAACATCCCATATGCACACAAGAACCTCGAATAAATATGTGGTGCAATCAGTGGATCATTGAATCTTGCAATCCTTAGAGTTTTTTTGTCTTTGGGATGCAAGTCAAAACATGAAAAGACCATTTATTTTGTGACAACTTTCTTTACTTCTTCAAACTTGTGGCGACCCATCACTGAAAATCGCTTCCTACTCATCATATCATGAAAAATATGGGTTGATGGTCCAACCCCAATATATGTCTCGATCAAACTATTTAGATTGTGCAAAACAATTTGGAGACATTGTTGAGTAACAAAAGAGAGATTTGAAGAATCAAGTTCTGCCTGCAATCTCGAGGAATGATCCTTCATCTCTTCCAAAGTCATCATAGCGATGTTGTCTTCCCAAGGAGTCTCCTTAGGAACATCTCTAGGATGACCGTAAAGAGGATCATATCTTTCATTGTGAGCATACTGATGCACCAGACAATGTCTCCTTGTCTTGGGAGGTGGAATAGGATTAGGAGCAACAAACCCTGTAAGAAGTAAAATGTGTGTGCAAGTATTAATATATATATATAATTTGTCAATCAAATTATACAAATTTGAATAAAATGTGTTCATTACAAATACCTGATGCATCCTCTTCTGCCCCGTCATTATTATTAGAATGTCTAGAAGCCCCTGTACAAAACAAAAAATTGGCAATCACATGTAAGTTAACAAGAAAAATAATCTAATTTTTCAAAAATAACACAATCATGTCAAAAAAGAATTCTGGTCAGAATGTACATGTAAACAACCTATACCTGGTGATGGCATATCTAAGGAATAAGGCACTAAGTGTGTCCTATGTGTTTGTGCATCGGCCCTTGTAGACCCCTCAGGCATACGTCTGTCATGCTCAGAGCCACCACTTGTGCATGTAACAAGATCTTAGAAAGATGTGTAAAATAAAATTTATGTTTATATAGACTTGAGTATGACTTAAATAGCAATTGAATTTACCTGACGATGACCTCAGGGAGTGTGGCTGCATAGTAGCCAAGATTGTTTCAGCCTGAAGCTGTGCATGATAAGAATTTTCTACATATTAAAAAACATGACAAATGGTCTTTTCAGTCAAAATATACGTAAACAATCTCCACCTGGTGATGGCATCCTATGTGTTTGTTCACCAACCCTTGTAGACCCATCAAATAGACGTCTGTCATGCTGAGAGCCACCACCTATGCACAACAAGATCTTAGAAATATGTGTAAAAGAATATATATGTTTATATAGACTTCAACATGAAATGAATAACAATTGAATTTACTTGACGATGACCTTAGGTAGTGTGGATGCATAGTAGCCAAAATTGCTTCAGCCTGAAGTTGTAAAGCTGTGCATGATAAGAATTTTCCACATATTAAAAAATATTCCAAGTAAGAATTCTAATCATAATGTATGTAAACAATATCTACTTGGAAATGGCATTGTATGTATTTTTCCACCAGCCCTTGTATACCCCTCAGATAGACGTCTGTCATGCTGAGAGCCACCACCTGTGCACCACAAGATCCTAGAAATATGTGTAAAAGAATATCTATGTTTATATAGATTTGAACATGAATTGAATAACAATTGAATTTACCTGACGATGACCTCAGGGAGTGTGGATGCATAGTAGCCAATTTTGCTTCACCCTGAAGCTGTGCATGATAAGAATTTTCCACATATTAAAAAACATGTCAAAAAAGTATTATAGTGAAAATGTGTGTAAACAAACTCTACCAGGAAATGGCCTATCTGAAGAATAAGATACTAAATGTGTCCTTTGTGTTTGTCCACTGGTCCCTGTAGATCCCTCAGAAAGACGTCTGTCATGTTGAGAGCCACCACCTGTGCACAACAAGATCTTAGATTTAGATGTGTAAAAGAAGATTTATGTTTATATATACTTGAGGATGAATTGAATAATAATGAAATTTACCTGATGATGACCTCTAGGTGTGTCGCTACATAGTAGCCAAGTTTGCTTCACCCTAGAGCTGTGAAGCTGTGCATGATAAGAATTTTCCACAGAATAAAAAACATGTCAAATTTAAATTTACCAAATTTAACATTGTGCACTTGTGCATGATGAGAAATTATCACATTAAAAGCATGTCAAAACGTGTCAAAGAAGATAAATATATTTCAGATTAACAATCGAAAAGGTCAAATATGACCCCTTAAAGGTTGTTGCTCAAGTATTCCCAAATCCAAAACACCCCTAGTTAGAAAGAACGACATTCTCTCAACCTTCACCCCCTATCCCTGATCTCTCATCAATTTGGTCCAATAATTCAAGGCGCGCCTCCTCCATCTCAAGCCTCATCTAGAAACTAATAAGTACAAGACAATTTTCCCCTTGGTTTATAATATGGGACCTTAGTTATTACAACCAGTAGGGAAAAGTAAACAACTAGACAAAAAATATAGGAAATCTACAAGAGATTTTGGTGTACATGGTTCATGAGGAGGAAGAAGCACCACTATAATAGGAACAAATAATTGATTGAATAGGAATTTTTAAATACAATGATTCCTTGAGTGACATATTTAATGGGGATGCAAGATACACATCTAATGGTATACCTCACCAAATGAACATCATGACACAAAATTCAGTCCCCAAGGATGGTTATGTATCCCAAACTAGAGTGAAACACATCACGTGGTCTTCGTTTGGAAGCCCTATAAAATTACGTTGTTGATTAAGAAACACATCTTACTTGGGATAAGAGAGGCTTTCTTGGACATCTCTTTTCATTCTTTGCAAAAAAGAGCACAAAACCAGACTGTGAAATCATTGGACATTTGTTAGATACATGCCCCTATTATTCAAAATTATAGGACAAAAGTGTTGTTCCATTGAAAGAACTTATCATGTTAAAGGGAACCATTCCCTAGCCATAACCAATTGGGTCCTTAATCCATTTTACAATTCCATTCTCAACAGATTGTGGAAATTCCACTTACACCTATTGGCTTGGGAAATATGGAAAGAAAAGAAAAAAAAGTTTTTTTTGCGATCAAAGTTGAAATAATCAAGTAGTCTATGCAATAATAAAGGATGCATTCATGACATGTTTCAATTAATATAGTGGTCTAATAAGGATTTTCAAATGAATCCCAAGATGTAAGTGGCATTGACCTTTTAGATCACACTTCCCCCATTGCACATGACACTCGCAAGTAGGATAGGTGGCTAGGGGAAGGGTCCATATGCATTTCCTCTTAACGAAGAATGGGACATTAAAGCAAACACACTCATGACAAACAGTTTCAGCTGCAACATATTTGGGAAGGATTTCGGGGGAATACAAACAATGAAATAACTTTTCCCTTAGAGGCCCTTAGAGGTCATAGGCTCTAAAATGTTGGCCCTTGGGACCTTAAGCTTAGACATTTAGGCCTATTTGAGCCTTAGTATTCGATATTTAATCCAATTTCATACTTAAGCTCTAAAATGTTGACACATTTGGACATAAATTAGATATGAAATTTCAACCCAACTGGGCCTTATTTCTTAGAAATTTCGGCCAAATTGAGCCTTATTGATTTGAAATTTTGACCTTTTTAAGACATATTTCTTCGACATTAAGATTTCTCTTTTAAAAATAGATCAACCACACCTACCAACCAGTCCTTGGTAAAAAAATTTGGTTGTTCATGATTGCACATTGAATGGGGGAAGCAGTGGATTTGCGGCACTTACAGGGATATTTTTCTTTCTATTGAGATTGACCTAGTTAAGAAGATTTGATAATGACAAAGTGAAAAAGGTAGAGAACTCATTTTTTAGATAAAAAATAACTTTGTAAAATTCAAACACATGTATCAATTTTATACAGTGTTGTTTTGGCATAGGAAACATTTAGGGAGTCAATTGGGTGTAGCTCAAGTGCTTGTCCAGAAAAGTTGTTACCCTCCCCACCGGAGTTCAAATCCTACTTTCTGACATGTTTGCTCTTAGTGAGCTGAATGTTGATTAGATATACATAATATATTCATGAGTTGTTAACATGTCCTTGTGCCCTGAACAATCTAGAGTTTACCCTGGGTACCATCCATGGAATGAGAGGAACTGCCCAGGAGGTTTCCTCCTAAATATGTTACTTGGAAAAGAAAAATGAGAAAAATTTAGGGGACAAATTACCTAATATCACAAAAATTACCTAAATTCATTTAAATATTAAATTAGATAAATTGGTCAGCTACCAAAAACATGAGCTTCAAGAGTATTTATTTCTACTCATCTTGCCACTGTGGCTTACACCCAAGATCACTATTTTCTACTTGAGTTTCAAGAGTGTTTATTTCTACTCATCTTGCCACTATCTTTGTAATTTTCCTAAAAGTGACATGCATACAAACCCTAAAAATGACATGCATGCAAACCCTAAAAGTGACATGCATGCAAACAGTAAAAGTGACATGCAAACGCTAAAAGTGACATGCATGCAAACCCTAAAAGTGGCATGCATGCAAACCCTAAAATCTATATAAGAAGGTTAGTTGAACCAAAAGGGTATTATTGTTATTATTCATCTTTTGGAAACACGTTTTGGGAGCTCGGTGAGCTACTTAGGGTTTAGGGCGGACTTCCTTGACCTAATTGGATTCAATGGAGAAATATGTCACCCTAACCAATTGCTAGGGTGAATCATCCAGATTCACCATTGTGTACTTCATTGCATCAGAGATTCATTGTGTTTAGGGAATTTTTGGAGCTTCCTTAAAGTTTATAGCTGGGCATAATCGTTCATTAATCATGGCAGTGATCATATCATTATTGAGAAAGGGGGGTCTCCACCAAGTTCCGGGAATCAATCTTCCTCTATACTGCTACTGCTGAATTGTATACTGAAATTGTGGTTATCTCCATCCATTCCTCCTCAAAGAAAAGGGCAGTGATTTACTATGGGCAAGGGTTCATTGTATTGGAAACAAGTTACCAGTGAGCAACGGATTATCACGAGGGAACTCAATATGTTTAATAAGCTTGATCTCTATAGGAAGGGAATAACGCAACGAAGGCTCACTTATTTCCCTGGATAAGAGGGATGGAGTACTAAAGAGATTGTGTTCACATATTTAAGGGTTGCATACACTCAAGAGGGGCATGATTAGTTTATCTGGATGCCCTTCCTCCAATCTGGGCATAGCTCTCAAGTAAACCCACTTCCATTGGGGCCTATTCATCATCTGTGTTTCTACATCAAACTTCTATAGCCATCAGAGATCGAATTTCCATTATTATTTGAGACATGCATGCACATAAGAAGGAAGGGATCAATACGTGGAAGGTTCTCCTAGATGAGCATGGTACTCAAAGAATCCATTTCGTTGAAGCATATTCATAAATCTGCGTGTTTATATCCGGTTACTACAGCCATCAAGTAATACACCCTTATCACTATTTGAGAAGGCGTGAACCATCGATATGGGAAATTAATTATTTGCATAGATGGGACATTCTTAGGCATTCGTTATCTTCAGACTTTGGGCATCACCTTTATCACTAAAAGTAGTTGTATAGTCATCTACAATTCAACTCTGTTAAGGCTTAAAAGACTATCATCTTAGTTATTGTTGTCCAAGGTACTTCTCAGATCAGATTTGATAATTTCCTAAATTTACATTATTTCTACGCTACTGTTATTTATAGATATATATTGCAATTTTTATGAATCTTTGGGTTAAGTTTGATATTGGATACAAATAAAGATCATTACTGAGTATACACATCAACACGTCTCGTATGATAAGGAACCCTGAATTGTGTTGTGAAAGTTCTAGTAATAAACCCTATTCAAACATTACACCCTCATTTACAAACAAAACAGAGGTTAAGGAATGTATTGATCAGAGAAGTGTTAGGAGTCATCAACCATAACACAAGAACAATCACAATAATCTATACCAGATTCAGTTTGGGATATTACAGTCTTCCACATAGGATTGCTATTTTTGTCTTACTAAGTAGTTCTAGTAAACATCTAATATTGGATATGAGTTAAGACAATTGCAAAATTCAAGATGACAACCAAGTTTGCATGGATTCCCTTAAAAGAAAGAGGGACCTGGAATATAAAACTGAAACTATCTATAAGCTTAAAACAAATTATAACAACAAAAACCCCTGGTTTAATCATGGTATACTGAAAAAGGACTTGGAAAACAACAGTCCAAATAAATCATGAGAGCATGTTCATGTTGTCACTTTTGTATTGGGAAAATGCAAGGCTCCAACACAGCTCTGTACTTATGAACTTACATTCTCACTATGGCTTTGGAAGTCCACACTAGATTCTTATTAAAAAAATTATCATGATGGAGTATTTATATACAACCTTGATCATAGTAGTCTTGTTGACCTGGGCAATCTACAAACCACCATCCCCTTTAAGGATTAAACAAAATTTCGTTGCAAAAAAATAGTAGAATAGTTAAACTATATCAGTTTGTGTCTATAATCATTGAAGAAATTTTAATTTTGAGATACTGAAGCTTAAAGCTAAAATGTAACTCATGCTTATTATGCACTTCCACTCTCAATGTAACTCGGGAGGTATGCATCATCCACTTTCACATTTTCATCCAAAATGGTTCTCCCACTCATGATTTCGCTCATACTGGTCACACTGACCCTGAGCACTCTCCAAAACATCAACAACTTGAGAGGGTAGGATGAATAGTAAAAGACCATTCTTTTTTTCCTACGAATCTTGAAGAAAACGAAAACCCAAACCTGAAGGCAACATTCTAGAGTTTGTTTCTAATGGTTTGACCATCACTATCTTTTAACAATAGATCAACCATGCATGCCAACTAGTCCTCTATAAATTGTTTTGGCCATTCATGATTGCACATTGAATGGGGGAAGCAATGGATTTGCAGCAGTTACTGGGATATATTTCTTTCTATTGGGAGTGACCTGGTATTTTTAGTACCTTCATGATATATCTTAAATGAGAAGTGCCATGTTTAATGATGTTGGCTAAATGGGCATATGTAGGACGATTAAATAATAAATTTTTTATGCTCAGTCCGCTATGTTGAGAAAATTCACCACAACTTGACTTCTTTGGTTTCAAGGGACTAGCTTATAGCTCATGGTAGGAAGGTAAAAAGCTTAAATTGAATAATCTCTTATGTTTTTGGGGCTTCAAAGGGTACTAGTTTATAGCTCAATGGAGGAAACGCTTAGGCACCAACTCATTGGGATCAAGAATAAGTTGGTGATGGAGCGAGGTCAATTAGGCTTGGATGAAACCACCAAATAAAAAATAGATATTGGTGCATTATATAGTGGAACAGGTGGAATATTCCAACAGAGATTATTGAATTAAGTGATGTGTGAATTTCCTTTGTATATTTAGGCAAGGTTCCTGGGGGCACTTCCCAATTTTTCAGTTCTAGTATGGAACCCAAGCTATTCTCTTTCAAGGTTTTACTCTAGCCTTACTTGTAAATTAGAGAATGGGCATTGACCCTTTCCTTCATTGAGACTCACCATGCTGGCAATGTTACTTTTATGGTCATCCATAGTAGCAGGTGTGAAGATGACTTTCTTTAGCTTGTGGGGGGGGGAGTATCCAATTGGAAAACCAGAAGCATAACATACGGAGGCGAGTGTGGAGAAAGCAAGAGTGGTAGGAACAAATTCTGCATTCTCAGAGTTAATTATTTTCAATTATACCCACTACAATGCAAAGAATACAAAAATGCATGTACCAAGATATAAAAGTCTGACATGACAGTCCCCTTATCTTGGCATTCCCTTCGTCTTGGCATGAGGTGGAACTCTGGTTCTCCAATTCCTAGTCCTAAATGAGCCCATTATCCAGGTAAGGTCTGCCACTATGCGTTTAATCCTTTCCCTCACAAATTTTGGAAAGGTTACAGGACCAACCTAACTATGCCTCAGCTAGCTCTAATGCTCACTCTCAAACTCTATCAACAGCTAATGGCTCTCGAAACGCACATGAAATGGGTGCCCAAACAGGAAAAATTAGTTTGCAATCCATAAAAGATAATGGTTGGGTATGTTGAATCTACTATTAAATACAAATGTTGGGACTATGGTGTTAAAACCCTATTCTATGTAGTTAGAAGTGAACGAGTGTCACCTTTATATTCTGGGTTAGTGGTCCAATAGAATTAAAAACACTTTGATATCTTCCCGTGAATAGAATTTATTTTAGTATTGATGTGCGATGAATATTTAAAGCAATGGATATTTAACTGTTAAAGGTATATATGTCAATATTTATGTCAATATTATTCAACTCGTAATTCTAGTTGTGCATACTAGAGATGACCGTTTGGCATAATGGCGACAAGTCTATAAAATTTCCTTAACATAAAACCTATTCACCAACTGTTCCATGGCCCACAGTTCTCACATGTGCAGCTCCAGGTCACCTGGGCGAGCTGCAATTACTGTTTGCTAGCACAGCTCCTAGATAGCGGTGAAATGCTCCTTGCATGCATTGTCAGGGGTTCCTACCCAACCAACATAAGATTGACAGATCAATAGTTTGTTAGCCTCCGTCAACCATGAATTAGAATGCAAGTAAAAACTTGTAACTATTCCCATTACTATTATTCAATATATCCTATACTTACCATACCTTATCGAGCTTGTACATGCTTAATAGTTAAGATAGAGCAAATCCCTAATCAATCATTTGTATTCATTGAACCTTATCCCACCATGTCTGAACTAACCACATTTTATTACGAGAGTTTTCATAATATAAGATCCTGAATCAATGGGTTCCAATCAATTACAGTAGTCTAAGCTCTTACATTAGTTTAATTTAACCCTATGAGATTTGTAAGTATAAGATAGCAACAACTATGCTTTGTATTTTTTTGTAAAAACTTACATAGAATACTGATATAACTAGGGTTCTTCTAGTAGAGATATTTAGATCATTGTACAATATGCTCATACATTATGGATATTACGTAACTAATACATTTACTATAAGTATTAGTAGTAAGATCTGTACTCATTACTTAGCTTGATGCTTCTTCTTATTCCCATTAATTTATGGTGTTCATGTTCTCCTTATTGAACTAGCATGTTTACCGTAGTTCTTACTCGTGCTTATCTATGATGTTGTAGATAGAGATAGTTAACATACTTATTCCCGTAATCAATGATCCTTACTAACCTAATAGAGCTGTTGTATAAGCTTTACCCCATGGAATTACCTCATACCCAGTTGATGAATCGACTCATATGTAAGCTCCTTATTCAACCATAGGTTTCAAAAGTAAATGACTCTACTAGCCAGGTATCCCGACTCTATACCCATTCGATATATTAGGCACATAACGTAGATGATTAAAATACTAGAATTAAAACCTAGAGGCATGTTAGTAAGAATGATTTAGTAGAATACTGATACACAATTAGCCTCATTACACTGTGTTCTTGCTTCTATAAGCATCATTGTAACAAAGGTAACCAATATCGTTTCAATGGTATTAAATCTATTTCCTAATATGGAAAGAGATAACCCCTTGTGATACTAGTTCTGTAATTATCCTTGTTATCCTTTGTATCAGTTAGTCATAAGAGTAATGGTAATCTTAGCAATCAAATAGTTATAGCTAAATCATAGCTATTACTAGTGAATCATGCTTAATGGGTCCAACTTTATACATGTACTCTATGAATATGAAGTAATATCCTTTTTTATTTTTATTTATTTTTGTATTTAGGTGTATAGAATTAAGCTTCTCCATATATGCCTTACAAAAAAGCTATTGCATTAATACTAAAACCATTATTAACTAAGGAAGAACATAAGATTTATGATGTTGTATATTGAGGTTGATTAGTTATATAGCTTTGATGAAGCTACATATGATCTTATACATTGAAGCTATGTTTTGCGTAACCTATTGAGTGCTACTTATAGATAAAGTACAACTATATATAAGAGTTAAGCCTTATAGATTCAATGGCAATCACATTGATGAGAATTTATGAATAGAATACAAACCCAATACATTCAATGGTATGAATGAATATTAGGTATAAACCCATATTAGGTAAATAGTATAGAGCATTACCACTATGCTTAATAATGTTGTGTGTTAGATCTATACCCATATTAATAATAAAACCTTATCACTCAATGAAAGCTTGTAACCTCTATGCCCAGTTTGCACAATGAAGCTTGGTTAGATTAGGATAAATACGCAACATGATTGGTAATATGGAATGGTTGTAATTAAGCATCATATCAGCTTAAGGGCAATGGTTATGACTATAACACTTGTTACTCTTACACTGTTATGGAATCAATGTGTTCATTACTTAAGCATACATAAGCCTTGAATTACAGGAGATTTAATATGTATAGATTAGGAGCTTACAACAACCTCTTATTAGTGATACATCTATAGCCTGTTTCTGATATGAGTAACTATTAATCACAAAGCTCTGTGTACACTATTATGGAGATTACTATATCTGTATAAACTAGTGGTTACCGATTGATTCATATGCAATTGGGGCTTTACCCTATTGGTGCTCCCTCCTCAATATGAACCATGCCACCATTGTCATACTTTTTGACACTACTTCCCAACCCCAATACATGCATTCCTAGAACCCGTTAAATCACTAATGCAACCATCAAGTACCCTATTTATTCTCAGATTATGAGCTAGGAATCTTCAGAATATGTCATATGACTATTGAATGCATTCTATTTACCTATGTTATCACAAGCTAACTAGTAGTGATTACGTGATGACTATGCTTACTTAGCTCATAAAGCTTAGTCTATACGAACTACTACTTATCTCTGCATTTTCCTATATATAGGTAATTAATATTTTCCTCTATTCCCTATGATTCCCATAGGCCATTCACCAAATACACACCTAATATAGGAAGAATTTGCATATCAATGGGTATACTATTCCCTTATTTTCATAATAGTATTTATTAGATTAGCTTGTACATGATGACCCATTGCTTGTATTACTCTTATTAAGTAGATATAGAAATGGTAATGCATAATTTTATACATAGGATCTAAAAGCTAGAGCTTTCTTACTGTGAACGAAGAGCTTGGTTGGTAGAGTATACTAATGGTAATATTTTACCTTAATTAAAATTTTGGTATAAAATCAATTATTTTAAATTATACCCACTACAGTGCAAAGAATGAAAACATGCATGTACTAGGATATAAAATTCTGACTTGACAGACCTCTTAACATGGCCTTCCCTTCGTCTTGGCATGAGGTGGAACATCGGTTCACCAATTCCTAGTCCTAATTGAGCTCACTATCTAGGTAAGGTCCGCCCCTGCGTGTTTAACCCCTTCACCTCACAAATTTGGGCAAGGTTACAGAATGTTACATGCCCAAGCTAATGGCTCTTGAAACACACATGAAATGGCTGCCCAATTAGGAAAACTCTGTTTGAAATCCTGATAAGCCCTGACCAAGCTCGAAAAGTCCTTACCAAGCACGAAAATCTCTTACCCTGACCGAAAAACGTGAAATGATGACGATGGTCAACTAAGAAGAAGGTCAAAAAGGACTTACCACGCTTGAAAAGCACTTACCCTGACCAAAAAACCTAAAATGATGACGATTGTCAACTAAGAGGAAGCACGAAAAGGCCTTACGAAGCGTGGAAAGCTCTTACCCTAACCGAAAAACCAGAAAATGATTACGATGGCTGACTAAGCGGGGAGAGGGTTTGCCTTTATATAGTTAAACATTTCTCGGTCGAGAGTTGAAAATGAATCTAAGCTCTCGGCCAAGAAACATTTTCGAGAGTTTAATATGAAAAATATGGCAATACTCTCGGATGAGAAAATTTAATACTCTTGGCCGAAAATTTTCTAAATATGGAAGAAATCTCGGACGAGAGAATTTTAACTGTGGTTAATTTCTTGTCCAAGATATATTACAACTCTTGTCCGAGAAAATATGTTGATTTTTTTCTCGGCTGAGAAACTGGAAATTATACAAAAAAAAAACAAATTGTCACATAATTGTTTCCCAACTTCGTGTTTTCACCCAACGACAAGTAGATAAATTCATCCTCACTATTCTCTTTGTTGCAGAGGGTAGTAGAGGATATATAGAAAAATAAAAATTAGCCGTTAATTATAAAAATTATAGATAAAAATGTTTTGGGATACACTTGAGAAAGATAAGGTTGACAAATTGAAGAATATAATAATATAATAACCCTACATTTTACGATAGTCAAGGAAAGTGTTAAGGTTCCACCCCATCCTAAAATAAATTTCTCCCTATCCTAGAATGAATTTCTATGTATCAAGGCTATTTATATTAAATAATGCTCATAGTGTAAAAACACATTTGTAAGAAAAACTACTAGAATGTCTCCCCTACTAGAAAGTGAAAATTTTGATAAATCCGTGTAAGAAAAACTATATCAAACAAAACCCAAAACACAAAAATTAACAATGACTCATATATATATAATAATAATGCTCATAGTGTAAGAACAACATTTGCAAGAAAAATCACTACAATGTTTCCCTACTAAAAAAATGAAGATTTTGATAAATCTATGTAAAAAACTATATCAAACACAATTAAAAACAAAAAATTAACAATAACTCATATATAAGTGAGTTTATTGTTTACAATAGGATAATACTAAAAACTTTGATTTATAAATAATTAGATTACAACTTTAATTCTTAATTTACAATGTATAAAAAAACATTATTCAAAAAGCTCAAAGCACACCTAAAAGGATTTTCCTCAACCCTCAATCACTTGACATATGTACACTTGAAATTTCTTTCAAAGTGTATTTTTAAAGACGTTGTCGAAAAACACAACACTTTGCATCTTTTTGACTAGGATTGTACAATTGAAAAAATGCAAAGTTTTGATTGATGAGGAACATTGATTGATTTTTTGAGCATTTGAGTAGGTTTAAAAATGAGAAAAACTCAAGAGAAAAGTTCCACAGAGAAACTCTCCCATCACACCCTTGGAGTTCTACACATCTAGAATTTTAGTCCGATCCATTGAAAAAATACAAAGTATTATGATTTTAGACAATTTCATTTGTCAGTTGCCTTTTAAAATGTAAGTGAGCATACCTTTCATACCAATAATGCTTGAGTGAACACACCTTTCATACCAATAAAGGTTGTTATTATGATAAAGGTATTGTTATTACGATTTTTTTTGTTTTAATAACTTTATCCTTTTTCCTTTAAAATCATGTTTGATGAAATTGTGATTCATTGATTTAAAATCTTGTTGGATGAAATTGTGAATGATAGATAAAATCTTGTTCAATGAAACTTTGATTGATAGATAAGATGTGTTTCATAGATCATACAATAAACCATCCAACATATAAGGGATTGTAAACTATATATCTAAGATGATTCAGGCTTTCGCAGTGATCTAAATTGTCTATGATCATTTGGATTTTTATTGAGTTAAGATTTTTAAACCGACTTTTCTAAACTAAACTCTGTTCAACCTAAATTCTGTTTATCTTTAGAAAAGCTTAATGTACTTTGAAAGCCACAAGGATTACATGCCAAAGCTCATGCATCTTCAAGCTATATCGGTACTGAGTTTCCATTGCAAACTTCAAATATTTGTCCTTCGAAGTACATTGGAAGACAAATAGAAATTCCTCTCCAAAAATTTAAAAATTGGTCGATGAGTGGATTAGTTAGCTTAGCTTGTCTTGTCTGGGTAGGAAAAGCGCTTGTTGGAAGTAGTAATGGTTGTGGAACCAAGGGTGACATAAACTAGAACGTTTAGGCATTTGGAGAGTGTGTTATGATCGATCTATTTTTCTCTGGAACCCACCACAAATATACAATATGCATCTAGTGTTTCCATCCGTTGCACACCGGTACTACTACTGAGAACCACTTTGTAACCTAAATGTTATCTTCCACGTTGGGCTTACCTTCATGGATGTGCAACTCACGAATAATAACGTTGATCACATTCTCAAGGCAGATGCAAGGCCCATTGCTAATCTAGACATTGGATCCTCTTCCATCGATAGTCTTATAGCTGGTGACAGACAGGGGAGTCTGAAGCGTTATGTTCATATGTTGAGCTTCCAGTTAAGACTCATACATGATTCCATTGCTTTATTCCATTGCCCCTAGATCTCACAGTTGTATGTTGTATGTTGTCACAACAAGGGTTGAACAACAAAATTTGATGCCCATTGCCCCTCCATCTCATAACTGTATGTTGTATGTTGTTGCAACAAAGGTTGAACAACAAAATTTGATGCCCTGACCACACTTATGTTAGTTTTGCTAACCTGCTTGATATGTATGATCTTTTTTTAATGTTTTTTTAGTTGTGTATTATTTTCTCTTACATGCTTAATGCATATCATTCTTACATTTTGGAGGCTTGGACAGATTCCCTCTCTGCTTTGAATTAAGTTTTTGATTAGTTATAAGTATTTTGGGGCTATAAGTTTATTATATCCTTGTTTTTTTAGTGACTTATTTTTATATATAATTGATATCAAGTAATTCTCTCATTATTATAGTTTTTTTAAAACTATATTTAGTTATAACTTATTACATTATACGCAAAATCATAAAAAATCTGCAATCGGGATAAGCTCGACATATCTCCTTTAAATACAATTCTTGTCATATGCATCATAACCCGCTGAGGAAGATTTCTTTCAAAAATACCATGACAAAGGAGAACACATCATCTTTTTCATCAAACAATCAAACATTCTATGTTTGAAAACTTCTTGTGGCATGTGGGCAAAATAGTAAATATGATCAGAATTCAAAGTGTAACAAGATTGTAAAGGTCAAATTTCAACCGCTTTTTATTTGGTAGGATATTGCTTATACAAAACTCCATATTTAAGACTTTTGGGTATTCAGTTATGTTGTATACTTTCTGACAAAACATTTCTTCGCATGCGCTTACGTCATGTTTCGAGCAATGCCGGGTGACGTTTCTACAGTTGCTGTGTAGGGTAGGTATACAAAGTGAATTCTGACTTTTCATATGAGGTGAGGTACGATTAGGACGAGGAACCCTTATGTCATGACTCATGACCTAAGATGAAAATGTTGTTGTAAAGGCATGAGGACATGAACGGAATAGGTCAAAGAAGTATTATAAAAGTGAAAGGAATAAACAACTTTAATCTATGGGGACATGAAAGGAATAGGTCAAAGCATTATTATAAAAGTTTTTTAAAGCAAAAATAAAAAATCAATCGTTTTAGAGGCCTCATGGAGGGGGGAGGTAGAGTTTTTCCTCCATTTGGTGGGTAAAGATTTAGTCGATGTCCCATAAGATTTCCTATCTTAGGAAAAAAGGGATATGTATTAGGCAACTTTTATTGCATTAATATCAAAGAAGTATAAACTAAATTTTTAAATTAGGCTTATTTTCTTCATGTAATGTGATCTACAAAGTTATAACTAAGGTTATCTCAAATTAGATTAAGCTAATTTTGGAAAAGTGTATCTCTTAGAAGTAGTTGGTTTTTATTATCTAATCGATAGAACCTTGATGTGGTAGTAATTACATAAGAATGTATTCATTCCATTGATACAAAGAACATTAATGCCATCATACTCAAAATGGATTTGATCAGAGCTTATGATCATGTTGACTGGTCATTCCTAAGATTTGTATTGATAGAAATTGGTTTCCCTATTGATGTTACTAATTGGATTATGGCATGTATTACTTCAACAAATTTTACCATTTTGGTAAATGGTTCCCCAACTTCTTTTTTCAGCTGTAGCATAAGAATTCGACAGGGATGTCCTTTATCCCCACGCTTGTTTTTGTTGATCATTGAGGGCCTCAATAGACTTATTAATGCAGCTAAAAATGATAATCTCTTCCAAGGTATCAATATCCCATAGTCTCTTTCTATTTCTCATATATTTTTTGTAGATCATGTGCTTATCTTTAGCAAAGGTTTGGTGGCTGATTGGAAGCATATATGAGATAATATTAACATTTTTTGTTCATCATCTAGGATGGATATTAGCTCACAAAAGTATATGTTTTTGTATTTCATTTTTTATCCTAGCATTAAGAATCAAATTGCTCAACTTTTTCCTTACAAAATAGAGTTTCTTGAGTTTGGATTTAAGTATCTAGGGTATTTCTTAAAGCCAAAATATTATAAAAAGGAGGATTGGACTTGGTTAATAAAAAATATTAAGAAGAGAATCTACAATTGGACTTTCATATATATTTCCTTAAGAGGTAGATTGATATTGGCTAAGTTTGTTTTAGAAAGAATTCTTGTGTATTGGTTCTCATTAACTAAGATTCTGAATTATGTAATCAATATTATCATACAAAGAATGTTTCTGTTAAGAACTCATGTCAACCCTTCTCTTTACTTTGTTAAGTATATTGTTGTTGGACGCATATGCTTTGTAAGTCGTCTTGTGAGTATATTGTATTATCCCACATTAATGGGGATTAATAGTTGTTTAATTAGTTTTGCATATAAGTAAGTATTTAGGCCAATGAAGGTATCCAAGAGTTAATTTGATTGATCTTGCTCAAAGGAGGTTTCCCCCTCAAAGTGGCCTGTGATCAATAAAATCTCTTCTGTGTTGTGCTATTTTTGTTATATCGTCCATTTTCATTGTTTATTGCATGAGGTTCCTCACATTTGGTATCATAGCACTTTCCTTGGCACAAGTGGGAAGTTTTTCTCTCTCTTATTTTTGGCAAGAAAAAAAGAGGGAAAAATTGGGCGGCGACTTTCAGATCAATTTCTGAAACTTTTTGTGTAGATTCAAAAGAAACGAGTTGCATATCTGAATTCCTCTTGCAAAAATACGCAGTTTCAAAAAACAAATAATCTCATTTGGAGTTTCGATAGTGGAGATATCGCTGATTTAAAATCAGCTATTTTTCAGAATTTCGGTGACAACCGCGAAAATTGCAAAGCGAAAATTGTTTGACTCGGTGCCTAGATTTCTGTTTCGATTACATGGGTAGATGAAGAGTGGCTGTTCTAGTTCCAGAAACAGGTTATAATAGCGATGTTGAGAAATATAGATCAATTTATGCATATTTTAAAAATTTCCTCTCAAAACCCTAGCTCTATTTACGGGTTTTTGGCTCGCTGAGTAGAATTTCATCATTTTGCAGTGCTTCCTAGCACTGTTATTATTGCAGTATTGCTTCTTCTTTGCATATGTATTTTTCATTTCAATTGCAAGTTCGGATCAGGGAATAACCCCTCTCTGCTTAACTGTAGGAAGTACTTGGGCATAACCCTAAAACTCATTGTGAGGAGTACCACAGGAACCCTGAAGTAGATGGCCATTGAGAGGACCTGCCAAGAGAAAAGGGAAATGACCCCTACTTGATTGAATAGTTCCCACCTGCAAGGTAAACCAAGAGCTGTCATTTGTGGAAAAGTGGTTATCAGTTTTACATGAGCCATGGAGTGAGGGGTACCACCCCAATACACAAGCTTCTAGACAACATTGGTGGTCGAGTGAGTCCCCTAAACCTTTAGGAAGAGAAACATACTTGGGTTCCATATATGTTTTCAGTTGAAAAATAATAGATTGCATCTATCTAAAGCTATCACAAATCAATTAAAAAAGAAAAAAACCATGGCTATCACCCATGTAAGAGAAAACAAACAAATGGAAGATGAACTTTCCGCCCTCAATACCAAAATCCAAGATCTTGATAAAAAAATTCTCGGCCTCCATCTTCAGCATTAGCCATGAACAATTGACGATTTCCAGAGTCTTCTATAGACACTGAGTTCTCTTCTTCCAACAATTATCGTGGTCTAAAGCTTGATTTCCCTCGCTTCGATGGTGATGATCCAGCTGGATGGATATATAGGGTAGAATAATATTTTAGTTTGCATAACACCTTTTATGTCACCAAATTCCCACTTGCATCCTTTCATTTGGAACATGAATCCCTTGAATGTTTTTGTTGGTACACCAAGGATTATGAAGAGCCACAATGGATAGATTTTTGCCAACTCCTTTTACAACGATTTGGACCTAGTGCTTTTGATGACTTCACAGGAGCACTCACTAAACTTCTCCACATTGTCACTGTGAGAGAGTATCAGACAAAATTTGAGAAATTGGCTAACCACACAGAAGTATTTTCTGATGCATTCTACAAGAGTTGTTTTATCATTGGTCTGAAGGATAGAATCCGATTTGAGGTTAAAAAAAATTTCCCCAACAAAATGATGGAATCCCGAGGGTTGGCTAATTTGGTGGAGGACATGATCATAACTAAAAAAAAATCCCAAACCACTTTTGCTCCATTTAGAAATATGGTTTCCCCAATACCTCTAATCACGCCAGCTCCTAGCACCACTCCTATCAAGCATTTGTCTAAAGCTAAGATGCGGGAACATAGAGAAAAGGGTCTTTATTATAATTGTGATGAGAAATTCACCCAGGGACATTGATGTGCTGAGCAAAAGATCTATCTCTTGGATGTGTCTTCTTCACCTGCACCTGAAATTTATGAAGGTGTTCAGGATCCAATAGATGATCAGGACAACATTCAGCAGCCGCCTGTTGACCCTCCTTCTCATGATGACCACCCATATATCTCTCTCCATGCATTAGCTAGAGTCACCACCCCACAAACCATGCAGGTCAAGGGTTTCTTCAAGAAGATCCCTCTTACAGTAATCATTGATTCGGGTAGCACACATAACTTCATTGACCCTTAGATTTCCAAACAGGATGATTGTTTTGTCCATCCTTTCTCCAACTTTAAAGTCATGATTGCCAATGGGGGAACCTTGCATTGCAAAGGAAAGTGTCACAATGTGCGTATAAATTGTGCTCTAACATGTTTTCCATGCCGTTAGGAGGATGTGATGTGATTTTGGGTACTCAATGGTTACGCACACTTGGACCCATATTATGGGATTTTGCTGAACTTTGGATGCAGTTTTCATTCAATGGGAAAACACACACATTGAAAGGCTTACAACCAGGGTATCTCAGCATCATCAGTTCACATCGCATTGAAAATCCCCTTAATACGAATTCACATGGTGTCATCACTTAGCTCCATTCCATTCATATGCAACCATCAAGGGTCTCCAATATGCTCTTGGCTCTACACTAAATTTTGGATCGATATGCATGTGTCTTTGCTAAACCAATGGAATTTGCACCTTCAAGACTAGACGACCCTCGTATTTCGCTCCTTCCTGGAAGCATCCCTCCCAACATAAGGCCCATCCCTAAATGGGTTTGGAGAGATATATCAACGGATTTCATTGAAGGGATCCCTAAATCTGGAGGAAATATAGTGATCTTGTTTGTGGTTGATCTGTTGTTGTATGTGTAACTTCGGAAGATATTCTAATGTATATTATCATTGTATGTTGTTGTACCCCATTGGGGATGTGTGTTACCCCTTTATGGGATGTCTAAATTGTGTTTAGACCTTGAGGTACAACCTCCATTTTAAGTCGGAGAAATAGTCCCCAGTGTAACATCATGTAATATGTAATTGTGTTCTCTATAGGAGAAGTGGGCACCATGTGAGATGACATGTAGGATTGAGTCTTATATTTGGTTAGTGGCTTGAAAGGGGNCCCAGTGTAACATCATGTAATATGTAATTGTGTTCTCTATAGGAGAAGTGGGCACCATGTGAGATGACATGTAGGATTGAGTCTTATATTTGGTTAGTGGCTTGAAAGGGTATTAATAGGGAGGCGATCTACCTTATTTATACACACCTCATACACTCTCTAAGGCGCATGAGACTCGAGAGAGAGATACAATCATAGGAGGAGAGAAAGATAGCCGTTGAACATTTCTTATTAGTGTTTTTTATCATCTTACTATTCTGAAATAGTTTGCAAGGTTTTCTCCTTTATGGTTTCCCCGATGAAAATATTTGTGTCTTGTGCATCTTTTACATCTTATGCATTTTTTTGTACTTGTTATTCTTTCAAATAAAGATCCTAGATAATATAATAAGATCTTAATAAAATCTAACATGGTATCAGAGCCTCTCTGAAAGAAGGCACTATGCAGCTGTGGGAACTAGGGATTCCTAGTTGAAGGTGTTCTCTCCACATATCATCAAGTAATGAGGGATGGGCTAACTTGCCTCACTAGGCCGCATATTTTGGTGGTATAAGTTTCTGAATTAGAGAAGTTTCTCTCTGCAGCCGAAATACAACTACAATGGGAGCTAATGGAAATTAGGGTTTCATGCCTGAAAACCCTAGAAGACTGAATTTAGTCATTCTAAAAATTTCTCTATAACGTGATATTGGAGAAGTATCAGAAGCCGAAACTTTTACAGGATGAAGAAAAATTTGTGTTGTACATTGTGTAAACGTTTCAGCCTCATATGTGCTATACTTCAGGATATATGGTTCCTCCAAATTAGGGTTCCATCCTCCTCCAGAATACAGTCACAAACAGGTGACCTAGGGAGATTTGATATATCATGGTCTAGGAAGGTACAAACGAAATTTCGCAAGATGTTTCAGGTAGGGCATAGACTTTTGTTCTTGTGATACATTTTTAAGACTCATAATGTGAAACAATGACACATGGTAGTCTGTACAAGTTCGATATGATAAATAGTCCCCAAAATGGTCACCTTGGTAAAATCAACATAAGTCCAACTTTGAGAATCCATTTCTTCTATAACCTATGGGGTTGGAAAGAAGGCTTATTCAGATATCACATTGAGAAGTTTTAGAGTTTAAGGATCCAAAATTTTAGAGATACAACATAATCAATATCAATCATTTCTGCATAAGAAATAAAAAAACTAAGGATTCCTGTTCCAGGAGCTTCCCTCCACTGTTTTTCAAAAAAGGAGTACATTGGACAACTCACCTTGAAGAGGCCCATATTCCTATCCAATTAGAAGTTTGAAATTCCAAGTTTTTAAATTAGGGTTTCTCTGACAAACCCTAGATCAGCTAGATCCAAAACTAGGACGAACACCTCAAATCAATAAGATCTAAATTTTGTTATATACATTTGAGGTTCTCATTTCAAAATGACTAATCACACTAGCTTGATGACAAGCTAGGTTAAGCTGACAACTTCCAAGTATGGAAGTATAGGACCTCCATGATCCTTGAAGAAATTGACTTGAATCAGTATTTCAGTAAGGAAGTTCTAAGAGCCAGAGGGAGATGAGGCTAAGGATAAATCCAAGACAATTAATCAAAGATAATTAATCATTGCAGATTCTATTATAGATCATCTCATCCCTCATGTGTCATCCTTGTCATCCTTGAAGACACCAAAAGGAAGTTTTCAATGCTATGACGAAGCAATCAAAGAAAAATAAGATATTGTTATAACCACCTTGAATGGCCTCCCAAGATCATGGGATTCATTCATTCAAGGAATGTGTGCCATAAGGAAGTGATTACACCTAGCAGACTCTAGGAAGAGTGCACACAAGAAGAAGCTCGACTCATAATAAGAGAAGATAAGATGGGAGCAATTGAAGATCAAGCTCTCACGATTCAAAGAAGATTCCTCAAGCGATGAAGACTAAGAAGGACTCAATTCTTGAAGAACCTCTTATCCATCTTAGAATTTGGATAAGAAATGATGTTGTTATGATTGAAGAAGATGATGAAGTTGAAGGATCAAGAAGGAGTGTACCCATGAAAAAAATAAAGATAAGTATCCAATTGTCATTTCATGATATTGTTTGGTTATCCATTTGTTTATATTCAGTTGATGTGTTATGCATGTTTGAGTATTTGCATTTATACTACTGAATTGCACATGATGGGTCAGAATTCAGTGATGTTGTAATACATTCCATTACTACTTATCTAGATTGAAACCTCTTTGTTGGAATATTAGGAGTAGCACACACTCTTAATAACATTAGGGTAGAATGCATCTAGAAGTTATTGTATGTAGACATGATTATGGATGAATGTTGTAGCATTGGATAAAATAGTCGCATGGCTATGTGACATATATTTGTCACTATTAATATGTTTTGGAAATTATGATATGTTTCTAATCATGCAAATGAACTTGAATTGTAGATAATTCTAAAGAACAAGTAACAATAGTTCAGAAGAGGAACCTTAAGCATCTCAGGTCAAAGACACCATAGAGAAAGAAAGAGCTTCAGAATAATATAAAGAGAATGATAGATCTACCTCGAAAGATGAAGACCACCTCGGGCATGAGAAATAATCGAAGATGAAGAATAGTATGATGATACTTCCAAAGAAAGAAAGAGGCCTAAGGCACACACTAGTTATGTGACACTATTGAGCAACATCATTGATGCAGAGATTTTCAACTATGAAGAAGTAGACAAGAAGAAAGGGAAGGAGACTATGATCAAAGAGTACAAGTTCAAGAAGAATTGTGATGACTAGGATGCAAGGAAGTCTGTAGTGTCTTCCATATGGATCTACAAGATCCAACATGTAGTAGATGGCAACATCGTGGGATACAAGGAAATATTTGTAGCATGAGGCTTCTCACAGAGAGAAGGCATAGACTACATTTGCACCAGTGGTGAGTCAAGTATACGTAGAGCAACCAATGGGAGTTGATACACATGATAAGAAGACTCATGTGTGAAAATTAAAGAAGGCATTGTACAAGCTCACAGATGGGTGCGAGAAGAAATTTTCAACAAAGTTCAAGATAAAGGATCTTGGTATCTAGTGTCCCTAGATGGATACATAGAATATTAGTAGCAGAGAAAGATACTTGCCACTCCATTACAAAATGTTTCAATACATAGAGTATGAAAGGAAGAGGGAGAATGATGCTTCGTTTCAGAGGGAGTGACTATAGAATATCTCGAGGTTCGACATGGTACAACAGGATGGACAACTTACTGATGACTCTAGGATTTATTGAGAGTAAAGCGGATTCCAACCTTTACTTCAAGGTTGAAGGCGAAAGACCAGTGATGCTCCTGTTATATGTCGATGACCTATTCCTGACAGGAAAAGAAGAACTCATTAAAGATGCAAGAAGGAGACTTGTTGTCAAGTTAGAGATGAAGGACTCGGGTATGATGCACTACTTTCTAAGCATGGAGGTGTGGAAGAGTATGGATGGAATATTCGTTGGACAGGGGAAGTATGCAGTGAATATCCTGAAGAGTTTTGGGATGATGGAATGCAAGGCCATGGCCACACCTATGGAATCAAACCTAAAGCTATTGAGTGATGCTACATTAGGGACGGTTGATTCCATGATGTATCATCAGATGATTTGTTTATTGATGTGACTGATGAATACAATACCGGACACATGCTTTTCTCTGAACGACCTGAGCCAGTTCCTGACGGATCCGAGACATGCTCACTTGGTTTCAAAGCATGCAGTGAGGTACCTGAAGGGTACATTTGAGTATGGGGTCAAGTATGATACGAATCAGAAGACTAACCTGCATGGTTATGTTGATTTGTATTGGTAGCACAAATGAGAAGAAGAGAACCTTGGTTTTCTTCTTCAGTTTGAGATCCAGTTTGGGCTAGTGGTTTGGCAGGATGTAGTCCTGTATGGAGCTGAGTACAACCGAGGAAAATTATGTTGCCACTTTCTTGGCTATTTGTGAGAGAGGAGCAGTGAAGCTCCACTATGTGATCCAGATCGAGATCTCTCGAAAGAGGGAGTGATGAGTTCTAGCATAGCCGTTAAGATAGGTTGTCTGAGCATAAAATCTCGGCGAAGCTCGTAGGTTGCTCATACATAATTATTCATGTAGGTTGTCCTAGGATGTAATTAGTCCTGGAAAAGCTCACAGGTTATCCTTGGATGTATTCAGCGCTGATGTGATTCTATGCTAGAAATGGCCAGAGTGAAGTTTGAGTACTTCAGAGAGAATCTTGGTGTTCTTCATATCGAGGTTCCCTCCAAAGGGAAGTGATGAGTATGGAAGACGCAACTACACATGAGCCTTTCTAACATGGTGGCAGGATGGGCCTCCCATGGTTAGATGTAAGTGTAGAGCCTTTCCTCGTATGGTAGTAGGTGTGTGCTACCATGCTGGTGGATGTAAGTGTAGAGCCTTTCCCCGAATGGTAGTAGGTGTGTCCTACCATACCAGTGGATGTAAGTGCAGATCCTTTCCCTAGATGGTAGTAGGTTTGTCCTACCATGCTGGTGGATGTAAGTGCAGATCCTTTCCCCAGATGGTAGTAGGTGTTTCCTACCATGCCGATGGATGTAAGTGCAGAGAATTTCCTTGGATGGTAGTAGGTGTGTCCAACAATGCAAGTGGATGTAAGTGCAGAGCCTTTCCCTGGATGGTAGCAGGTGTGTCCTACCATGTCGGTGGATGTAAGTGTAGAGCCTTTCTCCGGATGGTAGCAGGTGTGTCCTACCATGTCGATGGATGTAAGTGCAGAGCCTTTCCCCGGATGGTAGTAGGTGTGTCCTACCATGCTGATGGATGTAAGTGTAGAGCCTTTCCCCAGATGTTAGTAGGTGTATCCTACCATGCCAGTGGATATAAGTGTGGAGCCTTTTCCATATGGTAGTAGGTGTGTCCTACCATGCCAGTGGATGTAAGTGCTGGAAGCCTTTTCCAGGATGGTAGTAGGTGTATCCTACCATGTTGGTGAGTGTGAGTGCTGTGTTATGTGTATCTAGGCTGTGCTCTATGTGATGATGAGATGATATGAATATGATGAGGTAACATTAGGGTACATAGGTATTGCAAGGCATGTAATCAGTCCTCGGATGCTCCTTTAGGTTTTGCAATGGCATACACTAGTACAAAATGAGAAATTAATGACTAAAATCAGGCTATAAACGATTATTTTTGAGTCGGCGACTAATAGTAGCTAATTTTCACTATCTTATAGCTAGTCATATTTCACTTAGTCATTAATATCTTGACTTATTAGTCATTGATAGTCAATGATTTAGTCACGGATTTAGTCATTGATTTAGTCACTGATTGCAGCAATTAATGACCAAATATACGACTAAATAAACTACTAGATCATAACATATTAATGACTAAGCTAAATACGACTAAACGTTAGTTGCGCTATAAGATACGAGAAATTATCTACTAATAGTCGTATGTATGTGAATTTAGTCATTTTCATAGTCACAAATTTATGAAAGGGTATAGAGGAATCGAACCACCAACCTCCTGCCTATAATTAGGTAGGTGCTCTACCATTGAGCTAGCACCCTTTAAGAAGTTGTTATTGCTAGATAATGATGATATTCAAACAAATTTTGCATCATTCAAGCATACAAAGTAATGATTATCAAGTTACTATAGATCCATAATAGCTTACCCTATACTAGTCCTTCAAGTCATTTTTGCACTTAAGAAATGCATTTGAAAGGCTAAAAGGGCTATTACAAGGTAATCCATTATGTATCTATAGTAACTTGATAATCACTATTTTGTATGTTAATTCATCACATTCTACACAAATAAATCTTTTCAATGATAACCAATCCAAGCATTAGTGTATTCGAGAATCTAATCTCCCCCTTGAGTAAACAATTTAATTGCATTGTTATAGCTACTCTCCATGCAATAATCAAGTTTTTAAACTTCCAAGTTGTCCCCAACAATGTATTTCAACCAAAATCCAACATATACAAAAATTATATAAAAATACTCACAGAAAATATAGACATGCTTTTGTTATTTGAGTGCCACTCTAAGTAGGATTTCTTAAAATCAAATGATACTAACAGAACTATTTTCAAATCCAACATATATAACAAAAAAATGTAGAAGAAATACTTCAAAGAAGACAAGGGGAAGATATTGGAATGCTTGTACTAATTCAGTGCCACTATAAGCAAGATTTCTTGCAATGAAAGGATATGAATAAGATTGATTTCATCTCACAACCAAAAACATTTTCATAAGATCATAACCATCAATGTTATGATTTTTTTGTGGGGAGTTATTTTCCCGTATAAAGGGTTTGATGTCACAATGATCTATAGGAAGAAAATTAAGTACATCCAAGGTCAAGATATTCCATGCCCAAAAATTTCTTGAATTAACCCCACAACCATTTCCCACCCAAAGTTATGTTGGTAAAGGAAATGCACCATTCACAAGAAAAAATAGGATTGTATTTTATGCCTAAAACATTTTGCAATAATGTGTTGGTTGGTTCAATCATTTCTTCAAACACTTTGACTAGTTGCATGGGAGGCTACCTTCTTAATCATTACATGCAAAGTTTCTTCCTCTGTGAGATAACTTGCTGTTGGGTTGTATTGTAGGCATTATGCACTACAATTTCTCCCCACAAAATCAATTTCTTAATGGTTTACTTGCAGAAATTATGGCAATGATTTTACCCCATGAAAATATCTTTCTTGTATAAGAAAACGCACGGTCATTAATACCCAAGGACAAAAATTATGAATGAATTTATTCGAGCAAGAAAATCCATGAGCTGGGCATATTCCTAGCCTAATATGAATCCAAAACTTGTTATGAAACAAATTTCCAAAGTAATGCAACAGAAATCATCATATTCTTTTATACAAATCAAATAAAATTTTCAAAGTGATACAACAAAAACTTATTATGTTCCATTACCAATTGCTTTACTAATGCGAAACTAAAATCAACTATCTCATATTTTACTAATTGAAATGATAATATAAGGAAGAAAATTCCCAATTCTTCTACAGAACCAAAATGCTAATTGAAGCTAACAAAAATTAGCTTATTCCTCTTCAAAATCAAAATGCCCAAATGGAAGCAACAACTAGTTCAAGGGACTTGGCAATGTATAACAATTCAAATAGATTTTACCAAACATTCAAGAATTCATTGAATACTTACAATCTAGGTGCCAAATGAAATGATCAAATCTCTTCTTTAACAAAAATATCAAAACAATTAATAAATAGAGTTGTATAAAGGGTTGATCACACCATTTCCAACAGATCATTTTTTATTGAAGCACATAGCTGGATAACATTCCATGCATATCCCTTGATTATTAGCCCATGCATAAAATAAACAAACAACACGACTAATCTATACTCTGTCTATGTAATTCAAACAAGGTTGGGCATAATGATAACCATATCGAATTAAATTCATAGCAACAAAAGATTCTAGGACAAGGAATACACTTATCTAAACTGATGTTACATGGAGCTACTTTCAATAGTCTTCTAGCTACTTCATATTGCACATATGGTAGGATAGGTTGGAAATGACTCATGTTGAATTGACGAAAAAAGTTGAGAGGATGAAGCATTGGGCAGATTGTGACCGTTGGGAGGTAAAATTCTAAGTGGGTGACAAGGTCTTACTTAAGTTGGGGAGAAATAATTCAATGGCATGACCTGCACTTTGTTTCGACATTTCAAGAGGCCATTTAAGGTACTTGAGAAGACTAGTAATGTCACTTTATGATTGGAGTTACCGGAGTGCATGGGACACATCATCTAGTTTTCCACTTTAGTTAGTTAAATAAGGTGATCCTTCGAGTGTTGCACTAACCCATGCACCTGCGATGATTGTAGACAGGGTAGAGTTGGAGGTGGATAAGATACTTGCACACAAGGGAACCGAATTTGGAAAAAATGAAGGCAGGAGTACTTTGTAAGCAAGAAGGACAAACTCAAAGAGGAAAATAGTTGGGAAAGGAAGGATGCATTGTAGTAGCATGAGCACAAAATATGAGAGTTTGAGAAATAAATCCTTCAGGCACTTTAGCAAGTGCTAGCCGGTGAAATTTGTTGCGGAAACAACAAGTCTAGTGGGGTGGGATGTTTGTAATTTTATTGTATCAGTATGAAACATTCAATCATGTTTGTAAGTTTATCTCTAGCCAACCTCCCTTAGATATAGCTAGAACTAGATTGATACTAAGAATTATCAGAACCAAGGGCACTCCAGAAGTGTACCATAGGAAAAACAATAAAGACAGAAAAAAAATCACCACAATGAAGGTAAGATTTGAGAATAGACAAATGTTGTATGTTGGTTCTACTGTATTTGGACACACAGGTGCTATAAGAAACACCAATTTAGAAGATAACCAATTAGCTAATTTCCAGTTGTTATCCCTTGACTCTTTTAGAAGGAAGGTTGAAGAGAATGAGACAAACCTGTTCTCCCATAATTTATCCTCCCTTCTAACATGAACTTCCTCAATCTTCTTTATGGCCTTCAAAGTATTTTGAACATTTATATCATATCTCTTAGGCCTGTTTCTTCTTCATAGAACCTGAAATAGAACCATTTCCAGTAGAGTGTGTTCAAGTTGTTCCACATCCAATCTTCCCCATTAAGTTGTTTACTGAGTTTTTTCAACATCTGCATCCACCAATAATCAGATTGTACTATCAAAAACCAACCTCAAGTAACATGCTGTATACAATATTCAAAACAAGTACATAAGAACTATCTAGCTCTATATAATTGTAATATGTGATATGGAAGCAACTGGCAAATTCTTCCCACTGTGATGAATTTGATGCATCAAACAAAGTTAGAGTAGGTCATATCTCAAAGATGGGACAAATAAAAAAAACATGAATTGATAAATAAAATCCCTTGTTTCCCACAGAGAATACATTTGTGTTGATTTTGCATTCATTTGTGGTCCTTTACAAGTGTTATCAGAACTAGTTGGTTTGGACCAAACTGACCAAGTCTAACCAGTCCTTCCCCTGTAAACTAGTCCAAAGTAGTTTAGGTCCAGTGTCTGCCCAAACTTAGTTAAGATTAGAAACAATCCAGCCAGCCAGTTAGGGACCCCTTTCCTCTGCAACACTTGAGCTCTGTCTAATTCTAAGAAAGAAGCCTAGAAGAAGAGGATTCTTAATGACACCAACTGATTAAAACACATTTGATGCCCAATGTTGCCAACAGACTTAAAACATCTACTCGCAACAGTTTTTTAATCCATTCACCAAGTGAAATAAAACTTCAGAGACTTGGACTCACGCCAATTATGTCTAATACGAGAGATGTAAGATGGGTTATGCACTTATTTCAATATAAATTATTTTTGGACACTATAGACCATTTGAAGCCTTAACGTTTATGCATGTTCGTTCAGATTCTATGTATCTAAGAACTTATATCTTAATATATTTTTTCAATTCGCACCCTCACATGCAATACAATCATCATTCTAACAATTGTTTTGTTTAACTGGGTGGAATTTATTTAAACCATAAACAATTTTCTACATGGTTAACAAACCAAAACAAATGATAGTATCATACTATGAAGACTCCATGCACAATAAATTGCTTGGTCTAGCAACAGAAACATATTCATGACTGTTCTAGCTAAATTGATGGACTATTGACCAAGAGCATATCCATGTTGCTTTTATAGATTAGTAAAGCAACATATTCCATCTAGTCTTGCACTTATTGAGCATTTCCACTACCAGAAGACCATGTAATGAAGAGATGGAACTAGAGTGGAAAGGGCACTTTCTTAGATTTTAGATTAACCTAGAAAAACTAAAGTTAAAAAGAAAAATACCTGCTCATTAATATCATCTATATGCCAACTCTGAACCAAGTTGAAATACAAGACCAAGATCACAGTGGCATACACCAGATTATATTGATCATCTGAATCCTGAACCTGTCGTCACTAATATATAAAATGTAGCTTACCAGAAACATTATCGATGTTGTTTATTTAAGATCGAGAAGTGATAAAACGATAAATATAGCTTTCATGGGATCATCACGATTATCTTTAACTACAACGAGCCAACCAATCAGGCTTTTATTTGTAGCTATGAGCTACAAACTTTTAGGGGATGGACACCTTGTAGCAAAGATTTTGTGCTTGAGATTTTTCTCTAAGTTGGTTTTCTATAATGAGTGACAGGGCTATGGTCATCATATTCATTGATACGTTTGTTGAGGGTTCATCCAATAGATTGCACATTTGGATTTGGTGATCATTCTAAACAGCCCTAGTGCCTTTGGGAAAATATATTGAGAAACATTTCAAGGACCGGGTCTCCCCTCGCAGTTATCCATATCAGTTAAATTATCAATGCATTAAATTACCATAAATCATGTTTCAATCTTCCTATAACAATAAGGTTACATTTCATACCATTAAATTATCTACATGATTAACATCTGGAAATAATTCCCCATCTTTTAACAATTTTTTTTCGAATAAAATGTTCATTTTTCAACACTAGAGCAAAAATAGGCATACAAGACATACAAGATAGAAACAAGAAAATGCACGCTAAATATGTTGTTAGATTATACAATAATACCTGTTGTTCTGTGTCTTCATGATCAAAGTGTGATAAGTAAATTAATGTCTCCCTCATTACCTGCATATATAGAATCCAACAAAGAATGAAATCAATATAAAGTTAACACAATAATAGGTAATACAACTGACACAAACTAGCTCCTTCATCTTAGCCTGGAGGTCTTAATTGGAATAGAATAGATATGTTTTTATAATCTTTTTATAGGAGTTGTCTTTGCACTCCTCACTGTTGTACTTAACAGTCACATTGACCTATTTACAGCCATATGTTGGAAACTAATGTATCTCATCTTATCTTATCTTATGGTCTATATTGTATTTAGTGAATGCACATGTGATTGGCAGATGTGTTATGACATAATCATTTTATTGCTGCATGGATCATGACAAATGAGTTAAGCCATGTATTAGTCATTATGAAGACATAATTAGGAAGTTCTTGTCATCTAGGTACATGGACCTCATGATTTATGGAACTATTTCCCTGTTTGGAATTTGACAATTAAAGGATCCCAATGTGCTTGACAACATTGCCAAGCAAAAAGAGTAGGAAAATAGATGAATATGTGTTTTTTATAACTTTATACCCCTTGAACCTAGGAAAGAGAATCAAATAGAAAGACAATATACTTGGTTACTTCAAAAGATTCAGAACACAGGAATCATTCATCTATTTGGGGATGGTTTATAAATTAGAAGGTATCAATACCCTGTATTGGACAAGGACATCATTATATTTCATAGTCTCTCTAACAATATTGCCATTCTCGTCTTCTACAATAAGAACCTCTTTTGTCTTAGCCATACGACAAATCATCAGTATCTTAAGTTTTGACATTGGTCCAACATATAGATGCTTGTGTTGCGTAAGTTGAGAACCTATCCCATCAACCATGTTTGAAATTCATGGAACCTACATGGGAAAGAAATTGATAAGCCAATTTAATATTTTTGAAATATCACAACAAATAAAATAATCAAACTTCTATCAATGTTTTCATACAATTTAAGATCATATAATCAGATAATCATTAGTGAAGTACTTAACCATTAGAAACTATAACCTATCAATATTCAATACAAGTCAATATTTGGAACCAAGGACCCTGATCTAATCCAAGTAAATTATAAATCCATGACAACTATAATGAAAATACAAAATAAGTCCCTTAGCCGAGGATAGGTTAAGGGAGTCCATCCCAAACATTTGCTATGCGTGGGACAAACAAGAACCATATTTTAGTGCATGGACACCTATATTATGATGTATATGTTAAGCAATAAAAAGGAGCATTAAGAGGTCAATGAACTAAACAGTCCTATGGATGCTTGATAGCATAGAACAAAGAAAATTCTACTGAAAATAACCATACAAACTTTAATGTTCTTTACAAATCAGAATTTTCTTGAGATAAAGAATAACAAAGGAAATGGATTATAACATGATAATGACAAGTAGCAAATATGCTTTACTTGGAGGCCCATAACATTGGCAACTGCAACAGGATTTTCAGAAGAATGGTGTGCTTCAAAAAGTTATGAAACCAAGGTATTCCAATAATCCAGGAAAACCTGTAGCAAAACCAAAATAATAAGAAGAAACCCATATTTGTTACCATGTAGTATTGAAGAAGAAAATACTAATTCACATCAAAAACCTACCTTGAAAACTTTTGTATCATAAACATAAGAATACTAAAGACCCATAACTAGCGCTGCCCAATTTTTGGGGGTAGTTTCAAGTATGTGAATGTGTGACTGTAGTGAAACGATCAAAGTTACAAATACTATTGCAAGAAGCAATGCCACCATTAAAAATACTTTGAGTCATGATGTCGACTGTTAGTTTCAGTATTTTAGAGAACATTACAAAGAGTTCAAGTCAAACATAAATAATTAATATTGTGATTGAAGTCATAACCATGCATCACAAAAATAAATGAAGATGTCTAAATAGGTAAGACAATCCTTTAGTGTAAAGCGATAAAAACCTTACCTTGTAAAATGAGGTGAAGAAGAGTGCCAAGTTTTGAATAAATTCCTATAAAACAGTAAACAGATAAGTGCATTACTGCAGTGTGTTCTTCTTAATAATAATTAAAAAACAACCAATTGCACCTTTGCAACACCCTCAATTAAAATCACAGAAGGTGTTTCTTAAAGAGAGTAGTTATATGTTTTGCAGTGAAACACAAATAAATTTCTAATAAGGAACAAATATTTATCAATGTCAGAAAAAATACTTGTTCTTCAGTTGAACCATTTGCATAGGACTCTAGGACATTTGTCCCTTGTGGAAGTATGGTCTAACCCACATGCATATTATAATCAACAAACACTTAGGCAAATCAACAAAGTTATAATATTGTGAAAATAATAATATAATAACAATGACAATGATTTAAAAAATAGGAAATCCATCCACAACCCGTACACCAGTGAGAAAAATAACTTATACCTGAAACTGCGCCATGAAGAAAGGATAAACCTTAACAAATTGTGCATCATAAAAATATCCAAAATTAAGCGTTGCAACCTAAGCCAAAAAAGAACTAGTAGGTGAGAAGTGGACTTGTTGTGAGGAGGAGCAGAGCAGGATCCAGCAGGAGAAGGATAGGTTGGGCATGCAAATCAAGACAATGATACTTAACATTTAATGTGCACAAATTCCAAGGAGAGTGTTACAAAATTAATTACTTGACTGGGAGTACGAAAATCAAGAATCGGTACAGAAGCATTCAATTGTAGAGGCCATACAGTAGTGGGCATGATTTTCTAGAATTCTGGGCACAAATTTCGAGAAGGAGAAAAATGTTTTGGGCATGAGAATAAAGGGCCATACAAGCTGGTACAGTCAGGGTGTATGTTATAGCTGATTTTACCACACATGGTGAATTACACTTTTATGGCCTTCCATGTCCCTCTGTAGACTCCTTAGACCCCATGGACCATTTTTGTACCTTTGATGTTTCCATGATCATCCCTAAAAACATGCAATAATTTCCATACGCGAATTTTAATCCCTTTCTCGCGTATATACGCGGGTTTGACCCATAAAATTGCGTACATTGGGATGTGTGCAAAAGGCCAAATTCTTTTGGAGTTTTCCTTGATGTGGATCTGACTCACTTGTCTCTTGGCCTTCCATATGCCTTGAGATCACTCGGATTTGACCTTTCATTACCCCATTGAAGAGCTATATAAGGAACCCTTTGGATACATTGAAGGCATGAGGAATTGAAGAGCAAGAAAACTATAGTCCATTGTTTCCTGACCTTATACTTGAGTCTGCATCCCTTTGTCCCTTTGAGCACTTTTGTGTTCTTCCCAAGCTTGCCTTTTGCTTGTGAGCTTGCTATCGAGAGATGGAGGATTGAAGTGGTGGAGGCCCAAGTGGGGGACTTAGTTTCTTCGATTTGCAGATGTGCCGACAGAGGTTGTCACTATTGTAATCTTTGTTTTATATTAATAGAAATATCTTTTCCTGTCCAATAATGTGTATTTAAATGAGTATTTTATCCATGGATTCTTTTAAATGCTTATATGTTATTGATTATATATGCTAGAGTAGATCTAACACGATTATATATAGCATGCTTGTCTTGTTTGCTGAGTGTTGAGATAGCAATTTATCAATACAAGATGGAGTTGGAAAGCTCAACAGGGATCTACATCAACCGTCCGGAATAAGGTATGAATTGAGATCCTTTAGTGTTAGATATTTGGTTTCTCTTGCATATGGAAAGGATTGAATTCTGGAGTCAAGTTATCTATTGTGGTACCCCAAGCCATAGGAATTTCTCTCCGTAACAGAATTGGCGACTCCACTAGGGAGTTCCTAGTCATTTTGCTTATGGGTTTTTTTTATCGGCATTCAATGTTCTTAAATTGCTCTCATTTGTCTATTTCTGAGTCGGGTCTGGGGGCATGTTTGCTTGGTAGTGTCTGATAGGTGTGAATTTTGTCTCATGTTATCTGTTTGCCTTTATTTTTATATCTTTTTCTTCCTATATGTGAGTTTCTGCCTCACAGTTGCGTGTACACACGGTTTTGACTGAGATTTCCACATATATACACGGGTTTTCTGCACATAGTCGCGTATGCCCTGAGTTTTTCCTTTTAGAGGAAGATTGAGTGTTTTTGGGTGAGTTTTGATGATTGTTGAGTCTCCTTAGATGCTTCCAAAGTCTGTATACACCTCTGTTTCTGACCAGAGACACCTTTTAGGGTAATTTTTTTTTAAGAATGTTCTTGTCATTGCATTTTCGATTTTTTGTTTTGGGATTAGTGCATTAGGTCCGTTTTACCTTAGTGCTTTGCTTGGGTGTTGTTTGATAGTCTGGGGGTGGTAGAGTCATTCTTTTGCTTTATTATCTCATTTTTATTCAAAAAATTCAAAAATATTTGCTTCTTTGCATCATTATGCATCATTGCACTTTGCATCTTGCATGGTACTTGCACTAGGTTTGCTTAGAAAAGTATTAGTCAGGATTTCATATAGGAATGATTGCATTTGTCATTTGAATAAAATTTTTCATTTCACGTAGTAGCATACCCTATTTTTCATTCGACACAATGCATTTGCATTGATTATTAGGTGTGCATTTTACTTCATGTTTGTGTCATAACACCATTGGTTGCACGATCATCTACCTTTTTGAGTAATAAGCCACATAAAATCAATGCTTAATTAAAATGGATTACACTATTTTCTTTGACAGGGTACACCAACAAGATTAGGTTTTAGGGTCTTAGAATAGTTCATTGTGAGTAAATTATCCAAGACCACTAAACAACAACATGTATGTGTCTGTCCAGGTGAGAGTGTGAAATTCCTTGGTATAATTAGTGTTTCTCAGGATCCTCCTCTTACAAGGGAGTTAAGCACGAGGCAGTGTGAGCGATTATTGATTGGGATGACCCCTAGTCATAACCGAGTAGCACCGAAGATATTTCCAGGATTATATTTGCATTTGAGGGCTCTTTTGAGAGTTTCGGGCTTTGCTACCCTGCCCATATGGTCAATCCCACCTGCGACTATCCACCTGAGCATTAATTATATTGAGGTGACCTTATTTGCCTTACCTAGGTTGTCGAGGGGGTACTTTGCAGGGGTTATTCTGCAAGTGTTCTGGCCAGGTTGGGGTGAGACAACATAATCTCTATATGTGTTCAAGCTAAGGGCCACAATAATTGGTTACGAACCTCCACTTGTTGTGTATGGGAGTCTCAAGCCTCTCCTAGGCGAGACATACCTACTTCATCCGGGAGCTCACATATCCTACCCTTGTTTGCTTTTGATTGGCTTTAGATTATATTGGTGTATGCTCTGTGCACGCTAGCTTGCTTAAAGTTTGTGTAATTAGAAGAGTCTTTTTCTATCCTTCACATGATATACCTACGCACTCGAGGTATGATCCCTCATTCACAGGTCACTGGTATTGGATGCTGGGCGACGAGACTCATCATGAACCTATGAGCACTAGTTATGTTAGTTATGGCATGTATGGTATCCCTGCACATGATCCGGCACATCATACCGAGTCAGAATTTGATCCTAGCACTATGCCTGGGGGCATTCCCCTTCCTTTCCATGTGGAGAGATTTGGGAGTACGAGTCACATTGCACCCTCCATCCCGGCGGTGGAGGATACATCACATGTTTGTCCTAGACTTGGTGTTAGTAGTCCTATTCGGATACCAGAACCAAGACGAGTGACTATAGGGAATACCACTTACATAGTTTCA
>LPNX010097049.1:206547-236091 GCA_001517045.1 Pseudotsuga menziesii | reverse complement strand
GAATAATAAAGAAGGAATAAACATGGATGAACTTCGAAGAAAAAAATTGTGCTTCACATGCTTTCAACCATGGACACTGGGGCATAAATCTACTAAGGGAAAATCTTAATACATAGAAGTATTTTATGATAATGATGAGTATGAAGGGGGTATGGATGAAGAAGGACACAATTCAGATCAAGAGCAGAAATATGAGATAACAACTGAAGAAGAAAGATAAGAAGAAAATCATCCTTCACCGAACAAAGCAAGGCCTCGTTATCACACTATTCAATAGGCCTCGCTATCACACTATGATAGTACTTTCAACAGGCCTCGCTATCACACTATTCAATGCAAGGGTGTGGTACTAGGACAAAGAGCTTCAGTTTTGGTAGATGGAGGAGCCACACATAACATCATTGATGCAGATATCGTGGAGAAAAGGAAGATACCTATTAAACCATTCGATGGCTTCATAGTTTTCATTGCTGGTCATAGCACAATCTAGTAAAAAACATGGGTTCCAAAGCTGCAAGTCACTGGAAGGAGGCTAAAACCCCCTATTTTGTCAGCTACTACTGAAAATATGCTACTACACCCTATTTACCAGCTACTTCTGGAAGGAGGCTACAACCTCCCGCACTCATGTTTCCTTCCCTAGCGCTACTCTACCACCCTAATATGTTTTTAGTAATCTTCATTATTTTTTTACCCTTAAATATCTGTCACACTCACTGGTCTCTTCTTCTTCTTCTATGATATAGACCACAAAGACAATCTCTCACTCATCCGTCTGTGTATAAATACCTTCACGTTTCCTACATAGGAATCTCTTCACTATTGCGGCATTTCATTCTTTGGTCATGCCTCTTCATGAGAACTCCATTCCTCATTCTAACATTGAGCCATCGAGTCATCTACCTTCATCATGATTCTTCAAAACAACTAAAACAATTCCCCGTTAATTGATTTACTTCCAGTCGTGACCTTTCGTAATTATTCTGAGCCGTTGATCTCATTTCGAGGTTTTTCCTACCCGTAGATATGAGATAAAAATCGGATAGCGAATATGTGACTTTTTCCAAATATTATTCCACGATTTCTTCTTTCTGCACCAATCATTCTACACCGTTGATATTATTTGAGCTCTCCGTGACCGTTGATTTGAGATGAAAAGCGGATATTGGATGTGGCTTTTTCCAAATATCATTTCGAGATTTCCGTTTTCCACATCGCCAATCCTGTTCGAGTGTTATCCTGACCATCGATCTTCTGGATTTTGGATTGTGGGTTTCAACATGCCTTTTCAAGATTTCTGCTTTCCTCCATTTTTCTTCCGCACTGTTGATCTCAGGTGGATGTTTTCTGGATCATCGATCTTCCAGATTTCGGGCAGCGGAACTGTGACATTTTCCAAATTCTTTTCGTGATTCTCCGCCTTCCACCTTTCGCATTCCGTTGATGGAATCCTTTCTGCATCGTCGATCTTTTGCAGATGTCTTCCTGACCGTTGATCTACGATCAAATGTGGATTTGTGGATCTCCTCTTTTCTTTGTGTGGAAATCATTCCCCATCGTATATTTTATTTCAGATTCTACCTAACCGTTGATATATGATCAAATGAGGATTTGTGGATCTTCCCTTTTCTTTGTGCAGAAATCATTCTCCGTCATCAATCTTCTCAAAATCGGCTTCCGCATTTCTCTCAACTGATCTGGACCATCCATGTTGTCAATCATTTCTTGATGAAATTTTGCTCATATTGGTCCGTATTAACCTCCTGTCACTTCACCCAGTGAAATGTCTTTATTGTCGTCGATCATACCAAACCTGATGTCAGGCCTCTCTGTACGTAGTCTTTACATGGACTGATACATGAGTTAGTTGGTTCTATATTTAGCAAAACCGCTAAATCTAACCAACCCGACCAATCTCCTAGGAAGCACTCAATGAAGAGCGAACTCCAATTCTTTGATAACTGGATTACATAAGAATTTCGTGTCCAAGCTCTGCTATTAATTCACCTACTAGTTAATCAACGAAATGAATGAGGACCATCAGATCTAGATCGACGGTGAACTCCAAATATCATAAAGTGGATTTTAAGGAAATTCCAGGCACATCAAATTTTTATTCGTCTGCGCTAGTTCTCCTAGTGAAATCGTTGACAACCATTTATCTACTTCCACAATCAATCTCATTCGTTAATCTTGATCTCTTTCTTGGTGATTAGTTTCTGATTTCATAGGCCAACTCCCTTTTTATCCTCCTCACTATTAAATCAGTGAAATTGATATTAACCATAGATATTCAGAACCTTCAGATCTCCACCACACGATCTACAATCATGAGGATGACTTAACTTAGGCAGTGTTGGGTTATCTCAGATGTAACTCCAATCTGTGAAATCAACTTTCAACCGTGGATTTGCTCCTACCACGATCTAAACCATCTAAGCCCACATAGACTTAAGTCTCATTTATTATCGATCCTTACAGTGATTGATTGTTGATAAACGTGCAACAAGGTTATTCTGAAGCATATTCCATTCCTGAAATATCAATGATCTAATTGATTAATTCATGCTCTCTCTTTCATGCCGATTGATCAGAGAATCGATCAATTGATCTCTGTTTTCTCTCATCATCCCTATTACTGATTTTCCCTTGTCATCAACCCTATTACTGATTTTCCTTTGTCATTGTTGAACTCCTTTTACATCAATGATAATCCATGAAATGGATCATTTGTCTTTTATTGATTTCATCCTGCTACATGTATGTTGGTTATTCCTTTGTCATTTGTGAACTCCTTTGACATTAATGACAACTATATTCTCAACATATTGTTGATATAAAGATTGTCTTAAAAAAAACATAAGGATTTCAAGTATTAACAAGGCTACTAGGTAGCAATTACCTGCTTCAATTATGTAATTTTCAAAATAACTTTGAAGCAAGGTGCAATTGTATGCATATACTATGTAATTTGCAAAATAACTTTGAAGCAAGATGTAGTTGTATGCATATACTATGTAATTTGAAAAATAAATAGAAAGTTAAGAGTTGCATATGTATAACATGGCCTAACATGTACTTTTAAAAGGTCCTAAATGGTTTTTTAAATTTAGTCATGTCCATTATATAGTTTCATCTATGGTTTCCTTTAGAAATTTGAGATTGCTTTTTTTAATATCCATTATATGGTTTCATAAAGTTTGACTTTATATTAGAAAACACAAATTATTATATATAAACCACACAAAATACTTCCATAAGTATTTAGGTTGTCACTCAACCATTTCCTTCATGATTTATGTACCTATACATAGTTCTTGCATTGAACAATGTTTGAACAATGTTTTTTTAAGCATTGGGATACGTTGCCTTCTTTCATTTTTATTTTTTCTAAAATAAAATTATTGTAAACACGTCGAGTATGAAGGCAAATGTTTGGAATAAACATGATGGCCCAACATTCTCCAAATTTTAAATTTGGAAACACATCGAGTATCAAGGCAAATGATGACCCAACATTCTCCAAATTTTATTGTAAACACCTTGAGTATCAAGGATAATGCTTGGAATAAACATGATGGCCCAACATTCTCCAATATTTCTGACATGGGGAGGTCTCGGACTCTTCATTGCAACTATGTAATGCATAACATTGATGCATGATAGACATGCCTCCCAGCTCAAACATTGCTTAACCTGGAGGTCGGGTAGTCAACCAACCTGCAGAATTCGGCCAACGCATTTATGCAATCGGTGTAATCTATTATTTAAATTGTAAATTTGGCTAGAATATATTGTTGAAATTTCAGCAGTAACCAGAACTATTGCATTCTTGAAAGACCCAATTGCAAATTCTAGTGGGTTCTTTTTAGATAATGAAGTTAAAATAAAATTGGAAATGATCTTATAAATTAAATTAAAAGGTTCTATAAATCAACTTTTCATTTTCTGCGAAATCATTAATAACAAGTGGCTACGTAGTAGCATTAACTGCCGATGAAGAAATTTGCAGTGGCCATATTTTTTTATTGAGGAGGCACATGCTTTTGGTATTCATAAACGCTACAGTATTGTTTTTCTATTAATATATTAATTTAAAAAATTGAATTATGTCATTTGTGATTTAACATTTGTGTAGCATGTACCATGAACAGGTAAATGAAAGGAAAGGTTAACGAAAGAGTAGCATGGGCCAGGCCAGATTTGACCCAAAATACCCCGCTTCTGTTCTTGGCTATAAACGGATATATATTTTCTTGGATATCAACGGATATATATAAAAGAGATTTACAACTCAAAGCATTTAATAATTATCTCTCTGGTTTTCACAATGGCAAGGTTATGGAGACAACATAAGCAAATTTAATTTATACACATAAAAACATAAAACTCCATATCATATCAGAGGTTATACACATAAAAACATAGAACTCCATATCATATCAGAGGATATTTCATTGATATATCATGAGAATTAGAGAATACATATGCTTAGCTTTACCAAAATGTTGACAAACACACAGCCTTTCTGATGCAATCTTATACCAATAACCACAAGTTGCAGAGCATACTTGGTAAAATACTATATTTAGGTTGTTTTTAGTAAACATTGCATTTTTCTATATTTAAAAATATAATATTAATATTGGAAATAAATAAAATTCCATTTATTTTCAATTTTTGTTTTCCTATATTTAAAATTGTATTATATTTAAAACAAGTATAACAACTAAAACTAGAAGTCCTTCCTTAAGCGAGCTCTAATCCCAGAATGAAGTTCTTCCTTGAATAGGGTGATGTCTAAGATCTTGGCTTCATCCTCCTTTAATTCCTTCTTCTAGTTTTGTAGCTTTGTTGGAACTACAAAGCAAAAGGATCATCGAAACTCTAAAAAATATTGATGCATTGAAAAATGATCAGTCCATTTTAGATGGACTTCAATTAAAATTATGTGTTGATAAAATTCTCAAATTGAACTTCTCTTATCTGTTTGTTTGAAAAGAAGTTGTATTCAAGTCTTGTCTTTTTCAAAATTGTAGACTTCTGGTACTCTCAAATGTCATTTTCGCTTACACAATTTGAACTATTGAGAGAACTAGAGCACTTTGACAATGATATTTCACAATTCTACGGCTACACAGACATCTCCTTTCCTAGGTTGCATACAGTCGTCGTGATGTTTTTGTCTTAGGTTATAGTAGAAGAGAAATATGTTAAAATAAAAACAACTAAGAGATTTGAGGTTATATGTTAAAAATAAAAAATAGCTAAAAGATTTGAGGTTGTAAAATTGACATCTCTTGCGTTTTTATGATCTGCAGCAGTTGCTCTTAATGCTCCCTGTCTCCTGCTATTCTCTGTTATTTGGAGCTTAAAAGTAAGCATCGGTGGTATCCAGATACCCTCTTCTTGCACTCACTGTTTAAGTGTGATAGCCACCGCTTCTTGCCACCATTAAGTGGCAGCCACCGCAAGGTCGACAGCTTCGGTTTGCCCAGGCCGAAGCATTCTTGTAGCACAGTGTGAGCCATGGCGGGTATGACAGGATGATTGTAGCTACCAATGCTGCCATTTGACTGCCAGAGTAGTAGATGAGCATGGTTTAAAATCTATTAGTTTGATTCTTTCTGGTCACCTTATGTGGAGTGGTGTAGCCAATTTACCTTGCATGTAACAGCAAGTGTCAGCCATAATTACTGCATAAGAAAACCTGAACACGTGTCATCCCAACTTAATGTTAATGGTGAGCTGGGAATTAAGCATTGTGCAAGAACAACCAAGTGTTTAAGAGACATGGACATTGAAAGCTCAGACTATCGCTGACAGCATTTTGCAAGCTCGGAGATAATCGCTAGCAGAAGGAGGAGGTTAATTTAATTAGAAGTGTAGCTAGCAGAAGGAGGACGTTAGTTTAATTAGAAGTGTAGCTAGCATGTTTGGCAGAGATATGGAGAATGGCGTCAATTTAATGTGGCTGGTATGGAATATGGTGTCCATTTAATGAGGAGTGTTGGGTTCGAGAGTTGCGCCGCCACCACGGCAATAATGGGTTGAAATTAGTATATGCTAAAAACTTTTGTTAACTGAACACATGAAATCATTAATTTAAAAACTTTACTGAGAATGGATGAATATGATGAAACAAATAGACGGTCAAATGAAACTAATCCCTTGTCAACAGTATATCGATTACAATTGTACCAGGCCTATGGGCAGGTACAATAATGTGATAATTAATAACTTCATTAATTACAATTTAACAATGATGGCTTTAGCAGTAAAAAAACAATCTCAAAAGATGATATAGTAGTACAACAACATTATGTTGGTGATCAAAAGATGATATAGTAGTACAACAACATACATAATGTTGTTGTACTAATTATTAGACTCCGTTTGAGTAGGAAAATAATAATACTAATATTATTGTTATTCTAATTAGTATTATTATTTAGAAATTAAATATTGAATAATGTAATTTACTAATATTAACATTATTAATATAAATAATAATAATAATAATAATAAATATTATTAATATTTTTAGTATTATTATTATTATAATTATTAGTATTAGTATTATTACACTTATGATTATGTGATTATGGTGCCTTTAAAATTGTTTTTTTAATAATAAGAATAATAATAAAACAAATAAAACTAATTATTAATTATGGTACCTTTCAAATTTTTAAATTGTTTTTTAATAATAAGAATAATAATAAAATTAATAATAATAATAATAAATATAATTAGTATTATCATTAGTATTAATTATTTTATTAGAATAATAAAAATAAGTATAAAAATAATGATGATGATGATGATGATTACACCTATGATTATGTGATAATGGTTATATTAAAATTATTAAATTGTATCTTTAATAATAATAATAATAATAGAAATAATATTATTCTTATTATTAGTAGTAGTATTAAAATAAAAAGGAAACAATATTATTTTTTAAATTTGTATAGTCGTGTAAAATAATGTGATAAAATAATATGGGAAAAAAAGTAAAAATAAATTTATTTTCTATAATAAACAAATGGATAATTATTTTTGTATTTTTCTTTTGTAAATATTATTTTTAAAAAAATATTTAAATTATTGTATTTAAAAGTAAACATTAAAAAAATATAGCTTTAGAAAATATGTTTTTGTATAATATTTTATTTTTTGAATATTTATTTCAGTTATTCACAATAAATTTTTCAGGAAATCAATTTTCTCGGTATGGTTGACATGGTCGACCATACCCATGCTTAAAGATGGACATTATGGTCAACCATGATTGTTAACCATGGTTGACCATGGCCATCTCCACCATGGATGGCCATGTGCAACGATGAACGGGACCATGGTTAATGATGACATGGTTAATTATTTTGAGCCTATTTGAATACATGGTCAACCTGGAAATGGGAAGCATGTCTTTAACATGATGTAGTCAAGATCACCATCATGACATCCTGTAGTCAAGACCACCATCATGACATCCATGATTGACCAAGTTGACCAAAATCAACCATGGTTGACATCCATAAGCATGGATGACAATACTTGAACATAGTCATGCAAAGCACAGATTACATGGTCACCCATGGTCATGTCATACCTTGCTTCATCTAGTTTGTATACCATGGACATGGTTGACTTGGTTGTCAGACCATGGGCATGGTTGACATGATTACCATACCATGGTCATTGTTAACATGATTGTGATATTATAGACATGGTTATCCTGGTTCAGCATGTTGGACCAAGGTGTCAATATTGTTTGACGTACTTGGCATGACCATACTTGGGCATGCTTGACATTGTTGCATTTATTTGACCATAGTTTCCTCAAGTCTATAATGTTTGACGTAATAGTCACGGTTGACCTGCTTCAATGGTTTCTATGTTTGAAGGTATAGAAAATTTTTGTCGCGATCTACGAAACGTTTGTTGGTATATGAAAACTTTGTCGATAGATCTAAAGTTAGTCGGTATATGTAAATTTTGTTACTATATTAAAAGTGGGTCGCTATGGTTTTATGGTAAGCTGAAAAGTGTTGCCTCTTTATGAAAAGGTTGTGGCAATATAAATAGTTTGTCGCTATATGAAATGTTTGTGGCAATGGTTTTATGAATATTTGAATAGTTTGTCACTATATCAAAGTTGTCGCTATATCAAAAGGTTGTCGCTATATTAAAATCTCGTCACCATGATTTATGAATAAGTCAAAAGTCTATCGCTATATAACAAGTTGTTCGCAAAGACAAAAGTTTGTTGATATATGTAAACTTTGTCGGTATAAGAAAAGTTTGACACTATGCTAGAATCTTGTCATGATGGTTTTATGATTATATCAAAATCTTGTTTGTATATAAAAAGTTTGTCGCTAGTGGAAAATTTTGGCGCCATGGATTTATGATTATATAAAAGGTTGTCGCTATACCAGAAGTTTGTCGATATAGTACAAGTGTCGCTATGGCTTTAAGATGAAATAAAAAATGTTCTCGCTATTTCAAAAGTTTGTCCCAAAATGAAAAGTTGCTCAGTATAGTTTTATGATTAATTGCTAATGTTGGCGATTGTATGAAAAATTTGGTGGTGCATTAAAAGTTAGAAGCTATATTAAAAGTTTGTCGTTATCGTTTGCCAGAATATGAAAATTTTGTCAAAATGGTTTCATGAATGGCATTATAGTAGTAACAGTATTCGTATCAAACGTTTCTCGCTATGGTTTTATGATGACACCAAAATTTTGTCGCTATACCAAAAGTGTGTCACTATAGCGAAAGTTTGGCACTACATAAAAAAATATGTCGCTATAGCAAAAGTTAGTTGCTGTAGAAAATGCTTGTCGAGATATGGAAACTTTTTTGATACAGTAAATGTTAGTTGTTATGGTTTTCTAAGTATATCACAAGTTTGTGTGGTTTCTGTGGTTTTATGATGACACCAAAAGGTTGTGCTATAAGAAAAGTTTGTCGCTATATCAAAAGTTTGGCACTATATGAAAAGTATGTCGCTATTTCTCGCTATACCAAAAGTTGGCCAGTATATACAATGAGTGGCGCTACATTAAAAGATGCTAGATAATTTTTGTCTCTTTGTAAATGTGTCGTTTTACCAAAAGTTTGGTGCTATAGAAAAAATTTGTTTCTATATTAAAAGGCTTGAAGCTATGGTTTTACGAATGTATGAAAAGTTTGAAGGTATAGCGAAAAGGTGTCGCGATCTATGAAATGTTTGTTGGTATATGACAACTTACTCGGTACATCTAAAGTTAGTCGCTATATGTAAAGTTTGTCGGTATATTAAAAGTGGGGCGCTATGGTTTATTTCTGATGTCAAAAGTTTTGTCGCTTTATGAAAAGGTTCTTTCCATAAAAAACGTTTGTCAAAATGGTTTTATGCTTAACTGAATAGTTTGTCCCTATATCTAATTTGTGGCTACCCTAAAAAGGTTCGCGCTATATTGAAAGATTGTCTCCATGTTTTATGATTAAGTGAAAAGTATGTTGCTACATAAAGAGTTGTTTGCAAATTCAAAACTTTGTCCATATATGTCAAGTTTGTCGATATATCAAAAGTCTATGGGTTTATGATGAATTAAAAAAAGTTGTTGTTATTTCACAAGTTCATCCCAATATGAAAAGTTGCTCAGTATGGTTTAATGATTAATTCCAAATTTTGGTGATTGTATCAACATTTTGTCATTGTATTTAAAGTTAGACGGTATATTAAAAGTTTGTAGTCATCGTTTGTCACAATATTAAAAGTTTGTTGAAATTGTTTCATGAATGGCATTAGAGTAGTTACATTATTCGTATCAAACGTTTCTCGCTATATGAAATTTTTGTGGATCTATGACAAGCTTGCCGCACTATTTTTTATTATATGCAAATTATGGATCAATAGTGTAGTGCGATATCCTGAATTGAACACGACCACATTTACTTGCCATTTAACATGTTGAAAGAAATGAAAAAGAAACCACAGTTTAGTACTGCCAATTGCAAAGAAAATAAAGGCATCATTTTTTTCTGTCAAGAGTAGAAACGCACAGTTGAAAATGTAAATTTTTTTTATTCAACTACATTTGACAAAGTTTCCAAAAATCATGAACTAGCCTAGAGTTGACCATAAAATCGGTCATTAAAAAATACATCAAATATTCAAATTTTAATTAAAACTATATTCATATACATCAATGTAAATCCAAACCATTATAAAGAAGGGGGAATCTAATTTTTTCTCTTGAAAATTGGCTAGGTCTTACTGTTCTGGCCTCCATGTGCGGTCACACTAGGTAGTACAACACATATATGCAATTATGTTTTGGGATTGGACTCAGTGATAGGTATGATTTACCCATATAAGAGAATTTGGAACCGAAGCTTCCATGGTTCTAATTAAATGAATCATTTTACGTAATGATGATGATCATGTACTATTTGAAAGGATAATGATTGCACTCCTCAATAGTAATATAAGAATCGGTTATTTAAAATAGGAAAATAAATTACTAGCCATTTCTTTTGTATTCTTAGAAACCTTGAAGCATTATTCTCATTATTCTTAAAAAAATTGAAGCTCACTACTAATTTGGAATATGAAAATGTAAACATAAAGGATCTCTGCTTTAGCTTAACAACATAGTAAGCCAAAACTTGTCTAATGAAAGTATATTTTGGTTCCTTTTGCATATATAATTTCACACTCTCAAGTATATAAGAACAATGAATATTATTCAAAAGAGAAAAGAAGAGTGTCATTAGAAAATATGTAGTGGTATTTATTCAGTTACCCCTTATAACTATGCTATATTTTTTGGATTTAAAAGATGTGTCCACATGGCTATTGATGGTGATGGATTGAGTCACCATGTGTTTGTACTACTGGTTATTTTTTGTGATTTGTGGGTTTTTAAGAGTTATGCCATACCTTTGAAATAGTGCTAGAAATAAAAAGGGGTATTAAAAATGCCATGAAAAACGGATACATAGCATATTTGGTAAAAATAGTTTCCTTTTAATTAGAATGATGTATTGGGAGAGGAGTTCAAAAAAAGGATTTTGGGGGGGTATTTTTCAATATTTTATGAAATTAGGGGTATTCTTTAATATCTCATGAAAAAGCGTGCTATGGTGCATGTTCATCGAGTGAAGCCCCCATGGGTTTCGCCTCTAAGAACCTCATGAGAATGGACAACTAAGTGTGGTTTTTCTAACTTTCATTGATATACATATAATGGATTTAAAAAGGTTCCTTTTCTAAAATTGAGTTATGTTCTTATAAAACAATGGAAAAATGTTAAGTCACTATGGAAAACTCATGTTCCTATCATCTTATTTCTTTCTCTTCACCTTGTTTCAATGCATGGTATCTCCTTTCCCATTTGATGCTATGCGCGTTAATTGATTGGGAGCACATTCATCTCATAGTCCTCACCAAGGTTTTATTAACATCACCATTTCTATGTTGCTTCCACATTTCTAGAGGGGTCTTGGCACTAGGCTCTCACTAGGAACCTTTTTAAATATGGTTGCATACATTTGAAATGCATTGTTGTTATATGTAAACGGTACCCTCAATACTAAAACATAAGTTACACACATACACTAAATTACACATATTTGCATCCCAATGTAAGGGGGTGGAAGAAGGGTATTACATTCCCCTTCTTCTTAGAATAACGTTGACCTCAATGCAATTTTCTTAGGTGTAGCAGATCAGAGAATGGTACTCACTTCTAAAGTTTAAATCATTAGATCAAAAGAAACACCAGATCTACTACTAACGACTTTATATTCATGCAAAGATTCAACCTGCAACTATTTTTACATCCAAAAGAATGTTGTTTAACACACAAAAAAATGCAATTTATGATATTGTTGAATATGTACCAAATGGAAACTGAAGCATAAAAAATCAATAAATGATCTATAACATAAGACACCAACGTGATACTTATATGAGATAAGCATATAGTTAAGTTGTTTGGATACCATGGGGAATGTTTTGTATATTGGTTAATGATATATGAACATACATAATACATAATACATAATGTTAAATAATTTGAGCTACCATAGAGAAAGTTTTGTATATTAACCTATAATATATATACTCACAGAATATATAATAATGTTAAATAATTTAAGCTAACATACTTCATGAATCTCAACAATATAAAGTCATCCCAATTACTTTAACATATTTCATGAATCTCAACAATACAAAGTCATCTCAATTACTTTAATGTATTTCATGAATCTCAACAATATAAAGTCATCCAAATTACTCCAACTCCCACTCCCACTCCCACTAAAGATTATTTCAAATACTTAGTTAATATTTTTGCATGCAAAGGAAGGCCATTGAAATTTTATAGCCTTGAGAGTCTCTCTATCATGGAGCTTAAAACTATCCTTAACTTAATATGACGGGTTTTAACTTTAACATGGCAATACTCTTTCATACTTTTTGGTACCCAATCTCTCTCATATAATATGATATATCTTATTCATCATTCAATAAGAGCTATTCTAAAACATTTTTAATTCAACATGATGGGTTTTGACTTTAATATGGCTATACTTTTCTATATTTTTTAATAGTCAATATTTTTCTTTCTCGTAGATTTTTTAATAGTCAAAATTTTCCTTTCTCATAGAGTTTTTAACAGTCAATATTTTTCTTTCTCATAGATTATCATATTTCTCAGCATAAATTTATTTTAAACCCGGGCTTAAATGAATCCAATTTCTTGAAGTGTATTTTTATTTTTAAATTCAAGAAATTTGATCTTATCAACTGATATATAGCTAAGCTTAACTTTTAACTTATTATTTTATAGGATGACATGAATTTTTACTATAATCTTGTATTTTATGAGTTGATATAAATTTTTTAATTACTTTTTATTTTGGTATTGTAATATTAAGTTAGACTTAAGATTACCTGACAACATCTCCCCAATACTTTGAGTGAAGTATATTGCTCATATTTTACCATCATTCAATCAATAATAATAAACTATTATTACTCCTCTAGGTACCATCATTCAATCAATAATACAAAAATACTATTGCACTCACAGAGAGATATTATTGTCGCAATACTACTCACAATTTGAATTTATAAATGTGTGAATTCTCCTATGGAAGAACTGATACTCTATTTGGTAATGATGCATCATAATCGTCCTTTACTTAAGAGGATGATGATATCATAGAATTTCAACATTGTAATCCTTGCAATAACTCATACGCAAGATGATGATTGAACAATTTGTCTTTTGGCCACAACTGAACGATCAATTATGTACATGACAGAAATAATGGGAGTTCAATCTCTATATGTATTGCCACATAGAAATCCCAACATTAACACTATCACTTGCGTATATGACGATATCAAGATTTCCTAAATATACAAGTTCTTATCGATGGTTGGCCATAGATATTCCAAGTAACTTTGTTCACAAGGATTCCCATATTACAATATGATGTACAAACAAAGAAACAGATTCGATTCGATGTAAGTTAGGCGACCCCACACTTGGAAAGAAATCTTGTGAATTCATGCAGTCTTTGCAAATTATGTATACCACATTCTAAAATAATTCTTGTGAATCCAAGCAGTGTTTGCAAATTCTGTAGGGTCCTTGGCTGTCTTAGCTCTGGCCTTCACTAGTTTGTCAAGCTCTTCAACCCCTCCCACCATTTCAACTTCCTGCAAGGACCAGACAACTCATAAATTAATAACTTATAAAACTGGATTCAGCCTTCTTATAACATAACTTCATGGATCATTTTGATTATGCAATTTCAACAAACTGCAACTACAATTTCAACAATTCTGGCTCAATTTTGATCAGAATTTTTGCCAAAAAATGGTACAAATAAACTTCTAAAATTTAGCTCACTCCATAATAAATAACCAGAAGAACAATAACCAAAATAAGTTGATTCACTAAATACAAGGAGTTGGGCAGCAATGGTGTGACTCACTTGGGGTCCAAGGAAAAGACCATAAGGAACTCCATCAAACTTATCTGCATGGTGGAGTTGCAATTGAATTCCAACATGTGGACAATATGATCATCTTTATTTCAATCATTTTCTTTGTTTTTTCTTGTTCACAGAGGAATAATGTTGATAAACCTGATGTGTAGCCGCAACCCTCTGAAGATACAAGACATCTGCAATAGGCCCCATAGGAAAACGATGGTGGACAAGGCCATCATGCACAAATATATATGCCATGCCAAATAGAGTGATCCCCAAGCCCTGAAAAAACAAATAATTCAGGCATTCCCCTCACAAAACTGATACTGATTTGCTTTCACATAATTAAAGTCTTAACTTCCCCATGGCTCCAAGACTATTGGAATAATAATGTTTCTACAGGAAAACCATAAATAGATGATGAAGAAACAAAAACACCCAGAAATTGTAATACAGGTTTAGGACATTGGGATCAGAATTTACAGCACCAAAGCACAATCTTGGCACAAAGCCTTTCCAGCACCGCAGGCTTCCTTCGCGCCTCCGAACAGTTTGTCCGAGAGATCGAGATGACAAGTCTTGTTATCCTGCTCAATAACTGGAATCTAAGGTAGCGTGCTCGAACCCCCTGGCTACTCCGCCTCCAAGCTCCCAATTTCTCCTCCGCCCTTTTCCCCATCGCCAGAGATGAACGCCATGCTTGTAAACAAAGTGAGAAATATGAACAATGATAAACCCCTTCATTTTCCTCAACGTACCTGTGCGCTCGCATCCCTTCGACTTTAGGTGCCAGCTGGTTTAGTTCATCCAAAACTCTTCGCACTCCTGTTTAGTTAATTCAAGTAACACACTCTTGTTTAGTTAATCCAAAACCCTTCGCACTCCACTCCCATGCGTAGAGAAAATCCGGCCATCCAATTTGGTACACAGACGAAGAATATCTAATTTCCTTCAATCTGGGCCGTGTAAACCTAATTACTAATTAAAAGCATATGATCGTGTATAGGGGAAAAGTTAATACTATAATTACGCCTATCAGCATAAAAATAAAATAAAAAATAATTTTCTTAATATAACATCTTTTCAAAAATTTTAATTAGTATGAAAAATTTTTAATTTTTTAGTTTTTTAAAATAAATATTTACATTATTTTTTATAAGTTAATGTATTTTATTTGAATATAAGTCTGTCTTTTATAATCATGGTTTGAATCCCAAGTTAGAATCAATACGCACGGTAATCACATTATACCAGGATTCCACATTATATCACATTATACGAGGATTCCAACATTTGACATTTTGAGTGAGTGGAAATCAATAATAACTTGCTTTCTTGGGTTATTTGGTATATAGTTACAATAGAATGTTATGATATATCCGTGCTGTTAAAATTGTAAATACAATTAGTTTTTATTAAATATCACACTTTGAATCTGAACTGAAGAAGGTAGGGTTTGTGATGCCTCCCGATGCCCTGGAAGGACCATGGTGCAAGCCCTCATGGCCTTTTCCTCTACGAAGGACTAGTTTTCGCTAATTTGGACCATCCTGGTAAGCTTAGGAACACTTAGCACCTTGCTGTATGTTTTTGGATGCAGGGTTTTGATTTTTCTTGAGTCGCATGTCTGAGGTCTTTGGCTCTTGGGTCTAGTCCACGCATGGAGTCCATCCCCTAACATGGGGGATTAGTACCAACCATGTCCTAAAAAAGTGGGAATTTTTTCTTCTCTGGTTGTATCTTTTTCGGTGATTTCTAGTTTTAGTGGACTGGGTCTGGTGCATTGGTTACTACTCTTGCTTTTTGGGATGACTGGTACGGCCTGTGGTCTATTGCATGATTTTCTTCTCATGTCGCATGTCGCTTTGGGGTTATGCTTTTCCTTGATAATTTTAAAGCCTTTGTCTGTTATTTTATATCTAACGGTCGTTCTGGCGTTTTGGTGGACTTTGTCGGTAATCATTCTTAGCCTCCCATGAGAAGCGACAAGTTCTTTTTTGTTGTTGACCCGTGTTTTGTGCAGCTTATTGAGCCTTGTTTTTGCTGTTGGTCGCTATCCTTGTGTCGGTTTGGCGGTTTCTCCTTCTAGGTTTGTGTTTCGCACTCTCTTGGTGGTGGTATCGGGTCGTCTTCTGGTTTCGGTTGTTTTGGTTTTAGTCCCATGGTTTGTGCAGCTTCTTGTGCCTTGTTTTTTGCTGTTGGTCGCTGTCCTTGTGTCAGTTTGGGGGTTTCTCGTTCTGGGTTTGTGTTCCCGCTCTCTTGGTGGTGGTTTTGGGCCGTGCTCCGATTCTGTTTGTTTTGGTTTTGGTCGGGTTCTTGTTTCTCTTCTCTAGCTGGTCTGGCCCTCTTGCGCCAGCATGGTTAACTTTGATTCTCAGGTGCCAGTTTTTGAGGCACGGGTTGGAAATTCTCCTCGCCATGAGGTGTCTTCTTATCCCCGCAATAAGCAAAAAGAAAAGGCCATTAAGGCTCAGGGTGGTCGTTTCATATATGTGCTTGGGCATGATGTGTACATGGAGTGGGTCGAGGTGCTTTGCAACAAAGCACTCATAATTGGTAGACTGGAGTACTGTTGCCTGGGTAAGAAAGATTGGGTTGACTGGGAAACCACTTATTGGAAGCCTCTACTCAATTATGTTCCAACGATTATCCTTTTGGCCAAAGGGTGGCTCGTCTTTGTTTTTTTGGAACTTTGATCATGCTTCACTTGTTCTTAATTCTTTATGGATGATTGGAAAAGGCTCTCTTGTTTTGAACAGATGGCATGTGGCATTTGACCCTTTGTGTGAGAGGGTGTTAAAGTGCCACCTTTGGGTTATCCTTACGGCTCTACCCTTTCCTCTATGGAGTAAGGGTCTGTTGGAGGGCATTGCTAATACGATTGGGAGATTTGTGGCACTCGAGGATGATTTCTAGTCGGTTTTCGATAAAAGGAAGGAAAAAGTGCTGGTTGAGATGGATATTTCTCAGGGACTGCCTGCAGAAGTGGAAATTTTGTGTCAAGACCATCTTCTTACACAAAAGTTAGACTGTCAAAATGTCCCCTTTCGTTGCAACTGCTGTCATGAGGTGGGGCATCTTAGGAGGTTGTGTCCTTGGCTGATGAAGGGTTTGGTGAATTCCTCGAAGGCTGAATACTCCCATTCTCCATTTGCACAGGGATTTTCTCTTTCTCCTCCTTTCATGGATGCTCCTCAAAATGCAAAGGACAGTATGTATTCTCGTTCACTCTTGTTATTTGATGATGCTTCTGTAAATGAACTTATTTTTATTCAGTCGGTCGAGGATGAAGCTTCTAAGCCTCTGGGTGCACAGGTGGCACCCCTTTCACTCTCTACAGATTCCCAGGTGAAGCCCTCCCCTTCCCTAGCTCTATCGCCCTCGCCGAGCTTGATGTCAAACCCTTGCTTGACTGATCCAGTTCTTTATCAACCCCGGGTGGAAGCTCCTATCGATACCCCTCTTTTCACGCCTAAGGATTTCTCTCCTCTTTCTAGAAAGGATCTGTCTCCTTGCCCGACCTCTCCACCCCGTAGCCACTGTACCAACCCTGCCTTCTCGGATCCTACCTTGATGAAATCTCTTGCGATTTTCTCGGACAAGACACCTATCTCTTCTTCCACTTTGCCCCTCGACTCTATACATTTTCAAAACATAACAATCCGGAAGAAAAGGAAGAAGCCTCCTGAAAATTCGAATCTGTGCCAGGATCACTTCCCTTTCACCCCTTTATCTGTCAAAATCAAAGATGCAACCAGGAACCATTCTCTCTAGGGATAAGTTCAGGGGCGAATTTTATCCCAGTGGGCTATTTTTCCATGTTTTTATCCCAAAAAAGATTCGCCATTTTGCATTTTTTGAAGCCCTGTTTTGCCCAATTTTGATGGGGTAAAATTTTTTCACCCTAAAAATTGCCAAATTATTATATAAATGATATAAAATGCTTGAAAATTAAAATATTTTTTGAAAAATATCGCCAATCATTTTATAGTTGGCCTTTTAAGAATTGGTAATATTCGCCAACATTTATACACTTTTAAATAAGTATGGTTCCTTAAAATCATCCCTGATTCTCTCTCCCTTACTTGGGCACTTAGAGCATTGTCCCCTGTAGATGATGTTGCTTAATGTGCATCGTCTCTCTTAATATTCGTGGCTTTAGAGGGTTATCCAAGCAAAGAACCCTCTACTCTCTTTTTCGCTCTCTGAAACCTGATAATGATTCTAGTTCAAGAAACCTTGTGTAGCGAGTCTTACCCAACCCTTTGGGCTTTCTCCAAGCTTATGCCAAGTTGGGAATTTTGTGCCATCAATGCTCTTGGTCTCTCTGGCGGACTTTTAATAGGTTGGAACCCTCTTTCTATTAGATGTAAGGCTTCGAAACAGTGACTGGTATTTTGGTACATGCTTTCTTCAGAGACTCTTCTTCCTCGCTCTCAATTTTGAATTGTTATGGTCCTTATAAAAATAGAGAACCGTTCTGGAAAAAGGTGACAGATGGGGGTTTACTGCTTTTTCCTAATCTTGTTCTGGTAGGTGACCTAAATTTTACTGTTGGTGCAACCAAAATTTGGGGGAATAAATCCCGCCTTGACCCCCTTGTACATTACTTCTCCCAACTTAATGCAGATAATGGTCTAATTGATTTGGCCCCTCCTTGTGCAGGTCCAACGTGGAGAAATGGTAGGGGAGGTGCAGATGAAATTAGTAAATGATTGGACCAGTTTTTTATCTCTTCTTCCCTGGCTCTAGCTTTGCTCCGTCATCATGTCTGGACTGTTCAGTCATAAGTATCGAACCACTACCTTGTATGTATGGATTAGGGAAGCCAAGCCTTTGCTCATAATTATCCTTTTAAATTTAATCAAGCATGGCTAATGGAGGATGATTTTTGTCTTATGATAAAATATTTTTGGACCTTGTGGGTTCCAGATACTATACTGGATGCTATGAAGGATCTTACCCTTAAACTCAAAGCCCTTAAATTTCGGGTTAAGGATTGGGTCCGGAAATGTTCAGTTGAAATGAACTATGAACTAAGTGAAGTGGAAAGAAAAATCCATTCCTTACTTGCTTCAAATTATTTTGGCATTTTCTTAGTAGAGGATTTGGAATCTTTGAAAGAACTGAGAGGTAAAAAGGCAAAGCTTATGGCACTTGAAATCATGACTTGGATGCTCAAGAGTAGGACTAAGTGGGGAGAGATGGGAGACACGAATACCAAGTACTTCCATTGGATTGCTTCAGCTCGAAGGAATCATAACTCTATTTGGGCCCTAAAAGATGAGGAGAATGAATGGGTGGAAGATGAGTCCAAGCTAAAGGAGATGGGTGTCAGGCATTTCTTAGAGACCTTCAAGGATGACCACAAATATAATATTGTTGATTAATTGCAGGTGATTAAACTCTTCTCTACTTTCCTATCAGAGGAAGACTCTAATGATTTAACATATATGATCTCTCTTAGTGAAGTGGAATCAACTCTCAAATCCTTAAAAAAGGATAAATGCCTAGGCCCGGATGGCTGGCCAGTAGAATTTTTCCTTGAGTTTTTTGATCTTGTGTGGGGAGATCTTCTTGCTGCTGCTGAATCTTCTAGGGTTGAGGGTAGGATGGACTGTGCCCTAAACTCTACCTTTATTTCTCTAATCCCTAAAAATTATAAGCCTATATCCTTTCTGGACATCAGACCTATCTCTGTGTGTAACATGTCTACAAGCTTATATCCAAAATTGCTGCTCTGAGACTCAAGTCGTTCCTTGACAAAGCCATCCCTCCTGAACAATTTGGTTTTTTGAGACAAAGGCAGATTGCGGAGCCCATTGGTATCACCTAGGAAGCCCTCCATACCCTCAAGACTAAGCAAACTTGTGCCCTGGTTTTGAAGCTGGTTCTTGAAAAAGCATTTGATAGGGTCAATTGGACCTTCTTGAGACTCATACTCCTTTAGATTGGGGTCCCTCTGGGAGGTGTTAATTGGATAATGGGATGTGTAACCATGGTAAACTTTGCAATCTTGGTAAATGGTACTCCTGCATGCTTCTTCACTGCCACGAGAGGTATTAGGAAAGGCTGTCCTTTATCCCCTCTACTGTTTATTTTGGTCATAGAAGGGCTCAGTCTTCTGATCAAAGATGCAAAGGCCAAAGGTAAGATTCGAGGCATCAATATTTCGAACACTTTATATTTGACCCATCTACTTTTGTAGATGATGTCATTCTTTTTGGTATGGGAACTGTGATGGAATGGATGGCTTTTGATGTACTGCTGGAAACTTTGTGTTCATCTTCTGGTATGAGTATTAGTTTGAATAAATCCAGTTTTTTGTCCAATGAATTGGATATGGGGATTTTACAAAACATTCAGCGCTTCTTTCCCTTCAAAGCAGACCCCATATAGCTTGGGTTTAAGTACTTGGGATTTTTTATTAAACCGCTTGGTTATCAGGCTAAGGATTGGCACTGGCTGGTTGAAAATTTTGAAAAAAGGATCTACCTATGGTCCAATAAGTTCCTCTCGCTTGGAGGAAGGTTGGTGATCATTCGGGCTGTACTTACTAGTCTGCCTGTTTACTGGTTTGCACTGGTCCCCCTCCCAAAATCTATTTTAAACAAGCTTAGAAAATTAATTTTCTCTTTTCTGTGGGGATCCATGGGGGACAGCAAACGATTTCATCTCATGGACTGACAATATTTGTCAAAACCTCTTGATTACGGTGGCTGGGGGATTAAAAATATGGATTGGTTGAGCGTTTCCCTTAGATTAAAATCCTTGTGGATGGTACTTAATGGGAAGGTCTTATGGTTTTAGGTGATCTCTACAAAATATTTGAAGAATCTAACTCTGGAAAGTTGGCTTAGGTCCAAATGCTTCTCTGTCAAAGGTCCCTCAGTCATTTGGAATGGTTTTCTTCATACTCTCACGTGGCTGGGAAGGTCTTTGGGCTGGCAGGCTGGAAATGGCAGTGATATTCTTGTGGGTTCTGACCCAATCATTGGCACTTATTCATCCCCATTCCTTCCACAGGATCTTATTGTCTATTTGCAGGATTTTGGAATCACAACGCTTCAGCATGCTCGAAATCCTTTTCTCGCCTCATCGAATTACTGGTTATCTTCGGAAGATCTGAATTTGGGGGGTGTTTGGGATCAGTTCTGGAATGACTATGTGGCAGGCCTAGAGTATGGGGGTATTAGGCTAAATGTAGATGCTAACAAACTCCTTTGGACTTACAATAAAAAGGAAGGGAATGTAATTGTTGCTCTGGCTTACGAGCTGATGGTAAGTTCAATGTTATCACCAGTCAAGAATTTATTTGGTAAACACCTTTGGAAGTGAATTTTCCCTTGGAAGATTAAATGCTTTATCTAGCTATTAACCCATGGTGAAATTGTTACATGGGACAACCTAATGAAAAGACTCTTGGTCGGGTCCGAGCATCTGCGGGCTGTGCAGGGCAGGTGAGGATACGATTCATCATGTTTTTGCTGATTGTTATTTCACAGTTTCTGTCTTCTCCAGATGTTGTCATCTCTTCAAGTGTGATCCGCCTACGCACAGGATGTCCCTCAGGGACATTTTAGAGCTTTGGTTCTCTTCTCAAACCTCTCATGTGGCTCATAGTTATTTGCCTTTTTTTTGTGTATTGATGCATATGGCTTGGCAGGAACAAAATTCTCTTTGAGAATAAGCAAGCCAAGACCTTGGATACTATGCACCATATTGATTTCTTTATGCAATACTATCCGGTACCTGGGTTAAATTCAAGATTCAGGAACATTGGACCTGCCACAATTATGTGTTATTCGTGTGGGTTCTTCAATGGTGAAATTGCTAATTCGAAAGGTGGGGCAGGTGTCTTTATTGCCATTAGTAAAGTTCATGTGCTCTCCTTCAAGTTGGGCTGTGGTCCTTCCACCAATACTAGAGCAGAGCTTATGGCCCTTTGGACCCTCCTTGTGGTTACCAAATTGATGGGTCCTCCTTTAAAGAAAATACATGGTGACTCCCTAGTCATTATAAATTGGGCCTGTGGTAAATCAAATCTTTTTTCCATTGATCTTGCTCATTGGTGTGCTAAAGTCAGTGACCTGACCCATTGTTCAGCTGGTTTGGACATTAGTCATGTATTCAGGGAACACAACCAGAGAGCATATTACCTATCCAAAGATGCATTACTTTTAGAACCCGGTCATTGTGTCTTTTCGGAATTTTTTGATAATACTCTGTGTTCGAGTGGTTTAACTTAGCTCTTTTGAGAGCTAGTGCCAGAGCTTTAGTCTCCCTTTTCTATGGGCACTGTTCAATGATGGGCATTTTCTGCCTTATATACTTCTTGATTAAGACGGGTAACATCTTTGGATCAGCAATCTGGGCTCTCCTTGTGCTTCCGAATTTAGTTGATCACCATGTCCATCTGTTGAACTCTTGGATCTGTTAGATCTTTTGACTTTTATAGCTTTCTTTTTTGTGGCTGATTGTAGCTCTAGTTGCTTGAGCCCTAGACTATATCTTTGTAGAACTTTTTGTAAATCCCACTGTGTAAGGCACTTAAGATGCCCTTTGATTCAATATGAATATCAAGGACAAGTTTTTTTCTTCTAAAAAAAATAGTTTTTATTAAAAAGAAAATCAAGATATTCATGTAAGATATGGACTCACAACCCTAATTATAAATTTCTCTTTTAGAATATTTTGTAATGAATAATATATTCAAGCAATTTCGTGAACAACACACCATGTAAATGTATATATATATGCGTAAAATGCACTAGCAGCATGTAAAAATATATATGGTCATGTAAATGTACATGTGTAAAATTTATCAACAACATGTAAAATAGATGGTCCCATTCCTCAAAGATCGATTGTGTAAAATGTATCAACAACATGTAAAATAGATGGTCCGAGTCCTCAAAGATCGATTGTAGAGAATGCAATCCTTTACTTGCAAGTACACTACATGTGTTTGATATTAATTATGCTAGGTCAAGAATTAGAAACAAATATTTAGATTTTTGTATCTTAGGATTTCATGTAAGAGAGAAAATATGAAACTAGGAATTGGATTACATGTTACTCGGGATTCGGGGATGGTCAAGATGGGGTCTCATGCTTTCATGTTGAACGAAAAGGTGGGATTTCCACCTTGAGCAATAGGCTCATTAAAGAAATAATGATATCCTAGTGAGGTATAGTACCCATTAACACGAGAGAAGAGCGTGGCCATTGCCCCAACCGAAGTATACTTGAGCACAATTGCGTTTGAATTTTTTTTAGCATTCATAAATTTCTACTCCATATCCGTTTATTTTTTGAATAAGCTGGAAAACACCCGAGTGTTCCACGTAATTAGTTCGAAAGAGAGTGCAGGCTATTCTCAAATATAGCTATAAATCTATTCCATGTAATCAAATTCAAACTTCTAAAGGATTATTTTATCCTTCAAAATCATTAGCTGCCTTTCATGTCAATGACTAAAGAAAAAATGACATTCAGAGTAGGAGAATCATTTGTACAAATTCCCGAATGGAGAATTGATTGATTTTTTTGTGAGAAAGGTTGTTGCTGCAACTTCTGATTCTTAATTATTATGTAAAATACAAAACATGATCAATAACATTGTAAGTAGGAGGTAGTGATAAATGTGGAATACAACCATTTTAGAGCCGTGAATATATTTTCCGAAGTTTTTGATCTTTGACATATTCATGTATTGATAAAATGAAGTCGTATTTAATATTGATGTGCAACTTTCAACAAGTATCTTGCAATAATTAGGTTGCTTCCCACGATATATTTTAAAAATAGCAAACGCATATGAAAGTCAAGTACATTACTTCCACTATATGTATTGGTGCCACTTTGTAAATTTTGTTAAGCATTCCATTCAAATTTTAATATACTAAAAAGGAACACAACTAACTAATATATACCAAAAAGGAACTCAGCCAGGCATGCATGCAAGTTCTCGTGCGTTCCTGTAACGTGGTAAGGAAAACAACTAAGGTACTGTAAGGTGTAAGCAGCTAAAGAAACAGGTAGACCGAGGAAATTGAAAAGGGGCAGCCGTAAGGTGTGAACAACTTGTAAAAGGCATTCAAACTCTCATAGATGCTACCCACTACTCCATTCAAACTGGGAAACCTGTAGATACTTTGAAGGCGAGTGTCTAAGTAATAAGTACACGACGAACCATCTCAAAAGAAAATACCAGATTGAGTTATAGAAATTGCATATAGCAATTGATGCCCAAGAAGATGTGCATGTACCTACATTTACATCATTACATAGGCTGGAGCAAAAATGAGAGTAGATTTGGGTACTCCAAATTAGGTTGTCCCTATCCATAGGGATTTTCTGAAGGCATCCGCATTTGATATGGTGTAGCAAAAGGAATATTTGCATGACATGGTAGAAATTATGCACTAAGTCAACCAAGCACGGATGCCAGTTCCGCAGAGGGAGAATGCTCAAACTACAGAGATAGAACATATATTGATTGACTTTTAAGGAATTATGGGGTACTTCCATTGTAATTCTATTTCCATAAAATTGGAGAATCCCAATATTTTAGCAATTACATAAGCGATAATGGATGGCCTGATGGCCTGTAATTTCTAAGATGTTGAAGATCACAGCTAGCACCTTTGAAAAGTCATGGCTCTGTTACAGAGTTTTAAGTTTCATTTTATATATGATATAATAAATAATTCCAATTAGTTTTAGTTTGTTAAATATTTTGTTGCCAAATGAATGCAAGATCTGATCAGTGACAATTCAGGATGGAAATTATTTCATTTTATGAGTGTTCAAGAATTTGAAATTTGTTTCCTTAATTACCTGCATAATGGTGCCTTTTATTTCTTAGCTATGTTCTAATTTCATTGTATAGCTATGTTCTAATTACATTGTATATAGGAATATATTGACTTTACTCTCATATTGGAAGCTACGGGAACAATTGTATCAGTGATGTTCAATCGTGATAATAGAAGGTTTTTCAATTTCCTTATTACTGATATGGATTGGATCGCTAGGGAAACTGTTTCTTTCGGTTGGAAGTTAGATTGAAGAACGGAATGAGAAGCATATAGAAGCATTGAGAACATAATGAGAAGTAGATAGAAGCATTGAGAGACGCTTGCGACTGGATGTTATATTTCAGAGACAATATAAATCAATACACACAATTAATAATAGCATTTAACACCAGCATTTCATGTAGTAAAACCCCAAAAAGGAGAAACATCCACTGGCAAAGTATTGAAGCTCATTAATGAAGAAAGATAGATTATAAGACGGGTTTCAGCCTCATAGACAACTCTCTACATCGTGCATCCCAACCATACACTATATACTTCATGAATTTAGTTACATGAGTAAACCGTTGTCGGTGAGAAACTTCCCATAAACATCTGTAATGAGAAACCTCCCATAAACACATTAGTTTAGATCTCATTTAACAATTTCCACCTTGACAACAAAAATTACAAATACTTTGCCCAAGATTATTTATCACCTTTCTTTAAACCAAGAGAAGCTACACACCAACGTAACTTCTCTAACAATATAGGTTTTGTGAACATATCTACACAGCTTTATTTAGTATGGACCTTTTTCAGATCTACCGTCACCTTCACTAATGGCTTGTCTTACAAAATGATATTTTACATCAATATGTTTAGTCTTACTATGATAAAAAATATTTGTAGCCAAATGAATAGCACTTTGACTGACATAAAAGATAGGCACACTGTTTTGCAACCTTCTAATTTCTCTCAGCAGACCTTTCAGCCAAATCACCTCTTTGCAAGCATGTGAGGCAGCAATGTATTCAACTTTTGTTGTGGATAAAGCAACTGTTTCTTGAAGATTGGACATCCGAATTATAGCTCCACTTGCAAAAGTAAAGACATATCCTGAAGTAGACCTTTTCTTTTCCAAAGCAACTGTTTCTTGAAGATTGGACATCCGAATTATAGCTCCACTTGCAAAAGTAAAGACATATCCTGAAGTAGACCTTCTCTTTTCCAAATCACTTGCGAAATATGAATCAACAAAACCGTACACATAATCATTGTTACTATTAAAGGTGATACAATAGTCACTTGTGCCTCTTAAGTACTGAAGCACCCATTTCACTGCATTCCAATGTTATTTTCCTCAATTTGCCATGTACTTACTAACAACACCTACTGCATGTGAAATATCAAGTGTAGTACACACCATTGCATACATCAAACATCCTACTGAATTGGCATATGGTACACGAGACATATAATTCTTTTCTTCAGTACTACTAGGACATAAACTTGAAGAAAGTTTAAAATGGGAAGCAAAAGGAACATTCACGGGCTTTGCCTTATTCATTTCAAATCTTTAGAGTATTTTCTCAACATACTTCTCCTGTGAAAAACTGATCTTACTTATTTTTCTGTCTCTGTGTATCTCAATACCCAAGATTTGTTTTGCAGCTCCAAGATCCTTCATATCAAAAGTCCTAGCAATCTGAGCCTTCAACCTATTAATTTCTATAATGCTTTTGCTCACAATAAGCATATCATCAACATACAATACTAAGATAATGAATATATCATTCAACTTTTTGAAGTATAAACAATGATCATACTCACTTCTAGTATAACCTTGGCTCACCATGAAAGAATCAAACTTCTTGTACCATTGCCTAGGTGACTGATTCAGGCCATACAATGATTTATTGAGCATGCAAACTAATATACATTTCTGATGTTGTACAAAACCTTCTGGTTGTTCCATATAAATCTCCTCATCTAAATCTCCATGTAAGAAAGCTTTTTTAACATCTAGTTGCTCTAACTCCAAGTCAAGTAATGCAACTAATGCTAACACAATACGGATAGATACAAGCTTAAAAACTGGTGAAAAAATATTATGATAGTATATACCTTCCATCTGAGAGTACCCTTTTGTGACCAATTTGGATTTGTATCTTTCAACCTTACCATCAACTCCTTTCTTCAATTTGAAGACCCATTTACACCCAATCATTTTTCTATCTTTGGGGAGTTTAACCAATTCCCATGTCTTGTTTTTCTCTAGAGAATCCATTTCTTCTTTCATTGCCACCTTCCACTTAGCATTTCCAATACATTCAATGGATTCCTGAAAACAAGAAGGTTCTCCATCATCAGTAAACAAAATAGACGAAACAAAATCATTATACCTCTTAGGAGGATTTCTCTCCCTTAATGACCTTCTTGGTGTAGGCTATGGGGTTTCCATAATTTCTTGAATTTATTCATCTTCTATGACTTCTCTCTCACTAGAAACTTCTTGTTTCTTTAAGTCATTAGAATATTGGTTCTCCAACTGAATTAGTTGTTTTGATATTTTTTGTTCATGTTCCACATCAACTCTTACACTTTCGGATTTAATCAGAGAACATTCATAAAAAATTACATCTCTGCTAATGACAATTTTGTGGGCAGTAGGATCCCACAATCTATATCATTTCATTACATCATCATAACCAATAGAGATGCACTTCTTTGATCTAGGGTCTAACTTAGAATGCTGATTTTTAGGAGTAAGTGCATAAGCTTCACAACCAAAGATTTTCAAATTCGAATAATCACAGGAGTGATTTGTTCATATCTCTTCTAGAATTTTACAATCTATCGCCATTGAAGGTGACTGATTTATAAGATAACAAGTAGTATAAACTGCTTCTGCCCACAACTCTTGCCCCAAATTAGCATTACTGAGCATGCTCCTTGCTCTTTCTATAAGAGTCTTGTTCATGTGTTCCGCAACGACATTTTTCTTAGGAGTGTATACATTAGTTTTGTGTCTGACGATCCCTTCATCTTTGCAATATTTTTCAAACTTCAAAGAAGTAAATTCACCTCCATTATCCGTCCTTAAACACTTGATTGTCCTACCAGTTTTTTTTTCAACCATAGCTCTAAATTGTTTAAACGTATTAAACACATTAGCTTTTCTTTTAAGGACATAGACCCAAACCTTTCTACAAAAGTCATCTACAAATAATACATAATATTTAGCTCCCCCAAAGGAAATGGCAGGAGATGGACCCCATAAATCAGAATGAACATAGCCAAGTAGAACTTTACTTACATGACTACCCGCTTTAAACTTTTGTCTACAGTCCTTTCCATATATACAATGTTTACAAAACATAAAATTCAGATTTTTCAAGTTTGGAAGCAATTTACGACTCGTTAGTACTTGAAGCCCTTTTTCACTCATATGACCAAGATGCTCATGCCATAGCTGAGTGGGTCCTGACTCTTCTTCAGATACTAATTAACTTGCATCCTTCCACCTAGTTTGTAAAGGTTTCATGTCCTTTGTGCCTTCATGACCACTAAAGCACCCTTGGAAACTTTTAGAGTTCAACCAAAACCTGTAAACTTATGACCACAAGAATCCAAGACTCCCAAAGAAATTATAACTTTCTTTAACTCAGGTACATGTATAACATTTGTAAGTGTTCTTATTACTCCATCTAACATCTAAATTTTAATGCTTCCAACCCCAACAATTTTACATGAATGATTGTCTCCTAAAAGAACTATTCCATCATTAATTCTTTGATAGGAAGCAAACCAATCTTTATGAGGATAGATATGGTGTGAAGCACCAGAATCTAATAACCATTCCTCATTACATTTAGAAATATTACAAACAGACAAGACCTCATCAGTCATATCTGAATCAGAGGACTTAACTGAGTTTGCCTCTAACTTGGAGTCATCATTCTTGCATTCTTGTCTCTTCCAACAATCTTTCTTGAGATGACCAGCTTTGTTACAGTACCAAAATTTTAATTTACTCTTTCTGCCCTTCGACTTAGACCTAGAAGTGCCTCTTGAATTTTCTCCTTTCTCCTTGGAACAACCTCTAACAACCAAAGCTTCTGGCGAAGAGGTTTCAAGACTGGTTTTCTTCTCTAATTCCTCAGACAATAATGCTCCAACAACATTGTCAAATTCTAAAGTATCTCTTGTACTAAGACTAATGGAAGAAACTACTTGACCCCAAAACTCAGGTAAAGTACATAAAAGATTTACGGCTTTATTTTCATCATCAATTTTAACATCCATACTACTCAACTGGAAAATAAAAGTGTTAAAAACATTTAAATGATATGCAATCTTTGTACCTTCTTTCATTCTCATACTGTACAATTGTCGCTTCAAGTAAATTCTGTTTGTCACTGATTTGGTCATATACAAACTTTCTAATTTGTTCCACAAGTTTACTGCTGATGTTTCTCCAATAATGTTAAACAACACATCATCCGCAAGACATATCCTCACATTGATTATCTGTCATGGTGAGAGGTCTTTTCTTTTTCCCGTCTAAAACTCTCTGTAACCCCCCTACTGAACTAATATATCCCGCATCTTTAACTTCCAAAGTTCAAAATTGTTTTTACCATTAAACTTTTCAATCCCAAACTTCGTGCTAGACATTTTGAAATGAAAAAAAAAAACATTTTTCAGCCCAAAACAACTTTATTTCCGC
>LPNX010097049.1:191904-206432 GCA_001517045.1 Pseudotsuga menziesii | reverse complement strand
ATATATATATATATATACATCACTGCTAAATTTTTTTAATTATTATAATGGAATATATATATATATATATCGAGACACTTATATCCCACAAAAACTTGCCGTAGATTATTATATTGGAATATATATATATCTAAAAACCTTATATCCAAGATCAATAACCATAAGGAGAATTTTTTGTTTTTTAAATTCACCACTCTCCAAAATGCAGCAGGTGATTCACGTCCACAGGACTCTACTTGATTTTTACAGGCTGCTTCTCCAAAAAACACAGTAGCAGGCTGGTGATTCAGTGCCGCAGCAGCAACGACGGCTGACTCCACGCGATTCTCCCTGCCGATTCTTCCTATCAACGGTGGTCTTCACAATCACAATTTACAGACTGCTCCACGTGATTCTTCGGGAAGATATTTTTTTTCTCTTCAGGCTGCGATCGGGGTCTCTTCACCATTACTCCACACGGGCTGACGGGCTGGCTGCTTCAAGCCATTACTCCACACGGGCTGACAGCTTCACTTCATGCCCTCCTTTTCCTCAGTAGACTTCACGCATAGTCTTCCTCTACGGGCTGTCTTGCGCAGGTGTTCTCCACAGCACCACGATCCACCTTCTTCCAGACGATGAGTCAGTAGCATCAACACGACTCACCTCGGGCTGGTCATCATATATTCTCTTTCAACACTCAGGCTCTGTTACCACTTGTTATATTTCAGAGATAATATAAATCAATACACACAATTAATAACAGCATTTAACACCAACATTTCATGTGGTAAAACCCCAAAAGGGAAACATCCACAGGCAAAGTATTGAAGCTCATTAATGAAGGAAAGATTACAAGACGGGTTTCAGCCTCATAGACAACTCTCTACAACGTGCATCCCAACCATGCACTATATACTTCAAGAATTGAGTTACATGAGTAAACCATTGCCGGTTATGCCAGTTATGAGAAACTTCCGGTAAACATCTGTAATGAGAAACCTCCCATTAACACATTAGTTTAGTCGTCATTTAACAGTGAATACCATACCCTCACAGACTAGTAAGATTATCTTATTGCTTTCTGTAAAGCTAGAGTTAGGGCCCTATATTGAAGATGGATTCCTCGACAATATTAGTTATCATCCAGTTGTGATCAGGCTATGGTATTGATGCTCCAGGATGGAATTATGTTGTATCACTTGGTTCTTTTTTATTTCGAGAGAGAATGGATGTGGATGTGTCTATTCAGTACAAAAACATGATAGCCATTAGAGGAAGTGATGCTTTACGCAACTATATGTTGGCATAGCTAAGTTTTATGATTAAATTTTTCATAAGGTCTTGTTACACCCTTTTGGTGCATCTCTTGTATACCAGCAACATAAGAAGGAATTGTTTATTGAAAATTGCATGTTATTATTTTTAACTACACAACAAATTTTTCCATGGTGTTCCATTATACATGTAGATAATGACTTGCTATGTGACATTTGTGAAAGTTCAGAGGAGAGGAAAGGACTTATGGGAAGAATTTGAACTTTATCTTCCAGATTTACTTGTTGGCATATCTATTTATGTTTCCTTGGTTGGTTTGTTGGCACCATTTGTTCAGTTTGGACAGTGGTGGGTTTGTATCTTGTATTTAGCTAATGCATGCCTCTCAAAACAGGGTGAGAGTAGAGATGGATTTAAGTCTGAACCGTGGACTTAGCTCAAAAATTGTAAGCCAGTCAGAACCTCTTAAACCATGGTGAAAACAAAGATTGTTTGCAGGTAATTAGAGCCAACATTCATACTCAATGTATTTAGTGAAGTATGGTTGTATTGATCTTTGTTTACGTTGTTGCGCATGAGTGAGTGTTGATGCATTCCTTCCACTGAGTCAATAGGAGTATAAATTAGTTTGTACACCTAATATAGAAAGACAAAGGACATCCATACACTAAAATGGCCATGCAAGAATAAATGGCAACTGATGTATCCAAGATATGTGATCAAACACAATGTTATCAGTAATTTCAAAGTCTAAAAATTGCTAATAGAATCTTGTAGATAAAATGAGGCAGTGAATATTGTTTCGTCTCCGCAAATGACAGATATTCTAAACTAACTTAACTCATTGATAGTTTATATAGATGCTTCTATGTGACAAGATTTATCAAAGAATGATTCAAAGTAAAAATTTTGACTCGTCTATATGGAGATATAACTTTTCTTGCAGAGACAACTTTGCTCAGCTTTTGCAGACTTGAAAGTGAGAAGAAGATTAAAGATCCGCTACCATCCTCAAAATATTTATTTATGCAGAATCAACATTTTGTGGAGTGAATGGATGAGTAAAGGAAAAACAAGTGAACTTTGATGGGGTGAATGGTAGTAACAAGTGAAGGTGAAAGAAAAGGAATAGTAGTGGTACCCCTCATTTCATCAAATTATTCAACAGTTCAGTCAGTCAAGATTTCGATCAGTAAAGAGCTCTTATCAGAGTAAGCATGTGGAAATTTGGAGTACAAGCACTATAAATTTCCTAATATAGGATACATGCCAATCTGCTAATCCTTATTACACTCTAACCCACAACCCAAAAATCAAAGACCATGGCATGACCAGGCTGTGGGTTTTGCTCAGGCTAAGATTCACCACGACACAATATTTTCAGCACAGAGCTCTCTGACAGGAGGAAATAAAGGGCCTGAAAGGTCAATCCATCAAGTAAATGAATTATCGCCCATTCTGTAATACCGTGGATCAGTGTTGGAATTTCATTTCATAGCTTCCCTTCAGACTAAATTTTTTTGAGGTTTTGAATTTTTATCTTCCCAGTCACAAACGTTTTGTTGAAAAAATTGCCATTCAACCCTAAAGTTTTACTCAAAAAATTACACTTCAATAATAAAGAGTTTAATATTAACTAACAATTACCACCATTATGAATCAACAAAATGTGGAACCAATGTTACAGCATATGGAATGCAACATACCAAGTTTTGCAAGGTTAACATTTGAGTGACAACTCTAATTGAAGTTGCAACCTTTTAAACCAAAGAAATACTTCAACATTAGGAATTGAGTTATAAAGGATAGATAAAGACAACATGGCTCTTTGTGAAGATAATATTGTATTATAAGATTCTCTCCTTCCTTTGCCAAAAAATGTTTAATAAGTTGTTTTGTACCAAGTATGTATTGTTTGGATTTCTCAATTATTATTACAAGTAAAAGCCCACAATTCATTGAGAAGTGGAGTTGTGTATGTATTATCCATGATAAACGTTGATCTAAATAAAACAAAATAAATTTGTTCTGTTTTCTAATACCAATAATTTATCTTATTATCTTATTATTAAATTTATTCAAAAAAATAAATAAAACATCTTACCAAAATTCCCATTGAAGAGATCAAATTTCTCTTTGCCACTCAAGAAGACCAACTTGAAAGTGTAAATCCATGATCCTCAAAGTATGCAAATCATAATTAGGACTCAAAGTTAGAGAAAAAGCATTTGAAATTCATGAGGAAGTTCTCACCTTTAAGGTCCATAACAGGTTTATAACAAAAATAGTTATATGAAATTTAACAACTAGCGCTAGTAAATTTGGAAGTCTATCTTACAAGTAGCTATCTTATAGAGAATATAAATTTTTAAAATCAAAATTAGCATTAAAGTATATAAATATTTAAATTATATTTTTATGTTAGTGGCATATGAAAAATTGAACTCATCTTTTAATCATCCCATCCTTTTAAAGTTAACCGGGAATCCTCCTATGTGTTTACGCTCACCTTATGCATGTTTTTAATGACCGGCACTGAAGGGACCACCCAATGATTGAACAATCATTTTAAAGTTAACATGGGAACTCCTCTTATGTTTTTATGCTACCCCGGTACTAAAGAGGCTACCGAATAAAAATTAATAACGGTTTTAAAAGAAAATTAAACTTCAAAAATATGTGTTTGTGAAACATTTACCCGTTTAGTCATACAGTTTGATCAAAATTTTAACCAGATTTACAAAAAAAAATGACCTCTAACTAGCATTTTGACCGTCAAATTCCAACCCTGCCCGACCTGCAGTGGTGGTTTCCTACAATGAATGACAAGGAGGGGGTTCGAGCAGGTAGGAAACTTCGCGAACACGATGTTGAGCAGGTAGGTAGGAAACTTCGCCAACATGACGCTTGCATGGTCAGAAACCTCATGAAACGAGCATAATATAACTTCCACAACACGTTATACTTTAATACGTGATAATATTTTAATTAAAAAATAACCCACAATTTTTTAAACACATGGCATGTTTTTTATTTTGTAGAGGGACGAAGAATCTGGAACACTGCTCTACAAACGCGTTCTCAGAGAAAAACGCCTATGGACGTAATTATAGCACTAGCAATTGCCCCAAGGAAGGTGCAATAATACGACGTTAAGGTAATTGTTAGCGGGTAAGCGAGAAAAAAAATGCAACATTGAAGTGAGCCAAAAAAATGGAGAATAAATATATATTCTGTGCTAATGTTGAGAGAGGTGAATGGGGAATAGATATATATACTGTGTGCCAAAGGAGAATTTATGCAGATCCCAACGCTATTAAGGAGAACTCTTACAATAAAAATCAGAAATAAAAATCAGGAGCACTCTTGCAAGTATCTGTTACATATAAATGAAAGCATAAACCAGTACAACGACCCATGATTTTAAATAAAGAAGGTTCCAAGAACCAGTAATGGACCCATAATGGCTGTTAGACTCATGGCTGTTACAGTAATGCAGTTTATTTTTCTATTCCCGCTCTGATGATGGTTGGCACTTTCATTGTGAACCTAATGTCCATTGAAGAAGGTTTTGAGCAGATGCTTGTGGAATTCTTGAACCAGAGGCAAGCTGAGATCCCCAACTGAGGTACACACCTGAATGTGATAGAGGAAATCAAGATTGGATTGATATGAAACTGCAAACCATTGATGAAATATAACAAATGAAACCTGATATAAAATTGTGTTTTATCATGAAAATAATAAAGCAAAATACAAATCCCCAATATTAACATGAAGCAAAGATAAAGAGAGCAAAATACAAACCCCACATACTAATCTGAAGAAGAGAGAAACAAGTAGTCCAGTATCTATCATTGCCTAACCAGCATAGCCTATTAATAAGAAAAACAACATCATTGGCAAACACATAAGAATTTCACCGATTGACCAAGTTACAAGATTAAATTGAGCAAGTTGCAGCAATTTCAAATGTGAAGCATTCCAAGTTCTATTTTTGCACATTTAGATATTGACTTTTCAAAGAGTCTAGCAAATTGATTCTAATTTTGAGGTGCAAAGCTTAGGGCTCAAGCAGAACACCATGGACAGCTTTGGGCATGTTTCCATCATAGGTGTATATGAATACATCACTTTCCAAAGACATTATGTAATTCAATCCTGCCAATCTATTTTGAAACTGTTTGATTGAGGCAAGTTCCTCCTCAGTTCCAAGAGTTGTATGTGAGTACACATTGGGAAAATGTTTATTGAGGGATTCTAAACTGCCATTGCCGAAAAGTTCCCCTGCTACTATATAAATTTTAGTTGAAGCTAGATAGCCCAGCACCTTTAGAAAAAGGCACATCTCATGAGGAGTCAGTGGACAACCTCCCTGCCTACGTCTTTCTTCCCAATCTATATCTTTTTCCTTCCAATGGGAATACCTATGCTACTTCAAAAGGAAATCTTTTCTATTGTAGTTCTATCACTTTACACATATATTCAACAAGAAGCGACTATGGTACTTGAGAAATCAAATCTACAATTATTATATCTATTACTATAGTGCAAAATCAGATCTATGTTATCACATTTACTTATTGAAAAATGGCGAGAGGAAGAGACAACTGGTGCCATGTCACTTTCAAGGAAATCATAAGGTGAACCATCATATCAAACATTTGAAATCTAAACAAAACTTATCCCTTTCATTGTGTCTTTCAAAATGAAAGGAAAAGGTTATTATATATAAAACTTACAATGGTTCATGCTCCCTCAGGCTAATGCCCTTTCTTATTTACATTAGAGACTAATCGTAATCTACCATATATTCTATGTGACCAATAATGGAATCATGCTATCATCAATTCAGTTCACCTTGAGACATGAGTTGGTGGAGGTGAAGACAAGCTTCCACTTTCACCGTATGAAGCTGAAGTGACAACTTTGTTCACATTTGTCTCAAACATCTTGGTGCCAAAAAATTTTCTTCATGTCAAAAATTCTTCAAGATATATCAAGGGAGAGAAAAACTGTGCAATAAGCACTACATGATCATATGGTCCTTACGAAGAAAATATATTTACTACACTTAACTTTTAGTGGAGTTTACATCTTCAAACCTAGGAAATTGGCACATATACAAGATCTACAATCCAAACCTCTAAATATTTAGGGTTTTGGAATCCAAGGATAAAAAATTACAAGTTACATGAATAAACTTAGAATTTAAATGTTACAAGAAGACTAGAGAATTCAAGGATATAGGGTTCCGTAGTTGTTGGAGATCTAGAATTCCAAAAATCTAAGGTTCTATTGATTTTGGTATATTCCACGAAGTGATTCCATGCCCAAGAAGACCACATCCAAACAAGGGAGATGCGATAGTATAATGGAGGAGGTGCATGACAAACAGTCTCATCACAAATCATTCTTAGGCTCTCGTTGTTAACCAGTTAGGAAATGAATACGTATTGTTGGCATCTGGTTTGGAGAGACCCCATAAAGGAACATACAATATTTGGATAGAGAAGCCAATATCTATCAGTGTCTGCTGTGGAGATCTATTTGTGATAGATGCAACATATCTGTAATAAGTATTTCCTCATTGACTCTAGGAAGTCGTGAGCTTCTGCGAGATAGCTAGGCTAACATTTTCTGTAGATTGTTAACAATAAAGCAACATCAGTACTGTTTTTGTATTGAATAATAACCAAGTCATTATTATAGCAGGAGTTGCATAGATTTATCCCACATTATTGGATGAAAAGCAGTACTTTCATAGCACAATAAAAAAAATTAGTTCTTTTCTCAAATATTTACAAACAAACATTTTATTTCTGTAAAATGCCACTAAGTGCAAAAAAATTAAGGTAAAACAATAAAACATAAGAAATGGATGAGCTAATATGTTATTTTTAATATAGATTTAATTGAAAAATAAAAAACTATCATTGATTTTCCCCTGTTTGTCGAGGATATGTGGCACTACATTATTTTTACCCCTGGCTCATTCCTGCTGAAGGTGAATTGTGGTGGCCAAAATTTAAGATTCAGAGGACTTACTCTATGGGGAAGTAGGAAGAGAACTCTGTTTAGGTGCAGGAGAGGGATTTGGCTTTGGCTTTGGAACTGTACCTGGAGCAGAAGATGCTGAATCTGATCCAGGATTTGGCACGGTCACTGCCAGAAGAACAACCATTAAAAGCGTCACCATCAATATCACTAAAACAAACTGAAACCAAATTAATTTCATCCTATAAAACAATAATACCTAGGAGAAGCTGGTTGTCTCCAGCATTTCCACCTTGAAGTCTAGCTAAACTTCTGACCATTGGGCCATTGTTGTAGGTTGCAGGTTCTGTTTGCTCATAGTTGTCTCTTGGATCTGCAAAATTATCATTGTGATCGGGTGCTCTTTGTATGATACAATGGAGGAAGCTCTATGATGCACCTGGCGAGGATAGTTTGGACTATATCCCACCATGTAGCTTGTAGCTCTTGGATTGTCACCGAGTATGTCATCAACCTACAAGAACGTGGTTTTAGCCAAAGGACTGAATAGGAATAGAATGTGCAAGCATAAGTTCATTGGAAAAGGCAAAGCAAGTCCATGCACAAATAATAAAAATTGTATATGACATGGGTGTTTCTGCAGAGACCGCCATATTGAGCATGTATGTTAAGTGTGGAAGCATAGACTATGCCTGGAATGTCTTTGAGAAAATTCCAAAACAAAACTTAATCTCATGGAATGCCATGATTGCAGGATTTTCCCAATATGGGTATGCAAAGGAAGCTCTTTATCATTTCAATGAAATGCAAATGGAAGGCATACAAACAAATCATGTCACTCTAACTAGTTTGCTTAACACATGCTCTAGCCTAGAATCTCTCGAGAAAGGCAAACAGTTGCATTCCATTGTCATAAAAGCTGGACTAGACACAAATATTTTGGTAGGCAACACCCTCGTTTCCATGTATGCAAAATGCAAGGATATAAAGGATGCATGCAGGCTGTTCATTGGAATGACTGAACGAGATGTTGCTTCATGGAATATGATGATTGCAGGTTATATCCAAAATGGTTGTTATAATGAGGCCTTGGTTCTTTTTTGGGAAATGCAACATGCTGGCATGGTCTTAAATCAGTTCACATTGGCCAATTTCCTTAGTGCATGTCTCTTTCCAGAAGCCCTTGAAAAAGGCAAACAAGTTCATGCCCACTTAATCAAAATAGGATTTGAATTTGATGTTGCTTTGATGAATGCCCTAGTTACCATGTATATCAAGTGTGGAAGCCTAGGGGAGGCATATGGACTTTTTAGAGAAATGCCTAACCGAGATGCAATTTCATGGAGTACAATGATTGCGGGATGTGCTCAATATGGATACAGTGAAGTGGCCTTGAAGCTCTCTTGCCAAATGCATCTTGCAGATATGAAGATGAATTAGATGACCTCTTCCAGTGTTCTTAGGGCATGTGCCACCTTAGCAGGTCTTGAACAGGGAAAGCAGTTTCATGCTCTAATCCTTAAGAATGGATCAGATTCAGATATGTCTGTATGTAATTCTTTTTTTACCATGTATGCGAAATGTACAAGTATAGAGGATGCATGCAGAGTGTTTGAAAAAATCGATAAACATGATGTGATTACATGGAATGCAATGATTGCAGGTTTAGCCCAGCACGGGCAGGGCAAAAAAGCTGTTGAACTGTTTGAACAAATGCAGTTGGCAGGAATAAATCCAAATCATCTCACCTACGTTGGAATTCTTTCTGCATGCAGTCATGGGGGTATGATAGAAAAAGGTCATTACTACTTTGATTCCATGGCTAGAGATCATGGCATCACACCAAGAGAGGAACATTACTCTTGCATGGTTGACCTTCTTGCTCGTAATGGCTAGTTAGCTGATGTAGAGTCTTTGATTAACAAAATGCCATTTAAGCCTGGTCCTTTGGTGTGGTGAACCTTGCTAAGTGGTTGCAGAGTCCATGGCAATGTAGAGCTGGGAAAACGTTCTGCAGAATATCTCCTTAAGTTGGAACCACAAGACACAGCAACATATGTGTTATTGTCAAATATCTATATCTCCACAGGAAGATGGGCTGACAGAGCACATGTAAGGAAAATGATGAAAGGAAGGAGGGTGAATAAGGAGCCAGGATGCAGCTGGATTCAGGTGAAGAACATGATGCATACATTTCTAGCAGGAGACAGATCTCACCCCCAAACAAAGGAGATATATGCAGAATTGGGGAGATTAAACAAACAGATAGAGGAAGAAGGTTATGGGACTGACAGTAACCAGGTTCTACATGATATCACACAAGATCCATCCTTCCATTACCATAGTGAGAAACTTGCAATTGATTTTGGTCTCATCAGCACAATATCTGGGACAACTATCCGGATAATAAAAAACCTTCGTGTGTGCAGTGACTGCCACACTGCCATCAAGTTTATCTCCAAGATTGTTAGTCAGGAATTTGTTGTGCGAGATGCCCACCGCTTCCATCATTTCAAGGATGGCTTGTGTTCTTGTGGGGGATATTGGTAATGTTTATAGAGTAAGTGCAATCCACAATATTCATTCTTTTTCCCTATGTCGAGATACACAAGAATTACATACTATTCAGTTTAGGGTGCATAGTGGTGTTTGAAACTACTCCTATGCTTCCTGTTTTGGTTGCTACAGTGGGCAGCAACTGATACCTTGTTGTTTGCTTGCTTTTATTTGTGCTGAAAGTTATCTACTACATAGAGATGGAGGATGTCTTCGCGCTTTTTCTACTAAGGATGGTAGGTATCTTGGAGAGTTGAAGTTTCAAGTTTCAACTAAAAGCTTTATATTACTTAAGTAGAACAATTATGTTGAATTTATTAGGCCTGTTGATTTGGTGTTTCTGATCAGTGGGAGCCTTTTGATTCTTGACGGAGAACCATTTTGGAAAAAAATTTCACCCTGTTTTGACCAAGGATAGCATACAGAACCTGTATGTTCAATTTGGTGGCTCATGCTAGGGAATTGCTCCAATAGCAAGTATTGAAGATATTATTGTTTCAAATTTTTAATGTTCTACATTCAGCTTCTTTGGTAACCCAAATGTATATTTCATGTTATAAATTGCAGTAGCAATTGATACCTTGTTGTCTGCTTGCTTTTATTTGTGCTGAAAGTTATCTACTGCATAGAGATGGAGAATGTCTTCGTGTTGTTTCTACTAAGGATGGTAGGTAGCTTGGAGAGTTGAGGTTTCAACTAAAAGCTTTATGTTACTTATGTAGAACAATTATGTTGAATTTATTAGGCCTATTGATTTGGTGTTTCTGATCAGTGGGAGCCTTTTGAAGAAGAACCATTTTGGAGAAAATTTTCACCCCGTTTGGACCAAGGATAGCATATAGAACCTGTATGTTCAATTGGTGGCCCATGCTAGGGAATTACTCCGATAGCAGGTATTGAAGATATTAATGTTTCAAACTTTTAATGTTCTACATTCAGCTTCTTTGGGAAGCCAGGTGTATATTTCATGTTATAAATTGCAGTATCTCGTCAGTTGTCATTACGCTAATTACAAATTTTGATTTTTGTGAAGTTCAGTTGTTATAGCTGTAAGTACATTGAGAAAGTAATATTGAATGAGGTAGATTGATTAGCGTTAAGGTTATTTATCTGTTATGGTTGGGCTTCAAAGAAGCAGGTTAAAGCATGTGTGAGCTAATGCATATGGTTTATCTTTTGGGGTTTGTTTTATCATAAAGGCTGAATCTAGCCCTTGAAAACGAAGGATCTTCTCTGAGAGAGTGCATTTGTCATGGAAGTCTTTCATTTTCACTTCACGGGAAGTGATCTAGCTGCTGCAATAGATAATGTTATTAAACTATCCATATCTATTGTAGGGTTTGGATTCATTACAAGCTTGCAAGTCCCATGGGAGAGATTGATAATTGTTTTTAGCAATACAAATTTTTGTAAAGGATAACCTTAAGTGATTGGTTGGATTCAAATGGTAAGATTTCAGTGTGACACGTATAAAGTCTATAGCTAAAGTTTAATATTTTACCATGTACTCTTCAAGCAGTGGCAAGTGAGATGTTTGTGAGGGATTCATTGAGACACTCAGCATGCATCTCAATAACTTCCATGGGCTAACATAAAGTGGTAGAAAGCATTATAACTACCTTTTTTCTGCAATCAGTCTCTTTTACAGTTTGTAGGTCAACCCAGCTTTACTCTGAATTTGGAGTGAACTTGTTCTATCTAAAGATAACCTCAAATTGTATTTTCTCACAAGGGAGACCTATGCACCACTATTTGGGCTAATTTTCCTGACATAAAGTGGTAGAAAGCATTATAACTACGTTCTTTCTGCAATCAGTCTCTTTTGCAGTTTGTAGGTCAACCCAACTTTACTCTGAATTTGGAGTGAAATTGTTCTATCTAAAGATAACCTCAAATTGTATTTTTCTCACGAGGGAGACCTATGCACCACATGGACATGCAATACCTGAACACCCTTGCTGAATTCTCCAAGCAAATCAAGGAACAACAAGCATCGCTGCAACAAGTTGAAGCAACCCAAAGAGCCAGAAGCAACCCCCATCCCTTGGTGTCTCCTTCATGATTCGTTGGTCCTCCGCATGTTTTCAAGTTGAGTTTGTGTAAAACCTCTGTGCTGATAGTTGGGCCTTCCAGATGTTTTGGAGGTAACAGTTAGAACCTAGTTCGGGCTTCTCCGCAAGTGACAGCATTGATGGTTGAAGGTTTCCGGTCGCTGCCTTGCTCTGCTCTCCCATTTCGCCTACAAGTTTCAGTGTTTGCGTGTTTTGCACATCTATGTTTTCCACCTCTTTGCTGAGCATTGTTCATAGGATTTTCCGTGACTATTGAGCTGGTCAGAACCACAGGTGTCCGACGATTTTGGAGTGCCGTGGGAGATTTCTGGAGAGCTCGTCCTGTGAAAGAGCCCGTCTGAAACATGAAGTGTTTTCTTCTCAGTTTGGCATTTATTCTGAATTTATTAGATAGCTTGCTATTCATGGAGGAGGTGGTTGAACATCTTGTCCTGGCGACCGCCCCTCCTTGCCGCCTAAATGGTGTTTACTGGTCAGATTTAGTTTGTGTGGGTTTGCACAGAGAAGTTGCATTGTGTCTAGTTGCAAGAATTCTGTTTCAAAGAGACAAAGAACTAAAAAAACACAGGTGCATCTATTATCCTAGGTTAAGAGCTTGTTGGCTATTTATAACCATAAAATAATAAAGTTTTTTAATTTCATAAAATAACCATTATTTTTTAAATTCGATGCATAAGCAAAGTTAATTTCTTTGTGAAATGTGCCAAAACAATCCTCAATAACTACTTTAGATTTGCATCATAACTTCATACCAAATTTACCCTTCAAAAAAGTTTCAAATATGTCTATTGAAGAGAAGGCTCTTCTTTGCAAAGAAGTGCCACATTTTTTTCGTTACATTCCTCTGTAAGAGCACCTTCAGAATGCATAAGAATTCCGCAAATGCAGATACATTTGGGCATCTCTCACTATTACATTTCGACCCAAAATCCGATGGTTACTTTCGACGGCGCGCGGATTTTTTCTTTTAAACCTACCAAAAATCAGAAAGTTAAATTTTTTTTTTAAAGATTTGGTCATAACCGTTGCTTAAGCGACGGCTAGGCTCATAAGCGTCGCTTAAGCGACAGCTAGCCTAGCAAGCGTCGCTTAAGCGACGGCGCATAAAATCGATCAATCATTTAAAAAAATACATATAAATGTCAAGTGTAAAAATATCGGCCCTTGTCCATAAGTTTGTGTTGGTTTGTTGTTCCAAAAGAAAGAATTGAGGGTTGTGTGATCTAGAATGATGGTGTTTTGACGGATCGAGTGTATGCCATTTGCAAATTGATTTGATGGGGGACTGGCAATGCACAGGGCCTCTCCTTCCAATGGGGGCTCCTCGGCAGATATTGTTGTGAATAGCAAGAGACAGAGAAGACCCAGTGTGAGATTGGGAGATATAGGAGACCAGTTTGCTGCCTATGAGTATTCTTCACAGGATCTTATCAGGAGGAAGAAGCAGAAGCAGTGGAATCAGCCACCAACTGGGTTCTTCCGAAATGCTTCAGATTTCCCAGGCGGGTCCGGTAAGTTATCGAAAACGCGGTCTTTGTTAAACATTAGCAGTGATGAACAGGTCATTTTAGATGACCCAATTTCTCATTGTGGGTTTCCTTCTGACGAGGGTGGGAAAATGCAGCTGAACCCTATTTGTGTTAGTAAGAAGCTCAGGCATGGTAGGACACGTAGGAGGGGTGTGGGCTTAGTTGGAAAGATGTCTAGGACCATGAGAGTGAGCCCTGAGAGCAATAATAATGGACAGGACAAGGGTTCCGGGGATGATAATGGGTTTGGGGCCTCTTATGATGCTGATACTCCTGAATGCTTCAAGGACTCTGATCTGGATACGTCAGGGAGCCCAGTGAAGGAGACTTGTACAATTCACTTGGATTCGCCCGATTCCAGGCCTGTTAATTTGGGTTCATCTGAGTGCCATCATACGGTGGGGGAAGTGTCTGGGAACGAGAGGGAGGAGGAAACATGGGCTCATAACAATAAAGATTCCATGGAATATGGTAATGGTAGTGGGATGAATTTCCCCTCTAACTCCAACAATAGGTCTAAGCAAGATGGAATGAGGGATCGGAATGGCGATGACGATAAAAATCTTAGTGCTACACACTACTTAGGTATGGTAAAGGATGTCAGGGCCTGGTTGAATGGACTTGGATTGGGTAGATACACAGAACTCTTTGAGATGCACGAAGTGGACAAGGATGTCTTGCCATTGTTGACATTAGATGATCTTAAGGAGATGGGAATCAATGCTGTCGGTGCCAGGCGTAAAATATATTCTGCAATTCAAAAGTTTGGAAAGCGCTTTACGGTGTGAGTCAACTGTTTGGATCTTATAGAGCTGGGTTATGATTTAGAGCGTAGGCGTTGAGGGTTTGATGCTGCTTGTATGCAGGATGCTTTGGCCTTAAATGAAAGGCAGTTAACACAAAATATAAATGTTTGAACGGAGTTCTATTGTTCTGTAAATAAAGCACATGTATTGATATATATTTTAATGGACTTTCTTACATTCTGTGTGTGCCATCTGTTTTGATATTTGAACCAACAAGTTGATTGTGCAGGTTGCTTTATGTTTTTCTGTTTGGTCGTGATGTATCAATACTCTATTGTTATATTATTATTACACTGTCTATTCTCTTCTCA
>LPNX010097049.1:169266-182727 GCA_001517045.1 Pseudotsuga menziesii | reverse complement strand
CATAACAAGAAGGCTGATAGGCACATCCATGTCAGCAAAAGAACCATTCATTCAAACTAAATGCTTGTGCCTCATAAAGAGAGTGAAAGGGAAAAGCAGGCTCTTGCTACAAGTCAGGCTCTTTCATAAGAGGGGCTCTCAAGAAATCACCTCACAGCAATCCAGAATCGCCGGACAAGAGTCACGGCTCTCCAGAAATCACTGGACTATAGAAGGAAGAGAATTGTTTGGAAACCAATGTTCATTTCATCATCTATTCAACCAACCGTGCTTCTCTGCGTGTCTTCTTCGTGATCAGCTGGTTCTCCATGTGTATTCTTCGTGATACCCTGGTCTGCCGCGTGTCTTCAAATTGACTCTTGTTGGGTAGTAAAAAACTTCGGTGTTGATAGTCCGGCCTTCCGGATCTTTTGGAGGTAAAGGTTACAACCCAGTTTGGGCTCCTTCACAAGTGACAGCATTGATGCTTGGACCTGGCACTTAACCCCCATCCCTGAGTTGTTAATTGATTAAGGTTTCCGGTTTGTGTCTTGCTTTGTCCTAGTTGGCAATACAGGAAACCTATGCAAAATGTACAACGTAAGAGGAGACACACGTAAAAGTAGCACTGGCAGATGGGACGATGACATCTATAGTTGTTGAGAACACAACTTCAGAGGAGAACACCTAACGGCGCTGCATTCAAGTCTGTGCCTTGATTTCATTGAAGATGCAAGTGAAAATTCTAAAATATGTTCAATTATAAGTTTTAGTACAATTGTCTATGTTTCAACTTATTCTTTAATTTGCATGTGGAATCATCCATCTCTCCTGTTACATTTCATTACTTATGACTTAATGCTTTATCCAAAACAGTTTAGGAAATTTCATTTTAACTGGAGTTTGGTGAAGCGGAAAATCCAAAGGGGACACAGTTTTAGTTTTTTCTTTTAGATTGTTTTAGGATTTTTGAAAGTTTTAGAGAGAGACCCTGAAAACCTCTAGGGCATGGAAAACTATCTTTGAAACTTTAACTTACAAAACTATGCCAAACATCAATCTTTTGTAGAATTTCTACTTAAAACTTATTCTTGCACCCTCTTGGATAGGCAACTTGCCTTACTCATTTATCATTTATTCTCAACATGGCAGAACTCTATGGACATTGATTTGATTCATATGAAAGTGATAACATAACTGTAAGGTCTTTGGACTGGAATGACTTTAGAATCCATTAATTAAAAAGGGTAAATGACTTGCAGAGTGCACTATGCACTCAATGGATTCTAAAGCCCCGAAATTAAAAAAGGGTTCCTTCTCGTGTGTAAAATTCCAGTTCCCTCAGCCAATCTATAAGAATCCATTAATTAAAAAGGGAAAATGACTTGTAGAGTGCGCTCTGCACTGAATGGATTCCAAAGTCCCGAAATTAAAAAAAGGCATCCTCCTCATGTGTAAACTTCCAGTTCCCTCAGGCAATCTATAAAGACTATTCACAACTTGTGTAACAAGCATTTACAGATAAAAAGTTTTCGGCGTGTGTCAAAATGCTGGTTGACGTAAGGAATTTAAGAAAACTCCATGAAACACTTTGACCTTTTTTTTTTTTCTCTTCTGTAGCTTGTTATTTTATTTTATTCCTATTAAGAAAATCTGCAAAAGCTTACTACATATGCAATTCCCCTCGTGCCTTTAAATAACTATGCACCCAGAGAATACAGGGGCACTCCATTGGTCTGGTGTCTACGTGCATATAGTTATGTGCATTATAGAAGGTTCACTAAATCTAAAAGATGTATTCCATGCATTGAACATAGACATTCATCTGCTTACAAATTGGATAAAGGTAAGCAACTCTAACATCTTTACTCTCTTGGTTCTATTTTTAATACCACCAGTGATTTTTAAGTTTAGTTTTTCATAATGAACATTTTTCAATTTTAATGCCTAGCAACCAAAGTGACATTGATACAGTTTCTTCTCGTAGCAAATGTTGGGATTAATTTCAGAAAATTGCTTCTCGCCCCTTTCTTTCAAAGAAATTTTACACCTTTATCCATTTTGGTTTCCTTAAATACAATTGTTTCTTGATTGCAGAATTCTATATTTTCCATTTCTTAGCTGCCTGTAATCTCTAGAATATTCCGGATTTTTACTGTTAAAGTGTAAATTCCACCTTAAGAACCAAGTATATTCTGGATTTTAATTCTTTCTTTTATCAAGCCCTTCTAGGTACAAGGGATTGGGTAAAAAGCTGAGGTAAATGTGGCAAAAGCTATTTTCTAAGAAACAACTACATTGAGAATTTTGAAAGAGTGGTTCTATGTAAAAGCCTCCCTTGGGTAAGTAGTTGGGGGTAATTGTTGCAAAAGTTGTTTTCTAAGAATCAACAATATTGGGAATTATGAAAGCAGTTCCATGTAAAAAAAACCCATCTTGTAGTTTTGAGACACTACCCTATTATTTGGTTTGTAAGAGATACCAGTATTTCTAGATTAGAATTTAGCTGAAGTCGTTTAACAGTTTCTTTGGTATGAGCTAATTTTGACAGAAATTCTCGGAAAAAAACATGTTTAAAAGGTTGAAGTTGATTATGTTAGGTTCATTTATCACATACTCCAATTGCACTATGATTCTGAAGATATTATAACTTGAGAAAGTTGAACATTTGAGTAGAATTCTTAGTGTTGTTCAGCAATAAGTAGAAGATATCTAAACGAATGATAAAAGTAAAGTCCTAAACATTAACCATCATTGAAAAGCAACACAACTAATAAACCAGCAGATCTCGAAGAAGACAAGTGGAGAAGCACGGTGGGATGAATAGACGACAGAATGAGCAGTGGTTTACCAAAGGAATCTAGGGGAGAATGCCTTACAGCATAAAAAATACCGTGCAAGCATAAATGGGAATACTATTCGGTCAGATACTCCTTTTTCAAGATGGAAATAAAGGGCAAAATAGGGCTGATAAAGAGATGACCAGTCTAATTTTTGGACCATGCACCTACAAACAATGTCTAAAGTCAGAAGTGAAAAGGTCTAAATTAAATTCATTCATTCTTCCTACTAAAGCTTAATGGCAATGGTATACTGACCCCATTTGATCTAATAAGTTCTGGTAGTAGTTCCTAGGGTAGTTCTGAGGATTCCTAAGTGGGCATACCCATATTAAAAAAATAGGAACATCAAGAAAAATGTAGCTCAAAACGTTTTTCTTCTTCTGATGATGATGGTGGTGGAATCCCTCCCATAAGGATAATATTAAAATATTGCTCACTCATTGGGCACACAAAATATAGAATTGGTTTGCTTAGTGATAATTCAATGGCCAACTCACAAGTGCCCAACGAGTCAAATCATAGACTTGATGCTAGCTAGCAATAGGAACTCAAATCATTTTACTTTTTTTTCCCATTATGATGGTGGAATCCCACCCCTTCTAGAGAACATTTCAATATTTCTCACTCCTAGGGAAATGAAACTACATAAGCAAGTTGCATAGATATAAACACCTACTCGAAGAGTCAACTCACAAGTTGCTACAAACTTTTACTGAAATTGTAAATGTACATCACCAAATTTCATTAATCTTACCAAAAGTAGCACAAACCTTAAATGTCTAAATACACTTGTAACTTAGCTTAACCTAAAAACTAAAACACTTCCTAAAACATGTCCAAATGTCAATACCTCCCCTTTCAAAATAACAATACAACCTAAATGATATCTTAATAATGTCAATACCTCCCCTTCCAAAATAGCAATACAACTTAATGTTATCTTAATAATTCAATACATTACCAAAAGAGAGCATAAACATGCTTAAGCTCATTCCAAATTAACAAAGAACCTCAAGTTCGATTGTTCAAGTATATTGATAAATTAACCAATACGATAAATATATTGAAAAAGCTACACCTAGACCATGTAAAATTTAAAAGAATAGTATTTTTATGTCACTCTCCATTGCCCCAAAAATTGATTTTAAACTATTTCCACTTTCCCAATGTGTGATAACTTAAAAAGTTACAATTACCAGCCTAGGAATTCAAAAAAAGGCCCAATGTAAAGTGAATTAAAAAGTTACAATTACCCACATAAGAATTTTAAAAAGATGATTTTACAAATGACTTGTGATGTTACAATTAAGATGTTACAATTACCAAAGTCGGGAATTACAATTACCGAAGAGATGTTACAATTACTTCGTTTGCAATTTTTTTTAATCCCAACCAACCAACATAGCAACACAACCATTTGAGAGCCCTCCTCAACACACAAGGTAAGATCACTCATAACGAGCGAGTAATCCGAGGACCTTAGAATAAATGAGGAAAGAAACTCTGGGCACGTGATGGAGCTATAAGAAAATAGTGTCTGGAATATTTCCTATCTATTTTACATGCAAACAACCAAGTAGAGCTGGAAGCCCACACAGTGTTAGTTCACGGTTAGGCTAAAATTTACCCAAATTATCTATATTTCCAACAACCCTTTCTAAGTTTTGGGTGGAAACACTTATTTGGCTTCGTTTTTTGTTATTTTTTGTTATTGGAGAAGAGATGGAGTCTACCTCTTGTGTTGTAGAATGCATTGGAGTCCCCAACTATGGCAACTCATTGGTTGTCGGTTTCCCTGTGCGTTAATTGCTATTAGGATTTACTAGAATATAGGCATGAATTCCCTAGATTCCACATGAAAATGTCGTGTCATCTTAACTCAAGAAGGAGATTTAAAGGAAGTGCATTTTCGCAGAATATACCCTGTCGTTTTAACTCCACTTAGAACACATGCATACAAGACATTCAAGAAACTCAAAACTCATTCTTCACTGAGGGTTTTACAAATTCTTCATCTGTATTGCTACAGATTGTACAATCGATGCTTTCCACTCTAACTAACAATTGTTCATTATCTGATAAGTATGAGGAGATGAGGAGAGCAATTTTTTCTCAGTAGCTTATCGGTCACTGAGAATCTGTCCATAACAACAATAATCTGACTCCTATAAAGGACCTAATATCTTCAGTAAAACAACGGGTTTCTCTATGAGTGCAATGCCAAAATCTATACAAATTTCTGAATAACAAAAAACTCGGGCTGGGTGATCATGTCTGGACTCAAAAGAGGGTTGGAATCCTTCAAATGTTCTAAAAGAGTGGAGAAGATAAAACCAGGCATTGACATAAATGTGAACTTTAAAGGACATCTGGGCACTATTTATTCTTACCTCCAGACAACTATATATCAAACTTCAAATTCAGAGTTAATATGACCTACAAGGCTACAAATTTAATCATTATATGGTTTCAATTAAAGAATTAGAAACTTGTATCATTTTTCCTGCAGGAATGGGTTGCTGATTCACTATATTCAACAACGCTTATGGAAGTAAATGAAGCTAGCTATATCCCACACTTACCTGTGATACTTCGGACCCATTTTCAGGTTATTTTCTTTAAAACATTATTTTGAGTGGAGAATTGATGGTTTACAAGTCCAGTCAAACAATAGCATCCACCGAACAAATTACCATGAATTCCACTCCAGGTCCTTCCTCAACTCATTTACATTTCTTGAATAGGATATAGAGAAGTTTCACGTTGTAGAAATGACTATCATAAAACATATGATCGTTAATGCATGATAAGAAAACTATTGAGTTCTTGTTCCCTGACATCATTTTTGAACTAAAGGACAAGCCCAATATGCTGCGATCACAAAAAAGTTCATTTAGATTGATATCCAAAGCAAAGGAGATGGTTGTTATAAAAATCTTAGACAATGTTTCTTTGCTACTATCCTGAAGCTGCCTCCAAAGGTATTGGAACTCAAACGATTTGAAGTTGTCTGGCCTTAATGCTCAATGCAATCTTATAAACTTAAATGATTTCTGGGAAATTTTATCATTGGAATTCTCAATTTTAGTCGCTAATTTCTGGTTTGTTCATTTATAAAATCCACTTTCATTCCCTATTTGTAGGCTACTTATAGATGTCTTTGTTCGGGCTTGCTAAAACTTGATTTCATGGCTTTTTTGTCTTTCTGATATTCCTAAATTGGGAGCTTCTTTACTCTAAGAAACCCCCCGAAAATTACATAAAAAGAGAATTCAGCAAGAATTTTAATGAAAACAGTTACAATTGACATAAATATCACATTCACCAAGCCATTTACAGGCTCGAATGGGGAGGTTATTGATCATGCTTACGAGAGCTTGTTCTTGCGAGACGGTTGATTGAGCAAAAGTAAAGTCCCTAGCATAACATTATTCCTTACAGTAAACCAGTTATAGTTCTGCGTTGTCTTAGCTGGCCCAACTCCCCTGCTGCTGTTGAGGACCTCTGCTCTTCAATTATAGCTCTACTGCGCAAAAATCTACCCCTAAGTAAGGACTGCAAAGAAGAACAAATACTATTCTTAGTAATATTGAAACAATATCACTTCTTAGTAATAGCAAATGTAGAAATGACATGTGTCAGTTCCTAAACATAAATATTAAGACCCTTCTGAATGCAAAATAAGCTACTCACACTTAATAGCTGCACATACAAGACATTAGTTCCATCCTAGATCATAGACCGACTGCTGCCAATGTCATGACTCGTAATTTCAAACCAAACTAAATTTTTACGTGATTTTCTCTATAAACAGGGTCATCATCGAGGTGCATCAATGCATTTGTTTACTGCCAAACAAGACCACTATCCAGCAAGTGACAAAATGGTGCAACTTCTTTTAAATTCAAATTACTACAGAACATAAGAGTGTGAAAAGGAATTTTAATTGAATATCCCTTATTAAGAGTGTGAAAAGGAATTTTAATTGAATATCCCTTATTACCATGTAATAAAAATTAATATTTATAATATAAATTAATTTTAAATGTAAATGAATAAAATAGAATATTCAATTTAGATTAATTGTTTATTTTTAAAATTAGATTATGTGAAATTTAAATACATAAAATTTTAATAAATTTATATTATTATGGTAAGTATCTTTAGTATCATAAACCTTTTATACATATATTTATTTGATGTAACTTCAAATTTAATTTTTGTAAGAACCACGATACTCTAAGTCCCTCTATATTAACTATGTCTATGATTTGATTACATGTAACTTTAGTCAAAACTGAGATTTTCAAAATAACAAATATTAATATAGCAAATATTAACATATTTCTAATTAAAAAGTCTAACATAAATACGTTCCAACATATCTATCAAAATTGAGTGATAGATTAAGTTTTCCATAAAATATAAATCATTTTACTTAGTTTTATAATGGTTAGCTTTGATTTCTCGTCGTATTTAAAAAACAAATCGCCTCGTGACAAGCAATTTGCTCATCGTCCCAGGCCCATCCTAATCTGATTCCATTGTTGGAACCGCCATCCTATTGTGATTGGTCAAAACCTGCATTAATATAAGTTGTAAATCAGCATTATTGACAAATACACCAGAGAAGAGAAGAAAAATATTAATATCTGGAAAGTAGCTATTTAAATTAAACACAATATATCTTATATAGCTGAATTATTTTTAGGTCACTTATCAACTTCCTTCTAAAACATCGGCGAAGTAGAGGACAAGTCCTCTGATCCACTATTAAAAATCGTTCCGATTGGGAAAAAAATAAAAACAAGGTTCACTGTTTTCCTTCGGTCAAATGTATTTATGTATATTATCCTTTTTGCAAAAAAATATTATGTAGTTTTAGAAAAAAAAATATTATATAGTATTTATGTAGTTATTTATAGTTTAATAAAATTGTTGTCACTCTTAAATTTATGTATAATTCACAATCCAAGTTGTATGTATATTCTAGCTTTTTCACATTAACTTATTATGAAAAAATATGTTTGTTTAATTAGTATTTTTGCAAAAATTTCATGTACTTTTTGGATTGTTAAAAAATGAAGAGAATAAATTCAAATAAAGTTAACTATTTTTTTAAAAATAAGAAATAAAAGGATTTTCTTTTTACCAAATTGATAATAGTATTCATCATAGTTTTAATATATTAAAATTATTCTTGAAACATTATGGTATAAAATAAACTTTTATATGCTATAAAAATTTCATGTACTCTTTGGATTGTTAGAAAATGAAGAGAATAACTTCAAATAAAGTTAACTATTTTTTTTAAAATAAGAAATAAAATGATTTTCTTTTTACCAAATTGATAATAATATTCATCATAGTTTTAATATATTAAAATGATTCTTGAAACGTTATGGTATAATTTATAAACTTTTATACTATGTTTAAATTAATCTCATTTGTAAAAAAAATAATTAAGAATGGTATGATATTTATAATCTTGTTATTCTTGGAAATTCTCTTTTATTATCGAACATAAATTAATAGAAAAGTTAAAGAATAATTATAAGGTTTCGAATTTGATTTATAACATTTATTGAGAGTAAATAATCAAATTATAAATTTGAAAAAAAAGCATAAATTATTAATTTGAAAAACATATAATGTTGTGTCACACGTTATACATTGTGACACTGAAAAGTTATGTCGCATTTCAACAATACCCAAGTGAGACACATTAATAATATGACATTCAATTTGACTTTTGACGTCCATCAACAATACCCAAGTGAGACACATTAATAATATGACATTCAATTTGACTTTTGACGTCCATCAACAATACCCAAGTGAGACACATTAATAATATGACATTCAATGTGACTTTTGACGTCCATCATTGTAACATTCATTAGGTTTATGTCATTATGTCGCATTTCAACAATACCCAAGTGAGACACATTAATAATATGACATTCAATGTGACTTTTGACGTCCATCAACAATACCCAAGTGAGACACATTAATAATATGACATTCAATGTGACTTTTGACGTCCATCATTGTAACATTCATTAGGGTTATGTCATATTATGATGTTTATTATCGTTATGTTGCATTCTGACATTCATTATGGATTATGTCACATTATGTTATTTATTAAGGGTTATATTGCATTGTCGCATTCGTCCATGGTACATTCCTTAATGGCTTTGTTGCATTGCAACATTCATTGACTCTTACATTGGATTGAAACATTCCATTTTTGTACATTCCTTAATGGTTTTGTCGCATTGCAACATTCATCGAGAGTTATGTTGGATTTCGACGTTCATAAAGGAATATATTGGATTACGACTTACGACATTTATCAATAGTTATGTTGGATTGAGACATTCCTCGATAGTGCATTCCTTAATGGTTTTGTTGCATTGGGACATTCATCGCAATGATCGAAACATTTATTCATGGATATTGAAATTCATCATTCCTCAATGCTTGTCTCACATTATTCGCCATCATGTTGTGAGAATTTTCTTGATATAGATATATATATATAGTCATTTGACAAACGAAATGGTTTAAACCATCAACATTCTACATAGTAATGTAGAATGTAATGTCACATTGTGATGTTTATCAAGGTTTACGTTTCACTGCGACGTTACCAAGGTTTATATCACATTAAGACATTAATCCATGGTTTGTCATGGTGTTTGATTAGTATATGTCAACACAACCAAAGATGTGACACATTAATAATGCGATAGTTGGTGTTTAATAAGTATTATGTTCCATTGTGACGTTTATCACAGGTTATGTTACATTTGCGACATTCATCAAGGGTTATGTCACATTGTGATATTTGTCAAGGGTTATGTCACAATGTGATAATGACCAATATGTGACACATTAATAATGTGTGTTTGGATGTTTAAAAAAATTCTTTAAGAATTTTATTAATTTTATAGTCGTTTGACAAAAGAAATGGTTTAAACCATCCACATTCCACATAGTAATGTAGAATGTTATGTCGCATTATGATGTTTATCAAGGTTTGTGTTTCACTACGACATTTGATGTCAAATCTTAATATGTTCTGCGACACAATACATAATATAGATAAAAACATAATAATGAACATATCTTGACTTGGTACATCAATAATATGTTATGAAACGTCATGGCTAGGTTATGTTATGAATTTGTGATGAAATACTGTATTACATTTGTTTATAACATGTGAATTAAATACCTTCTTGTTAATTAGCATATTGAATAAAATATAATAATAAAATATTATATACATCAACACTCCCTCTTAACTAGGAAGGTATTCTTAGTCTTGTTTAAGAAACGAGAGAGATGAAGCGCATCAGGTTCTTTGTGGCTAGGGCCTAAACCCTAGCCGCCGCTGTGATTTTTCGTTTGCAGGGGCGCGGTCTTTCCTGTAGCAGCCGTGTTCGTCTTGTTTGCAAGGCCACGGCCGGTGGTTTTCAGCTCATTCCTTCTGCGTTTTGCGATTTGGAGCTCGGGTTTGGTTGCTTCCATCTTTGGGGTCGCCGTCCTGCTTAAATCTGCCTGTCTTTCAGCGTAGAGTTTTTAGGAAATGGGCACTCAGGCCCAGCTCGCCGCCTTCAAGGCTCTTGTTCAAGCTGCAGTTCCTCAGGCAGCTTCTCATTCCTCTTCCAAGTTCGTGAAAAAGATGGACGAGATCCCTTCTCTGGAGCTCTCTCCTTCGGATCCATGCCAGAAAGCCCTCATTCTCTCTGAGCAAGCCCTCATTGGTAAGTTCACAGGTTTGTGGCCCAGCCCTAAGGCGGTCGAGATCTGGATTGCAGAACATTGGAACCCTCTTCTGTCTGGTCAGGTTGCAGCTGGTCGAGGGTTTTTTGTTTTCTTGTTCTCAAATAAAGAAGAAAGAGACCTGGTCTTTCGTTCGGGCCCCTTCTTCATGGGCTCGAGAGGTCTGTTCTTGGCCCCTTGGTCTCTAGGGTTTAATCCAGAAGCAGAGATCACTGCCGCTCCAGTCTGGGTAAGACTTCCTAACCTCCCTCTTCATCTTTGGGGGAAAAGCACTCTGATTGACATCGGTAATATGCTAGGTCGTTATTTAGACACCGCAGAGCCAAAAGGGGGTCAATACAGATGTGCCCGCATCTGCGTAGAGGTGAATCTTGAGAAAGGGATCCTTGAAGCCCTAAAGCTTACTTTGGGAGAATGGAGCCACATTCAAGAATTGGATTATGAGCAGATCCCCTTTAAATGTAACTTCTGTCATGTTTACAGCCACTTTTCTAAAAGCTGTCCCAAGGTTGCAGAACCACAGAAACCAGCAAACCTCCCAGATTCCAATGATGCAGAGTTCCAGGCGGTCTCTAACCGACGCCGTCCTCCCAGACGAAAGGAGCCTCAAGTGTCTCAACAGAAGGCCTCCCATGATCCTCTTGCAGATCCTCCTCGGCCGGAAAACAAAAATAGTTTTGCAGTTCTCCAGGAAGATGAAGTTCAAGAACCTGAAGTAGCAACTGTCCAGGAGCAGGGCAGCCTTGATCCCACTAGCGCCGTGGGGGCAGTTTCTCCAAAACCTGCTTCCCTTGGCTCGAAGAAAGATCCCATCGATTTGGGTGGCGAGACCTCTGCCCAGGGACTGGCATCATTGGTCCCTTCATCAGAGGATACCACCGACTCTGAAGACTTTTCGGCTCCCTCTCCTCCCCTCACCAGAGGATGCAAGATGAATAAAGAACGTAGAGAAAAGGAAGCAGCCTCAAACATCATCACGGGTTCTCAGAAGAAATTGGATCCTTTCATCAAGGGACACTCCTCTCCGCCTGTTTAATGCTTTGCTTCTGTATTCTTCTCTGCTCACAATTTGTGAGAGTCTACTCTTGCAAGCAGTACTTTTCTCGAAATAGCCTCAGGAACATCTGGGATTCTTTTCTCAAAGCATTATTAAGAAGGCTGACTGTTTTAATTGAAGCTATCAGCCTTCTTTCTTAGAATTCCTCCTTGTACGCTTGGATGGGCTACATCTTTTTTAAAATTTATAAAAATTTCTGTTTCTGTTAAAAAAAAAATAAAAATATTTCTATTTTCATAAAAATAACCTCGTTATTTTATGTTTACTTTAATAAAATTATATAAATAAAATACTATATTTTATTAGTTTCACATCAATATTTTGACCAATAACCATATTTTGACCATAAAATAATATAATATACTAGTATTAGAATCACTATATTAATTAAATATCATGGTAATAAATAAAATAAATTATATTATTTATTAAATTAAATAATTAAATAAACAATATTATTTCGATTAACACTTTGTAAATATGTTTATGGCCTCACCTGTTACTAGCAACAACCACATTAAACTAATTAATGTGATTGAATACGCCGATAGGCGTAAATTTAGGCACATACTTTTTATATTAATGTTTTTCCCTATAGTATGTGCTTAAATTTACGCCTATCGGCGTATTCAGACACATTAATTAATTTAATGTGGTTGTTTCTAGTTACGTCGATAGGCGTTTATATCAATGATATTTTTTGGGGGATGGACTTGCTTGAGCGGATAATCAAGATCCAGCAAAACACGCCAAATGTATGATCAGGATGATTTGAATAGTCTAATATTTTAACTAGCAGTTTATAGCTTAACTAGCCGCCAATTTAGGATTCTGTTAGATGAGCCGATCGCGGATTTAGGAGTTCGTAGGAGACGGAGTCTGTTAGCGTAAATACAGGAGACGTGGAGGAGTCTGTTATGTAAACCAGTGCCACGTTTCTGCATTTAGTAACCGTTTCTTAAATCATATGCAATATCTCAATCAAGTGGAATCAAGATGCATAGAAGGACTAAGAAAGCCGCAGAGAAAGCAGAGGCAGCAGCGTCGTATCATTGTTTCGGCCATGGATATGTCTTGGTCGATACTATAAATATTGCGGTAGATGATTAGGGAAAAACATTTAATTGCAAATGTAACAACTGCTACACAGGTCCAGATTGTTCCGAAATTGTTGTTGATTGCGTAGTAAATGCTGACATGTGAGCTTGAATCCTATATCATTCTGAATCAACAAACAAATCAAAGGAATTCAATTTCCAGATATGATTTATGAAGTTCAAGGAATTTAATTATTATCTGACAAAAGGGTATCTTGAATACTTTACTGTAGTGGATATCCTGTATTCCTTGAGCCCTTCTGGCTCATGAATGCCGAAGCGAGCACAACAGTGGTACCGGGGTGGTATCTGATGAGCTATCTTATAAACGATGCTGCATCATTACGGATATCCCCCGAGTTAGAGACTCAAATACGTGGGATTCATGCGCTGGTGGGAAACGCCGTGACAGAGGGGAGGTATATAGTGAGTGGAGCTTGCTCTATGTATATTACCAACGCTGTCGTTTACAGTCTTTATCCTAGGAATCATGACGCAATACAACATCCTGCACAAGTAGTCACAGCTGCGCCCTACTACGGAGTATGTCCAGGCCATTTTGAGCTTTCTCAAGTTATTTCAATAGATCAGCTGAAATCCAAGAATTGACATTAGGGTTATTTTGGTTTGCTACAGGCATACTAAATCCAGACACAAATGTTCGACTCTGTCGATTCCATATGGGAGGGAA
>LPNX010097049.1:107922-147366 GCA_001517045.1 Pseudotsuga menziesii | reverse complement strand
GTTTAACTCCTATGGTTTAACCCACTTCTCCCATGCATTTTAGTTTTCATTCAATCGTATGCATTTTAAAGTTGAATAGTGTTTTTCCAATTGGATTAGGAAAAACGATTAATCAATAGATCAAAATCAAAGGAAGAGGAGATAGTGTACACAGTCGCAGTGTAGCAAGATCATGGAGCAACTGCGTTCTTGTGCCAAATCGGGGATGTCATTAACGCCATCGAGAGTTAAATAGAATATCAAGACAAGCCATGATTTTGAGGACGATCTCACTTTGTGAACAAGTGAGGCAAATAGGAGGGTTTGCAGGGCCGATGGTGGTGGCAGGTTTACTCTCATATAGGAGAGCGATGACATCATGCTATTCATTGGAAGGATAGGAAAGCTGGAATTGGTAGGAGGATCGATGTCTGTAGGATTTGCAAACATTATTGCATACTCATTTATATCTGGGCTTGCCATGGGAATGGAACCCATTTGTGGGCACGCTTATGGTGCAAAACAATGGTTTCCGATGGGTGTAACACTGCAACGAACGATCATGATCCCTCTTTGTCCTTACTTTCCTATAGGTTTATTGTGGATAAACATGGAAATTATTATTCTCTAGTGTGGACATGATGCCAAAATTACTTCCATAACACCCACCTATTGGCTTTTCTCTGTGCTAGATTTGTTGGCTTAGGTCGTTCTCAATTTGATGATAATCTATTTCAAAAGTCATAATACCACCATGCCCTTAACTGTAAGTGTAGCCATCACTCTGGTACTGCATGTGCCAATCAATATTTTTCTCATATGTTACCTCAGATTGGGAATCCACAGCATAGCCTTAGCAACTACGTGGACAGATTTTAACCCCGTGCTTTCTCTTTTGTCCTAAATATGCTATAATTCTAGCATCCACAGTAGATGTTAGGGGAGGTGGTTTATAAAGTGTTTTAAAGAATGGAGATCCTTGTCAGGTTGGTTATTCTTAGTTTTGTATCAGTTTGCTTAGAATAATTTAAGATAATAGTTTAAGACACTTGCTTAAAGGCAATATTTAAGATAACACTTAATTTTTATTTTGTCTTAAGTTGAGAAAATTTACAAAAATATTGTCTCAAATATTGTCATAATACCCTCTCTATGTAATAGTGCTAGAATGTAAATATTTATGATAGGGCACTATGAAATGAACCACCAATATTCTGTATTTTATAATGCAGATGCTCTACCATTGAGCTAGCACTTTACAACTTCATATACAAGAAGAATATTTGTATTTTTTAGTGTGTTTTTTAAAGCAATGAGCACAACAAGCATATGTCACTCATTCATTTGTAGTTTTCATTGAGATTGCAGTTATAATACTCATTCATATAAAAATCAATAAAGACTTCCATATGTTGTGTATAAGAATTGGGATAAAGGAGGTGGGATTGGTTAATTCCACTTAAAGTGGTCAATCAAATTAACAAGATGAATTGACAATTATGTAAAAGACTTAACACAATAGAATCGAACTAGCATGAACATTATGCTACAACAACATCAGATTAATACTTGAAACACTAGGACAAGGGATACTTTAAGGAAACACTTTGATGAGTGATACTAATACAAGATGCCAATAATCCAGTTTGTCGGCAAATGGACACCCAATGACCATTCACCGAAATGCTTAATTTCTTATATCAACATAGGTTGTAATCACATCTAGAATGAAAATGGAAACCACACAACAATACAAAATGGATTTGATGTTATGACTGTCATAACCATACACAAACATATTCGAACAATAGAACACAATAAACATAAAAGGGTTCAACACATAAATGCTCAACTTTACGATTTGCAAATTGATTCCTCTTACCATCAAGGAGAAGATTGATTTAATGGACATGAATATGACACCACAAGTGGTAAATTACTTAAACTATATAACATATGGAACATAGGTTTAGATTAGAATATGAAGATCATTCTCAATTCATCATCTGCCTGAAAACAATGTATAGAATCGATTCAATTATCAATAATCACCTAAAACAAAGAATGAACTTGTTGAGGCCTGGAAAATCGTAGGAAACAACAGCAAGGGATTCTCCCCAGTCAACGTTCCCAACTAGCCCATGACTGTTTGATGTAGGGAATCCATTCGGTTTGAGGTCCAGCTATCGTAGGTCAAGTAACAAAAATAAAAAGGTTTTACCGGTTGCGGTCCGGTCCACCATGTATGTTTTTGTATTTTTGACTCTAAATATGATATGCAAGTGCCTACCTAACATGCAAATTGATAGAGAATGCAAGGAGTATTCAAAATGTGATGCGCAGGTTGTTACCTCTCGTCTTAAACTCTCATGCATCTAAATCACACACACAGCAAGAAATTAAATCTAACTACCTACCTATCCCTAGGGAGCAAGATTGTCACTTATTAATGAGTAATATATCTTGTGCATGCATTATAAAGAGAAATTTCAGATAGCTAATATTTCTTCCAAAAACACATGAACAATTAAAGATATTTAAACAACCAGATAGCCAATTGCTTATGAACAACATTCATTACTCATGGTGGTAATTTTCATAAAATGAACCAAAAATCATTCAAACAGGAACATAGGTCCTAAGAGTTAGAACAATCTCACAGTTAATGAACATAAAGCTGAAAACGAAATAGTTCCTCTTCAACAAATCCATAGCATAACATTTGAACATCCCACCAAGCTTTCTCCAACAGGAAAACTGTAATTCTCTATTGTAAAAGGAAATAGTTCTTCTTACAATATGTCTTCACTAATCTAACTGGGAAAAAGTCCTTTTCTTATCTAAATCTCCTATATTTATACAAGAACAATCAAACTATTGGGCTGCCCATGAATGACTCTTGGGCTTCCTCCAACCATTTAGTCTCCCAATTTTGTTTTCTTATTAGTGCTCATGATTCGCGTAATACATTACATTTCATATTAAGATTAACAAGTACTTCATAGAACCGGGCCAACTTAGTGACTGACTGGCCCTTTCCTGGGCTTGGGATTCTATCATCACCGGTTCTGCCTTGTCTTTATTTGATTTCAGAAAAAACTCTATTTGTTACCCTTCGTTCAACTCTCCTCAGCTTTATCCTTTGGTTAGGTCTCCTTGTCGCCGTAATCTGAGACATCCTTTTGAGTCCATCTGCACAATTTAACAACTAATTAGGAATGCATATTTTCACCCATAATAAAATTGATCAACAAAATGAGGTCCTGTACTGCGCTTTTGCTGCACAACCTTTAACTTGAAGCAAAAACCCCACTGCCACCCAAAGAAAGTTAAAAATTCACAAAAGGTGGGAAAATCCTTATCGGTAGCTTGAAACATTAAACATCGGGAAGATAGTTCAAGGAACATCCACAACAGAGAGCTTCAAATGGACAATGAGTTCCGCAGGACCACCAATCCTATCGGTGTCCGGAAGACTAAACACTAAAGCATCAGGCGAGGATTCCTCTTTCGTGACTAGGGCGATATGGCGTCGAGGGGTTAGCGAAGTACGCGGAAGATGAAAATACTACGAACTCCGTGGTGAATAAAAACATATCGACGAAACCAAACAAAACATCAGCGGGTGGAGCGGCTACAAAACGGATACTGAGTTTACTCAAGAGCCGCAATGGCGGAAGGAAATCAGACTACCACCCACGATCGAAGTCATAAAACCTTTCGAAAATGCAAAACAAGTCAAAACACGACATCGGAGAAGCCCAAACTATCGGGCAAAACACTCATCATCCAGCTTTTGCAATGGAGGTTCCATAAGGAAAAATGGCTCTGAAGCATTGTCTGAATGGCCTCCGAAAAAATAAAAAACCAAACACTAAGTTCTAACAGACCTTCAGTCGGGTAGTGACAAAAACTTGCCTTACCTCCAGAACGGTGGCAAAAACAACGAAAAAGACTTCCGAAAGAAAGAGATCACCAATCAAACAAGTAAAGTCCAATAGTTTCAGACATGAGCAAATTTCCGAAAAGCACGAAAATAGTTGTCCTCAAAATAATTCAACTTGTAGCAGTGAGAAAACAGACAGAATTCATGAATCCAAACAAAATTAGGCAATATAAACTAAAAGGAGGGTCCAAAATTTTAAAAATTTGGGAAAAAAATTGCAGCTACAACAATTGGTGACTGTCTGGTGAACCTAGATCTCTGGATAATTTCTTCCTTAAGTAACAGACCATTTGACAATGAAACCAATATGTTGAATTCTTCCAGATGTATGGATTTCCCAAATGGCAAATATATGTACTTTTAATCATTGATGATAGTCCGATTAAGGAGAAGGGAAACCAAGAATTCAACGTCAAGATAACTCTTTCGAGGCCAGGAGATGAGTTTTATTTTACCTCTGTCTTTGGGTAGTTTCTAGCTTGGACACCATAGGATCATAACATATGCTAAACAGAACTATTTGTTTGTTCCTCGTTCCCATGCGAATTGCACTTTTGTGCCTTTTGAACTTTTGTTCTTTTGAGTCCTCCATTTGCCTTTCTTTCTGAATTTTATCCAGGCTCTTCTATCCATAGTGCCCTTTTGTGTGAGAGAAGAATTTACTTTTCAACTCATGGACGGAGAAGAACTTTTGGCAGATTGATATTCATGTTTCTGATACTTTGCCTTGATATGTATTGCTTCTTTAAGGATTTTTGACTCTTAACATCTTTTTGGCTTTCAATTCTTGACATGGGATCATTTATATATAACATGTTGTTTACCTTGCTTCCTTTCCGTGGGTCTTTCGCTGTCACCCCCTAGGAAATTTTAAATGTTTGATGGATGGAGCCTCAAAATAGTATTCTAGACCTTTTGGTCTAGGTTTATTTTACAAGGATTGAGTAGGACTTCAATGTGTTCATAGCCATTCAGGAAAACTACTAAACTAGAAGAACTTCTTTCAGATAAAACAATAGTACACAGTCTTATATTAAAGGACCTCCATTACTCCAGAACTCTGACATTCTCCAGGCAACCAAAAGTTTTCCTCTTGCTTATTGAAAACGGTCAAGACCTAAACTGCAACAAAACGGAAATAAAACCAATAAAAAATAAATAGCCAAAACAAAATAATTATGTACACGATAAAAGAGCAAAACAAAACTCAGGAAATATAAGGTTTGAGGACTGAACCATTTACTGGTAAGTTCTCTTCCCACCCCTATAGATCCTGCAATTTATAGGTTGAGGGGCCAAGCTTTGCAGCAATATGGAAAGGGCCTATCCATAGTTGTTGGAATTTTGTGTGTTTTCCTTTCTCATCATGGGGATGATCCCACTTGAGAACCAAGTCTCGCAACTCAAATTCTTTTCTACCAGCTTTGTGTTTATCAAACCATCTCTTTACTACTTCCTGTTGTTGTTTAAAACATTCTCTGGCCTTGGATCTAGACTCTTCTGCCTTCAAAATATTGTGTATCCTCATTTGCAAAACATCATTATTTGATCCTCTGGATTCCTAGGCGATTATGGAAGAGGGTAGCATGATGTTGGGGGGTAGAACAGTCTCTTTTCCATAAACAAGGGTATACGGGGACACACCTAAAGCAGTCTTGGGGGTGACCCTATCAGCCCACAAAGCATTTGCTAATGCTGAGTGCCAACTCCTCTGATTTTCTAGCACCGTCTTTTTTAAAATCCTAATCAAATTCTTGTTCGTAGATTCAGCCAATCCATTTCCCTGAGCATAGTAATTTGCAGAGTAATGTAATTTAATTCCCTTTTCATGAGCAAATGTAGTTAATTTAATCAAGGAAAATTAAGTTGCATTATCAAAAACTAAAGAAACTGGAACTCCAAACCTGGTCATAATATGATCTTGCAGGAAATCCATAACCGCATCTTCATTTACTTTACACAATGGAATGGCTTCAACCCAACGAGTGAAGTAGTCGATTGCTATCAGAATATATTTGTGTTGCAAAGAATAATTTGTCTTTATCTCTCCAATGATTTCTATCCCCCACTGCTCAAAAGGTTTTGTTATCATAACAGGCTTTAATGGTCCTACCACTTTAACTTGTCTTCCACCACACCTTTGGCAGACGTCGCACTTTCTGACATGAGCGTGTGCATATTTGAACAGTGTGGGCCAATAGTATCCGGTTCTGAGAATTTTATGAGCTGTAGTATCTCTGGAGAAATGTCCTCCAGCAAGCCCATCATGTGAATCTATCATTACTCTTTTCGCATCTTCTTTCTCTAAGCATATAAGGAGAACTCCATCATAATTCTTTCTGAATAATATTCCTTCAACAATTTGATAGGAGGCTGATTTAAGACGTAATGCTCTTCTTTGCTTAGAATTCCAGTGTTCCAGTAATAAACCCATCTGAAGGTAATGAATAAGGTCTCGATACCAGGAATCTGAAGTTGTAAAAAGGGGACATACATCCATCATATGTAACTCAACTTCGTCTTCCCAGTCATACTCTTCATTGTCTTTACTTTCAGCCATCAGTCTGCACAATCCTTTCCCTTTGACTATAGAAACTGGTTTGAATTCAAGGTCATACTCTTGTAGGGCTGTTACCCAGTTGCCTCTTCTTTCTCCTAACTCCTTCTGTATGAAAATAGATCTCACAACTGGGTGTGGAACGATTACCTTTGTTCGGTTCTTTAGTATGTATGGCCTAAATTGTTTCACTACTTTGAATAGTGTGTACACTTGTTTATCCACAGTCGGGTAGTTCAATTCGGCCCCTTGCAGACCGGTGCTCATAAATGATATGGGGAACTCTTCTCCCCCATCTTCCTTCTGAGTAAGCACAGCTACTAGTGAATCATCAGATGCAAAAGTGTACAAAATAAAATCTTTCTCAAAATCTGGACTTTTGAGGGAGGGTGCGTGCGCAACAGCTGTTTTGATTTTGCTAAACGCGTTCTTCTCTACATCAGTCAATTTGAATTGCACACTTTGCTTCACCATTTGCTGCAAAGGTCTAACAATTTGCATGAAATCTGACACAAACCTTTGCACGAAGTTTATTATTCCCATAAATGACTGCATGCCCTTTTTATTATGGGGTAAGGGAATTCATTTGATGGCTTTGATCCTTTCTGGGTCTATGGAGATCCCCTTCTTAGAAACTACGTGACCCAACAACTTACCTTCTGTAACAGCAAACATGCACTTCTTGGGGTTTAGTGAGATACCATATCTTCTGCAGCGTTCAAAAATCTGCTTTAGATGGAATGCATGTTCTTCTCTTTTCTTTGAAAATATCATGATGTCATCAAGGTATACTACAACACTACGACCAACCAGACCGTGGAAAGCTATGTCCATAGCCCTTTGGAAAGTTGCTCCAGCGTTTATGAGTCCAAAGGGCATTCTTCTGTAAGCAAAAGTTCCCCACCTGGTTCTAAATGTCGTTTTAAGTCTGTCTTCTTCAGCTACTAATACTTGATTGTAGCCTGAGAATCCATCTAATAAAGAGAACAGTTCAGAACCCGAAACTATTTGCAATATCTACTCCATGGGTGGAACAGGATAATTATCCTTATCCAAAGCGTGGTTTAAGTTTCTGAAATCCACGCATAGCCTGATTTCTCCGGATTTATTTCTTACTAGAACTAGGTTTGAAACCCATTCCAAGTGTCTCACCTTGAAGATAATCCTAGCATACAATAGTTTCTTGACTTCGATCTGGATTAAAGGTTCTAATTTTGGATGCATTTTCCTCAAAGGCTGCTGATACGGCTTGATTCCAGATCTGATGGGGATAACATGCTGGATAATATTGGTGTCATACGTCTTCAGATCTTCATACATCCAAGCAAAACATCTTTATATCGTTTGAAAAAATTGATAAACTTATTCCATTCATCTGGGGAACAACATTTTCCCAAACTCACGTACTTGGGCTCCGTTTCAGTCCTTAAATTGATCAACTTGAACTGTAGAGACGAGCTATGAGTCTTCACATTCGTTGGTCTTATAAATTTCTCATTTAAATCAAACATTCGTTCTAAAGTCCTGACTCCTTCAGGAATGAAGTTATCGAATCTAAACTCAGCTTGATGTTCTTCGTCATCAATAATGGCCCCTTTGAAATTCTTGTCATTTTTCAAGCATTCTATAATCTGCTGATCATCATCGAACACTCGCAAATTGGTTATCATGTCTGGAACTGAAGGCCTGAAAAGTAGTTCAATAGAGCACCGATTATTAGAAGCCACAAGCCTTGCAGCTGAAGTGGCTAACAAGTCAGCTGTGGCATTCTTAAGTCTCGGAATTGATACAATGTTAAATGCCTCAAAATTCTTAAGTAAATCCCATACTTCACTTTGATAAGCTTTTAAATGAGGACAAATGCAATGTATTTGATTTTGGATTTGCTTTACAATTATTTCAAAGTCCCCAAACACCTTCAGATTTTTTACCTTAAATTCAATTGCTTTCCTTATTCCCTGAACTAAGGCTTCATATTCAGCTGTGTTTTTGTACATTCAAACTCTAACCTACATGCAAGAAAATGTTTGTTTTTTTCAGGGTCAATCAGGACACAGCCGGCTCCCTACCCCTCTAAAGTTTTAGAGCCATCAAAGAAAAGTGTCCAAAAATCACTAACTACTATGCAAGAATTAGCATCTACTTCTATCGCTAAGTCTACTATTTTACAATCAATTTCATCAGCCTGTGAAAACCGAAGGAGATCAGGCTGAGTGTCTGATGTATCGTTGGCCTCTTCTGCTTGACAGTTTCCTGGTTCGGGCTCAACAAAGTAGTTTCCCAAAACAGAATCCACTGGTTCATTTTTACCCTCGAACTAAGTAACATTGTGTTTCATGTGAGGCTCCCTCAAAACCTTAATTTGGTTTGGGATTCTCTTATATGGTAGCCACAAATGTGACCAGTCCGAGGAAAAATATCTGTTCAGCTTAGCCGACCAATCCCTGCTTAAAACAAGCCCATAAGCTTATGGTATGTCAGCCACCACAATATCAATGAATTGGCACACCTTATCATTCGAAGATAGATGAATGAGGACATCCTCCATTTCCCCAATTACCTTCACACTTGTTCTATCCAACTGAACAACCCTCCAGGTGGATGGTTTAGGCTTCCCATTTATTCTCTTGCAGACCGACAGCGGCATGACGTTAACTGAGGCCCCCGAGTCCACTAGGCAATTATGCACGTTGTGGTTGAAAATTTCAAAGGTAAGGAGAAAAGGTGGGTTCTTGTTTTTAGGCTTATCTCCTATACTTGCCTCACCAATTTCTTCTTCTTGGGGCTGATTGCCAGTGGGCAGCCTCTACTCTGATACCTCAAGTGCTTTCAATAGCTTTTCTTTCTGTTGTGGCAGATTGCACATTTCAAATAATGAGATCTTCTCCCTTACTTTTTTGATATCCTTCACAATGTCATAGTCCATCTGATGTTTCGTGAGCTTCGATTTAGCATTTTTTATTTTTTCTTCATTGGGTTTAGAAAACATGTTGGTATGTCTAGGATTTTGACTGGTGATGGCAAATTCTAGAATTCTATTAGTTAAGGAATTGTTATGAAATTTATTAACATTCTTTTCAAGTCTTTGGATCTTCGGGAGCATAAGACTGTTCTCCTTAAGCAACCCCTGGCTTCTTGTTGCTATATTTGTTTCCAGGATGCTCTCGTTCCTCAGATCCTTTTCCTCAATGGCATCGAACAAAGAAACACAGTCCCATAAAAACATGGTCTCATCCTCCTTTTCCGCTGATGTATTGCTGTCTTTTGCTTCTTCATATTTATCTTCTGTTAATTTAGAATCCAACAGCTGATTCATAACCAACGTCATTAAATTTATCCATTGAGGAAAATTCTTTTTAGAATGGGGTTGTTGGTGGAAAGTGCAAAAGTTATCCATTCCTACCTCCGTTAAATTCATAGATGCAAGGTCGTGCGGAGGGGGTTGGGGTTGACTGTTGTCCTCTCTTTTCTTGCAATAAGGTTTATAGAACTTATGGGCTTCCTTGTCCTTTTCCAAGTCTATGATTCTGTTAGAGAGCTTCTGCATCATTTTTTCCATTCCCTCGAAATCTAAAAATTGCTCCTCCTTAGGCTTAGTAAATAACAAAGCTTTTCCCCCAACATTTTTTTCTACTGACCATTCAGGATAATCCTCAATGCTTTCTTTTTCGGCCTCTACCTTCTCTGCTTCTTCATAGGTCTCTACTAACGTAGTTTTAGCCTTCATTTTGGAAAACATGGCCAACTCAGGTCCCAGAGCCGAGGTATAATATTCAATCAGGACCTTATCTGAGGGTTTGTCAGTTTCAGAAAAATTCTTAAGATAGGCCGTGAATATTTGGGTAAAACTATACACCTTCTATTTTCTTTCCTTCTTTAAAGAGCATAGTCCTTTCATGAGGGTTGCATGCGTTTTTTGGGCTGCATACTTGTTTCTGAAAATCCTTTCAAAGGTGTCCCAATCTGGGATAGAGTTTGCAGGAAAACCAAAATACCATGATGCTGTTGTGCCTTTAAGAGTGTGTGTGAACAGTCTACAAACTACATATTCATGCTCCCCAGCTCTTAATCCTTTTATTTCCAAATAAAAACTTTGTAAATGGTCATCAACTAGCATCTTCTCGTTTGGATCAAACTTAGGTAGCATCTTCTCAAAGGCTTGAGGCAAGTTGTGCAATGGAGGTGTTAAGTTCAAAGGCGGCCTGGCTTTCCAAGCAGGTGGAGGATTAGGTGGGTTGGGCAGTTGATTAGCGTTTACGCCTGCCATGAGTCTGGGTGGAGAGTGAGGGGGTGAATGAACAGGAGTACAGGCCGGTGAACAGTAAGGTGTCTCTGGGCCTACTTGATTTAAAGGTTGAACCACCTCCTATAAGGCTATTTCTACAAGTTCTTCCAAATCTCCAACCAACACTGAGTCTTCCAGTATGGGACAGTCTCTCCTTTTATATTCTCTTCTAGGAAAATTAGGCATAATTGGTAATCCTCCATTCTTTTTCACATATGCCCTAGTGTGTCTTCTCAGATCATTTATCACTTGGTTGTTCACAGCAAACAGATGTTCCCTATTCTCGTGAGTATTTGGATTAGGACAGAAACTGCTTTCAAAATTATCACTGGTGGGGTTATTTCGAGAAAACGGGTTTCCTCGGCCAGCCATGCACTAGCGGCCCTCCTTCTAGCGCCAGAAACTGTTGAGGCTTGGAAAATCGCAGGCAACAACAGCAAGGGATTCTCCCCAGTCAACGTTCCCAACTAGCCCGTGACTGTTTGGTGTAGGAAATCCGTCCGGTTTGTGGTTTGGCTACCGTAGGTCAAGTAACAAAAATAAAAAGGTTTTACCGGTTGCGGCCTAGTCCACCGTGTATGTTTTTGTATTTTTTACTCTAAATATGATAGGTAAGTGCCTACCTAACATGCAAATTGATAGAGAATGCAAGGAGTATTCACAATGTGATGTGCAGGTTCTTACCTCTTGTCTTAAACTCTCATGCATCTAAATCACACACATAGCAAGAAATTAAATCTAACTACCTACCTATCCCCAGGGAGCAAGATTGTCACTTATTAATGAGTAATGTATCTTGTGCATGCATTATAAAGAGAAATTTCAGATAGCTAATATTTCTTCCAAAAACACATGAACAATTAAAGATATTTAAACAACCAGATAGCCAATTGCTTATGAACAACATTCATTACTCATGGTGGTAGTTTTCATAAAATGAACCAGAAATCATTCAGACAAGAACATAGGTCCTAAGAGTTGGAACGATCTCACAGTTAATGAACATAAAGATGAAAACGAAATAGTTCCTCTTCAACAAATCCATAGGATAACATTTTAACATCCCACCAAGCTTTCTCCAACAGGAAAACTGTAATTCTCTATTGTAAAAGGAAATAGTTCTTCTTACAATATGTCTTCACTAATATAACTGGGAAAAAGTCTTTTTCTTATCTAAATCTCCTATATTTATACAAGAACAATCAAACTGTTGGGATTCCCATGAATGACTCTTAGGCTTCCTCCAACCGTTTAGTCTCCCAATTTTGTTTTCTTATCAGTGCTCATGATTCGCGTAATACGTTACATTTCGGATGAAGATTAACAAGTACTTCATAGAACCGGGCCAATTTAGTGATTGACTGGCCCTTTCCCAGGCTTGGGCTTCTATCGTCACCGGTTCTGCCTTGTCTTTATTTGATTTCAAAAAAAACTCTGTTTGTTACTCTTCGGTCAACTCTCCTCAGCTTTATCCTTCGATTAGGTCTCCTTGCCGCCGTAATCTGAGAGATCCTTTTGAGTCCATATGCACAATTTAACAACTAATTAGGAATGCATCTTTTCAGCCATAATAAAATTGATCAATAAAATGAGGTCCTGTACTACGCTTTTGCTACACAACCTTTAACCCAAAGCAAAAACCCCACTGCCGCCCAAAGAAAGTTAAAATTCACAAAAGGTGGGAAAAAACTTATCGGCAGCTTGAAAAATTAAACATCGGGAAGATAGTTCAAGGAACATCCGCAACGGAGAGCTTCAAACGGACAATGAGTTCCGCAGGACCACCAATCCTATCGGCGTCCAAAAGACTAAACACTAAAGCATCGGGCGAGGATTCCTCTTTGGTGACTAGGGCGATATGGCGCCGGGGGGTTAGCGAAGTACGCAGCCGAAATGGCGGAAGATGAAAAGACTATGGACTCTGTGGTGAATAAAAACATATCAACGAAACCAAACAAAACATCAGCGGGTGGAGCGGCTACAAAACGGATATTGAGTTTACTCAAGAGCCGCAATGGCAGAAGGCAATTAGACTACCACCTGCGATCGAAGTCATAAAACCTTTCGAAAATGCAAAACAAGTCAAAACACGACATCGAAGAAGCCCAAACTGTCCGGCAAAACACTCATCATCCAGCTTCCGCAATGGAGGTTCCATAAGGAAAAATGGCTCTGAAGCGTTGTCTGAATGGCCTCCGAAAAAATTAAAAAACTAAACGCTAAGTTCTAACAGACCTTTAGCCGGGTAGCGACAAAAACTTGCTTTACCTCCAGAACGGCAGCAAAAACAACGAAAAAGACTTCCGAAAGAAAGAGATCACCAATCAAATGGGCCAAGTCCAATAGTTTCAGACACGAGCAAATTTCCGATAAGCATGAAAACAGTTGTCCTCAAAATAATTCAACTTGCAGCAGTGAAAAAACAGATAGAATTCATGAATCCAAACAAAATTAGGCAATATAAACTAAAAGGAGGGTCCAAAATTTTAAAAATTTGGGAAAAAAGTTGCAGCTGCAACAAAACTCAAGGGAAAAAACACATGAGAAATCACTTATGTCAAATATACATGAAACATTGAATGAGAGTACTTTAATTATATCACATTGAGCAGTTCAAATCCATTACTTAGATAACAGAGCTTAAGGTTATGGAAATCATTTCACCACAAACTTAGGAAGTTAACCCGATTTTCCATACTAAGAATATTCATCATATTTATTTTACAAGACTTAAGAGAAAACAAATGAGACTGGACATGAAATACAATACACAGATCTGATTTTACTTCCACAATGATCATAGGGGGAAACAAAATTCAAACTACATCATTTAAAAAAATTGTTTGCACAAGACAAAGTTTGATCATATGATGGAGTGACACCAAGGGAGGAGATCCCTTGGATATTTATTTTAAATCAAACCCTTCACAGATATTTTAAAAACACATGATTACAACAACATACATACGTGAAATGTTAAAGTGATGATGACACTAGTTAGTAGAGGTAGCTAGGCTAGTGCTCTTAGTAGGGTTTTTCTTCTTTTTCTTAACTGATGATATATTACAATGAAAGGGGAAGAAGGGGTCTTTACATACATTTACAATATATAGGAATAATGATTAACAACATAGAAGATTATTTTTAAAATGAAAGAGAAAAGAAGATAATTTCCAATGCATGTTAAATCCTTAACTAAATATATTTTAAGTAAAAGAAACAAAATTAAACTAACTACTTTGACATACAAGTTGGAATTGCTAATTAGAAGTAACAACTTGGAAGAAAGGTATTGACATACCTATTAACATTGGACATGAAAACTTGCATGGCTTCCAAATTCCATTTGCTTGAATATCTAAAACCAAACAAAACCTAGATCTAAGATAAAAAAATATAAATCACAATGGTATAAGCTTGTGTTCCCTCACTAGGGAATTGATTTGTGTTCTTACACACTATGGTGAAGCCTCCATTGAGGTGGAAAGGGGATAGATGATTAATTGAACAACATAACAAAGGGATGCGCACCATAGGAAGCACAACCTTTTGATTTGAATAAATGGGAAAGATAAACGAGAGAAATGGACATGAGACAACAATCGTGTGTATTACCAATGGAAGAAACCCCAAGAAAGTCCAAGAGCATTGAAAGGTGAAGTGGTGATGACAGAGAAACACAAACTCTTAATGACATATAAACACAAAGGATCCAAAATTCCAATTGAAAGAGAGGCTTTCCTAAGGGGAAGAATATGAAGTGAAATAAAGGGAATTCATATGCAACTTAGGAAAGGGTAAGAAAGGGTAACGTCAAGGACCACCACAATAGAGTTGTCAAAAATGTAGGTGTAAGAGTTCAAGAGATAAGACACTTAAAAGAAGGAAGAATTATGATTGTGTGATTGTCTTCAACTAAGAGACCAGCGCACTACCCTAGAAGAGAAAACTGACATCATTGTATTTTATCTAGAACCCCAAGTTCCGTGTAAGAAACATTAATGTAGAAGAGAAAATTGTTGCCTTTGCTTTAGATCTTAGGTAAACTGCTCAATCTGCATTTGGATATCAATCTAAGACATGAGGGTATACAAATAGATATGGATTTGTACCTAGAAATGGGATTGGAAGGGATTATGGCTCCCGAACTACAATGGGATTTGCCTCCCATGTCTCTATGCCCACCTTTACATCTGTTTCCTCTGCATTTGCTGGCATTGTATCTTATGGATATGGAGTTGGCATGAATACTCGACATCTTATGTAATCTTGACTCTGACGATCTATTGAATTCCTCTTCCACCTTGAAAAGAGTACAAGATATTTCATCAATAAACTAATCAAGCATTTCAAAGTTATATCTAAGCTACCTAAATGTTTAAGTTTCTTTATGGATACATTTTCTGATGGTGGTTGTTGCTGCATAGCGAACATTATTTCTTACTTATGTAATTCAACATGAATCGCAGCCTCTGATTTTCTCCGTTCATACAGTTGAGCTTGACCTGTAGCGTCATCAACTACACGAAGAAAATGTAGGTATCTGATTCAGTAATCTAATTAATACTACCATTTAATTAATATCTAATCAATTCGCCAACGCCACGCATTTGTAGCCTGAGATCAGCGCGTAAAAGTTGGAGGGATATCATTTTTTTAATGGAGATTTGTTAAGGAAGTTTTTTTAAGCCACAGACTCAACAACATTTAATAATAGTTTCACTAAATATTTTCAAAAAAAAATCATAGTATTATGGTATCCACAGAGATCGCAGTCGACAAGAATTTTAGTGTATCAGCGAAAAAGGGTATCTCTCGGTTATCACTCTACACGCGGTTATAAAAGAGGTATCATTTTTGCTGGAAATAATGGATTGAACACACAGAGACTGCCACGCCCATGTATCTGAATGATTCAAATAAACCTGGATTTTAAAAAAATTGGGTTGAGTCTTTTGTTGGCACGCACAAGCTTCATCACATGGTAGTATTAATTAGATTACAAAAACAGTATATATACATTCATCAATATAACATGTGATTCAGTGAGTAGAATACCTCCATTGAGCCACAATACCAAAGGTTTTTCCTTCTTGTCCAAAGCAGCCTCGTAGAACCAGTAGAAAAGAACCCTTCCATGTTCTTCATTTACAGTCACGTAACCAACATACTGGTTGAAGTCCACATTAGGCTGACCAGGTGGAGTAGTCACTAAATACTTCTTGGATTCAAATTTCTTCTCAGTTTTCCATGCATTTCGACCATTAATACACTGTATATTGATGGTGGTCATAAAAAAGCGCCAGACTCATCCAAACGGGAAAGTAAGATGCCATTTTCTGTGGTTGATGTATGACCGATCGAAACAGAAGAAATGTACAATTGAACGTTAATCCCACCACCTTCTGGTACCGACCCAAAATCCCGTACATGACTTCAAACCATTGTAGATACAGATGGATTATTTGAGAAGTGGATCTTATACACAATGATATATCACATACATTAATGAAATTTAGAAGACAATTACCATTACCATTACCTGGATCACATGGTTCGTAAACTCCATTTTCTCCTCCTTCTCTTTAAGCGTTCAGTATTCCACATACAGAACACCAATGAGATAGTTTGTCCAGCTTCTCCTTACACTTCGACAATGCAATAAACATCATTGGAAAATCATGAAAATATGCCTAAAGGATGTAGTTTGCTACACAATCAAGCAAATAAACCCGCTTGCAATGCAAATACATATGGTAAAAATTGACCAAAAGAATGAAAAATGCGCCTTAGTTTCATTGTTCCACGGGTCAATTTGACTTTTATTGTTTCATTGATATGATTTGCGAGGCAAAGGCAAATATTTTGATCACCTCCAACTTCGATTTCAATTCACGGATCTATGAAAGCACAAGCTAATGGCTTGGAAAAATCTTCATGCAAAAAAACCTTTCCTTTTGTTTCCAAAATTGGTTTCCAAGTAATAAAACAAAAAATAAAAGCAAAAAAACATATAAAATCAATATAAATATTTTAGATGGAATGTTTCTTTCGTTTAAAAAAAATATTTTTTAACATTTCTAAAAAGATAAAAACAGTCTAAATTAGAATTTGAGACAAATACTAATGTTCTTTAAAAAAAAAAAGTCTGAAACACCCCCACCTTGCATTAGTGAACACAAAGGTTGTTGTGGCAACGATGGGAATACTCATCCAGACAGCTTCCCTTGTCTATATATTCTCGTCTTCGCTCAGCATTACCGTTTCTACAAGAATAGGCAACGAACTGGGAGCCAACAGGCCTCACAAGGCCCGGATCGCCATGTTGGTGGCTGTCTTCTGCGCCATGGTTGTAGAAATATTGGCCATGACCTTCACAACCACGGTGTGCCATGTGTGGGGATGGTTGTCTCTTACAGCAATGGCCATGCCGATTGTAGGACTATGTGAATTGGGAAACTGCCCTCCGACAACAGGTTGTGGGTTACTCATAGGAAGCCCTCGTCATTCTATTGGCGCAAATATCAATCTTGGCTCATTTTACATGGTAGGCCTTCTTGTCACGATGATACTAGGTTTTATTTTGATCACAAGCTTGGTCCGTTTGTTGTTGGCACTTCTTGCATCTCAAGCCACCTCTGCTTCCTTGATGCTCCCCAGGACCGAATGGAAGGTTCAAGCTCTTAGGGCCAAACAATTGACTAGATCATCATCAACAACACCCACATCCATTGACACCCCCACATATAGACTAGACTGGACATGGACAATAATAAGAAAGAAGCTCTCATCTCGGCCATTAAGGTCATGCAGTCGGACGTGATAATAAAGATAAGATGATTCATTTGTGACGTTCATACAAATACATGCTTAGCTTCCTCAAGAACGCAAAAATACTGTATAATCCATCGATGAACTCTAAAATATCAACTCTAAAATACTGTATAATCCATCTATGATCTGTGAACTCTAAAATACTGTATAATCCATCTATGATCTGTGAACTCTAAAATATCAATAAGAGGAAATGAGAAACAACCCATTAATTGCTTTTGTATGTGTCTCTTTTCTCTAACAAGGTCGTTTATTTTGAGAACGAAGGCTGTGACGGTTAACTTGCGTGTTACCGCACAGTGATTTTTTTTTAACTTTAGGGTTGTGACATACTACCTAGGGAGGCCCCACCTTTTACTTCCACCTAAAAATTTGACACACTTTTTGTTGCTGTCAACTTCCACTTGGACTAGATCACTTTTAGTGGAACTTAATAAAAAGATATTTCTTATAATAAAGACTTATAATAAAAAGATATTTCTTATAATAAAGACTTATAATATAAAATAGTACACTTTTCTAAAATATTAAAGAAGATAAAAACTCAAACTTTTACATGGTGAATATTTATGGATTATTTTTGTCTTTTACTAAAAGGTAAATGTAAACAATATTTACTCAAGTAAATCTGGAGAAGATGTGCAGCATAAATAAAACTAGCATTCAACCATAAACTATATATATATATTTGGGAAGAACTATTTGCAAACTTGGAAATTTACAAGGATGTTTCACCTTTTACAGAGCTTCAGCTCCCTCAACACATTCCAAAACATAGAAGCTTGAGCTTAGAAATCTTCACAAAGTTTTTCCTTCTTCTTCTGTGCACACTTACACACTTTTCTTCTTCTCTCTGTGTCTTTTTCTTTTTTCTGTATATAGATTTTACAATCCACTTCTTCTTCATATAGACACACTAAAATTGCTTCTCTGTGAAGCTACCCACTTACATTAAAGATTGTAATAACTATCTAGTACCTAAAAACTTAAATGACTTGGTACAAACTCTGAGAGAGTCACCTGATATGTTATGTGTATCAGCCAGTAATTAGGTAGATAGATGTTTTTATTTGAGATTTGGGGTGGACTAGGGCCTATTCTTTTTCATCTACAGAGGAGGATGAGACAAGTGTACTGTGGAGATTGATTCTATGGCAGTGGTTTAAAATTCTAAATAAACAATTATAAAAAATAATTGGAAGTGAGCTGATAAATGGATCAATGGTATCAATGAATGGAAAAAAATATATAAAAAATAATTGATAGTTGATAAATGGATAATAAGAAGAATGTCCATGCTAACATGTAGCTAGGCATGGATAACTCAGAGTTAAACCCATTTAACTAGAAGAATATGAGCAATAAAAAATATTTCCAAACTATCTTCGAGTCCATAACTATCTCTCAACCATTTGATCCTTATCCAGGTGATTCAACAACAAACTAAGTGGATGTGCTAGTTAATATTTCCAACTGCAAACTAAGTGGATATCCTAGTTAATATTTCCAACAGTTAAGATCATAATAGTTTAAAAGATCTTAACTTTAAAAAAAAAAAATTGAGTAATTAATATTTCCAACCGTGAAGATCATACAACTGTAAAGTTTTTTTTCCTCATAAATCTATGTGACGATGTGACGGTTTCTAGAATTGAAGAGTGAATTTCCAGAGTACAAAAAATGATGTCAAGATAAACAAGCAAGTTGATCAATGGGATGGATTTGGTGCACTAGGTGTCCAGCTTCATGACCATAATGGAAATAAGAGCTTCCTTCTCGTTGTTGTCCATGTCCAGTTTATATGTGGGGGTGTAATTGCATGTGGTTGGAGATGTGGTTGTTGTTAATGATGATCTTGTTGGAAATATTAATTACTCGCGGATCCATAATCCAATCAGTCAACTCTATCAGAGTCTGTAGAAGGTCAGAAAGTGCCAGAGAGTCTGACAAGATAAAGAGTTCAGATTTCTCGTATATAAGACAATAGAATTTAGTTGTTGAAGCTAAGTTTCTAGGTAGAGAGTCTGTAGAAGGTCAGAAAGTGCCAGAGAGTCTGACAAGATAAAGAGTTCAGATTTCTCGTATATAAGACAATAGAATTTAGTTGTTGAAGCTAAGTTTCTAGGTAGAGAGTAATTATAGTCTTTATATGTTAAGTCGATTAGTCGGCAGAAATCTTCTATGTTAAGGATGAAATTGTAAATAAATAAATAAACAGAGAAGAGACATACAAGCAACAGAGAAGAGAAGTGTGGTGAAGAAGAAGAAGAAAAATTCACTGAAGAGTTTGAAGCTCAAGCTTCTATGTTTTTACCAAGTTCGTATTTACGGTTGTAATTTTTGTTATGCCATCATATGAAATATAAATCCTTAAGTTTATGGTTGAATGAATGTTTTAATATAGCCGCACATCTTCTCCATATTTACCTGAGTGAATGTTATTTACATTTACTGTGAGTGAAAGACAACAAGAATCCATGAATATTTCACTATGTAAAAGTTCCTAGTTTTAGGTGCAAGTTCTTAGTTTTAGGCGTAGAGATTATTTTCTTATATGATAGTGTGAGTGATTGGCAATATAGTTGTGTCGTAGTTAATCCTAAGTTATTGAAGCAAAAAGTGTTTTTCATATCCCTAAGTCCTTAGACTAGGAAATATAAAGTTATTGAGCGAAAGTGAAAACTTGTTTGCACATGAGTTGGTCACAACCGAATTCATGTGGCAGTAAAATCCAGTTGAAGCCAAAGTAAAATTCCTTCGCATGTGAACAGTCCATCGCAGTTATTCCTTCAGAGTAACTCTCGCGCAGTAATTCTGTTGCGCAGTAAATTCTGTTGCAAGAAAATTGAGTTGCAAGTTTTGAAAAAGTAAAAAGGGGAAAACATAAGTAAATTCCGATTGAAGCCAAAGTAAAATTCCTTCACATGTGAAGAGTCCATCGCAATTATTCCTTCGCAGTAACTCTCGTGCAATGCAGTAACTCTTGTGCAGTAAATTCCGTTGTAAGAAAATTGAGTTGCAAGTTTTGAAAAAGTAAAAAGGGGAAAACATAAAGGTTGTGTTGGGTGGTAACTCAAGTTAATTGCTGCGGCCGCTGTTCCAAGATTTGGTATTAGAGCTAGTTTAGGAAAGAAATCTTGTCCTAAAAGGACAAAAGTAATTTTCTAAGGAAAGTTAAAAATTAAAAAAATGGCTCCTACTTCCAGTTCAAATATCTCGAGTTTACAAACTCCGATTTTTATAGGAAATAATTATGAATATTGGCCTCTAACAATGAAGGCTTTGTTTAGAGGTCAAGATGTTTGGGATGTTGTTCAGAATGGTTATGCAGAATCGACAGATCAAGCAGCATATAATAATCTCTCACAAGCTGAGAAAGATATCCTGACGGAACAAAGGAAGAAAGATGAAAAATCTCTATTCTACATACATCAAGACATGTATGAAAGCATACTCCCAAGAGTAGCAGCAGTAATTACCACAAAGAAGGCATGGGACACATTGGGGACAACTTATCAAGGTCTGAACAAGGTAAGGACTTCAAAACTGCAAATTCTGAGAAGAGATTTTGAATCTTTGTCCATCAAAGATTCAGAGTCAGTAGACTCATTTTATACCAGAGTTGTTGCTTTCATAAATCAATTGAAATGTCATGGAGAAACCATAACAGACCAAAGGGTGGTTAAGAAAATTATCAGAAGTCTTCCCCCAAGATTTGAAAACTTGGTTGTAACCTAGGAAGAACACACAGACTTGACAATGTTTACTATTGATGAGCTGCAATCCTTTCACTCATCAATCACGAACACAGGCTCAGCAAAATTCAAACATCATTGGAAGGTGCATTCATAGCACAGTCATCTATAAGTCGTGGAAGATGCAAGGGGAGAAATAATTTCAGAGGCAGAGGAAAAAACTTCTCAAGAGGAGGATGCAGCAATAGTCCTGCAGATGTTGCTAGTAGAGGACAGAATCAGAACACAAGTCAGCCAAGTGGTCACAGGTTTGATAAATCAAATATTCAATGTCATTACTGTAAAAAATTTGGTCATTATGCATATGAATGCAGAAAGAAGCAATATGACCAAGGAAAGCAAAGCCAGAATCAATCGACGAACACCAGCATTTCGTCGAGCGCAATGTTGATGGAATGCGCATCCCCAATTGAATGCAATACCATCCAAGAAAGTCCGTCCGACATATGGTATTTAGATTCAGGCTGCAGCAATCATATAACTGGTAATTTAAATTTATTTTCCAGTCTAGATTATAATTCAGTTCAAACTAATGTTACACTTGGAAATAATGTCCAAGTCACTGTTTTAGGAAAATGTACTGTTAGTATTTTAACCAAATAGGGGGAGAATAATTATGTGCCTGATGTTTACCATGTAGAAGGTCAGAAGCATAATTTGTTGAGTATTGGACAGCTAATACAGAAAGGTTACAGAGTTTACATGGAAGATAATCACTATGTGATTAAAGATGTTTGTCCAAGCAACGAGCTGATAGCAAGAGTGCCAATGACAAGCAATCACTTGTTTCCATTGAGGATAGTTCCAGAAAATACAGAAGTTGCATTCAAGGCAGAAAGTAAAGAATAAGTTGTTCATTGTGACAAGAAAGAAAATGACAGCGCTGATTTTCAGGCTGCATTTCAAACAGAAGTTCAAGATGATTCCTGGCTATGGCATTTCAAATTTGGACATCTGAATTTTGGTGGACTGAAGTTCCTACACACAAAGAGTATGGTAAAGGATTGCCATTGATTGACAAACCAAATAAAGTTTATGAAGGCTGCATTTATGGCAAGCAGCATAGAGAGACTTTTCCAGTTGGAAATCCATACAGAGCGCACACCCCACTTGAGATTGTGCACTCTGATATTTGTGGTCCAATGCAGACAACGTCCATTGGTGGCTGCAATTATTTTCTTACTTTTATTGATGACTACTCAAGAAAAACATGGGTATATTTTTTGAAACATAAATCTGATGCATTTAGTTGTTTTCAGCAGTTCAAGGCACTCGTGGAGAACTAGAGTGGACACCGCATAAAAATCCTAAGAACATACAGAGGCAGTGAATATGCTTCAAATGAATTTCTAAATTTCTATAAAAATCATGGCATACAGAAGCAATTCACTGCGCGGTATACACCTCAGCAGAATAGTATCACATAGAGAAAGAACAGAGCCATTATGGAAATGGCGCGCATCATGATGGAAGCAAAGCATTCGCCAAATAAATATTGGGGTGAAGCAGTCACAACTGCCATATACATTATGAATCGATGTCCGAAAAATAGCGTGAAGAAAAATATTCCTAAAGAAGCATGGACAAGTATGAATCATAGTGTTTTTCATTTAAAATTTTTTGGTTGTGTCGCATATGCTCATGTGCCAGATGGTCTAAGAAAGAAATTAGACAAGAAGGGACAAAAATATTTTTTTATTGGTTATTCTGAAGACGCAAAAGCATACAAGTTGTATGAACCTGTCGCAAGGAAATTAATCATTAGTCGCAACGTTCAATTTGTTTAGAATGGATCATGGGATGGAACCGTCAAGAAGAATGTCAAGATTGTGTCGAATGTCGAGCATGAAGACATGACGGAAGAAGTGGTACAAACACCATAAGTAAATCAACTAGTCGCAGCACCGTCGATTCCCATGACACCACGACATGGTTCAGCACAAGGAACATCAACACAAATCCCAGCTCAATCTACACCGACAAACACACCAAGAGGACAACAGACTCCATCAAGCAGTTCGACATCAACATATCCAGTGAAGACAAGAAGTCTGTGTGAGATGTATGAATATGGTACACCAAATTCCTTCTCACTCTTTACATTATTTTCTCAAAAAGGTGATCCACTAACATTTGAGGAAGCTGTTGAAGAAAAAGTATGGGCACAAGCCATGGATGAAGAAATAGAATGCATTGAGAAAAACCAAACATGGGATTGGTTGATGTACTAAAATATAAAGATGTAGTTAGCGTCAAATGGATTTATAAGACCAAACAAGATGGTGATGGAAATGTGCAGAAGCATAATGAAAGAATGGTAGCAAGAGGGTTCACACAACAACCCGTGCATAGATTTCAATGAAACGTTCGCACCAGTTGCACGCATGGATACAATCAGAATTATTTTGGCTATCACTCCACAAAACAAATGGCATGTTTATCAAATGGATGTTAAGTCAACATTTCTGAATGGTTATATAGATGAAGAAGTATATGTGGAACAACCACAATGCTATGAAGTCCCAGGACAAGAACACAAAGTGTACAGACTGAAGAAGGCACTCTATGGTTTAAAGCAAGCTCTAAGAGCTTGGTACAGTCACATTGATTCCTATCTCATTGATAATGGATTTCACAGAAGTGAAAGTGAGGCAACCCTGTACACCAAAGTGAATGAGCAAGGTAACATGTTAATTTTTTTCCTGTATGTGGATGATTTAATATTTACTGGTGATTTTGGCATAAAATAATTTAGAACAGTCATGGAAAGAGAATTTGAAATGACTAATTTGGGGTTCATGAAGTTCTTTCTGGGCATTGAAGTCCAGCAATCTGAAAGTGGTATTTTCATATCATAGTCCAAGTATGCAAATACAGTTTTAAAAATATTCAATATGTCAAATTGCAAGGCAGCCCCAACACCAGTAATAACAGGTTTAAAATTGAGCAAAGATGATGATGGATCAACTGTAGATCCTACGTTGTTTAAAAGGCTTGTTGGAAACCTTATGTATTTAACAACGACAAGACCAGATATCATGTATGGAGTAAGTCTGATCTCAAGATTCATGGAGTCACCAAAAGACTCACATTGGCAAGTAGGTAAAAGAATTCTGAGGTATGTAAGTAGTACAAAAGATATTGGAATAATGTATTCAACTTCAAAAAAATTTAAACTCATAGGATATACTGACAGTGACAATGGAGGCAGAACATATGACAGAAAAAGCACATCTGGGTACACATTTCATTTTGTTACAAGTGTAGTTTCGTGGGCTTCGAAGAAACAACCCATAGTAACTCTGTCTTTAGCAGAAGTAGAGTATGTCGCAGCCACAGGCGCTGCATGTCAAGCTATTTGGATGAGAAGAATGTTAAAAGATCTGTCACAGAACTAGCAAGAACCAACAACCATTTTCTATAACAACAATTCATCCATTTACTTGTCGAAGAATCATGTGTTTCACAAGAAAACCAAACACATTGACACAAGGTATCATTTCATAAGAGAGTTGGTGAATAACAAAGAAATTTGTTTAGAATTTTGCAGGCCTGAGGATCAACTTGCAGACATCTTTACAAAACCATTGGCAAGGGTTACATTTCAGTATCTTTGAATTTATTTGGGAATGACAAGTTTTGTACAGTGAACTCTATCATGAATAGAGCATGTTTTCTGCTCTGAAAAACATTTTGTAATATTTTGTTTTTTAAATTACGATCTGCTCATAATTAAGGGGGAGTGTTGGAAATATTAATTACTCGTTGATCCATAATCCAATCAGCCGACTTTGTCAGAGTCTGTAGCAGTTCAGAAAGTGCCAGAGAGTCTGACAAGATAAAGAGTTTGGATTTCTCATATATAAGATAGTATAATTTAGTTTCTGAAGCTAAGTTTCTAGGTAGAGAGTAATTACAGTCTTTAAATGTTAAGTCAGTTAGTCGGCAGAAATATTCTATATGAAGGATCAAATTGTAAATAAAAAAAATAGAGAAGAGACAGACAAGAAACAGAGAAGAGAAGTGTGGCGAAGAAGAAGAAGGAAAACTCACTAAAGAGTTTGAAGCTCAAGCTTCTATGTTTTACCAAGTTTGTATTTACGGCTGTAAGTTTTGTTATGTCGTCATATGAAATATAAATCCCTAATTTTATGGTTGAATGAATGTTTTAGATAGCCACACATCTTCTCCATATTTACCTGAGTGAATGTTGTTTACATTTACAGTGAGTGAAAGACATCAAGAATCCATGAATATTTCACTGTGTAAAAGTTCCTAGTTTTATGCGCAAGTTCCTAGTTTAAGGCACAAAGGTTTGACACAAATCTTGTTTATTATTTTCTTATATGATAGTGTGAGTGATTTGCAATATAGTTATGTCACAGTTAATCCTAGGTTATCGCAGTAAAATATGTTTTTCATATACCTAAGTCGTTAGGCTAGGAAATATAAAGTTATTGTGCGAAAGTGAAAACTTGTTCGCACATGAGTTGGTCGCAACCAAATTCATGTCGTAGTAAAAGCGGTTTGAAGCCAAAGTAAAAGTCCTTCATAGGTGAAGAGTCCATCGCAGTTACTCCTTCATAGTAACTATGTCGCAGCACAGTAACTCTCGCGCAGTAATTTCTTCGCGCAGTAAATTCCGTCGCAAGAAAATTGAGTCGCAAGTTTTGAAAAAGTTAAAAGGGGAAAACAAAAGGGCTGTGCTGCACAGTAACTCAAGTTAATTTCCGCGACCGCCTTTTTTTTCTATCCAATCAATTGTTTGGCCCTGAGACCTTGAAGCTTCTAGTTGGTCCTGAGGAGCATGAAAAAAGCACAGGTGGCTTGAGCTACAAGAAATCCCAACCACAAATCGACCATGCTTGTGTTGAAAATAAAACCCAATAGTATCGTGACAGGCATGCCTACCATGTAAAATGGGCCAAGATTGATATTTGCACTGGTAGAAGGACGAGAGCTTCCTCTAAGTAGCCCACAACCTGTTTTCTGAGGACAATTGCCCAGTTCACAGAGTCCTACAATCAGCATGGCCATTGCTATTAGAGACAAGATGCTTTGGTAGGTGGTGAACAACCATCCCCACAGATGGTGCATCATGGTTATGAAGGTCATGTCTAGGATTCCTATGACCATGACACAGAAGAGAGTCACCAACATGGCGATCCGGGCCTTATGAGGCATGTTGGATACCAGTTTGTTGCCTATTCTTGTAGAAACTACGAGGATGAGCTAAGACCAGAATATATAGATAGTAAAAGTTGCATGGATAAGTATTCCCATCGTTGCCTCAACAACCTTTGATTTTATGAGAAGGCCCAAGGATCATCAATTCGTACCACCACCATTTTGAGCAGACCGATACACAGCTAGGAATGGCCAAGGTGAGAAGGGATTTCCATTTTTTAATGTTAAGAATTGTTATCTCAATTGATTTCTATGAATAGTGCATTGATTAATTAGTTAGTTGACTTGGTCACATTACTTAGAATTGTTATCCATAATATTCTCTGATTCATGGCATTTACTTATAGTTTTGTTGTTATGTAGTCTTATAAATACTTGTTTAATTATCTTGATATTTAGAAGGTATTCCATTTCCTAATCAATCAATATACTTCCATCATCCATCATCTTCTACTTCTTTTCTTTAATATTTAACATGGTATCAAAGCTTATAACCTAATACATTTTTTTAGAAGAGAAAAATTAAACATCATGCATGATGCCTATGCCTACACCATTATAGTCGTCTCTTGGTACCAAAAAAACACTTAAAGATCATTCATATAACAAAAAACAATTGCATCAAAGAATCACCGAACCAAGGATTTCTTACTACACACCTCTTTAACATCAGAGATGAGAGCACAACTGTTGGATGTAGACATCCAACATCCCTTGCTTATTTATTCTAACACTGGGCCAACTGATATATTTGGAGACGTCATGTATTTTCGAGAAGGTATACCCTACCCTTCAGTCTATTTCCTTCTCCACTGTTATTAGCAACAAACTTTCACGTAACGATCTTCAGTTCCTAAAAGGAATACTCAAGAGAAAGGAAGAAAATTTATCGTCGATATAGTGGATAAGTTTTTCAATACATGTCTCATGAATACAATTTTTGAGGAAAGATCCAAATCGAGTTTAAAGGGGAGATTGTTAGGGTTAACCTTGACTCATGAATGAGTCATAAGTTGTTTAGGTCTAGCACATAGTTTGGCCATATGGTTTCTTGTATCCCACGGTACTTTCCCATGGTATTGCATGTGATGAGGCCTTTATAAGGCTTGAGGAGGCTCCACTGTAAAGTGGCTTGGAGGTGAACGGTGAATGATCTTCATTGGTGTTGGTTTTTCCCCGCATGGGGTTTCCATGATAAATGTTTGTGTCCATGTAAATGTCGCTTGTAATATTTATTTCAGGCACGTATTTTTTTATTAATGCTCCTTCAAAACCTAATAATTGGTATAAGCAAAGAGAGTGGTGGTACCACACTTTGTCTGTGCCAATGTGTGGTGCTGCTGAGGGTCACTTACTCCAATTCTTTGGTAACGCCCTGTGCTAGCTATACAAGTTGTAGTGCCTGTTTTAATTAGTTCAAAAAAAAAAGAGGGAACTCTCTAATTAGTCATATCAAGATGGTTACACCAAGAAAAAATTTTAGAAGTTGAAGAGCAAGTATTGTTGACACTGAGCCAAAATATTGGACAATGATCCAACATTACTCAGAAGATTGAAGAAAATCAAAGAAGATCGATTCTTGAATATGGAGCAATCAAAATCACAACTAAAAGAGATTGAAGAGGTAAGAAATCTCTTAACACAGTATGAATATCTCAAACATTTGATGGAGATAATTATGATCTATGGGCTATAGAAGTAAGAAGTTTGTTAAGGTCACAAGATCTATGACAATTTGTGGTTGAAGAGGATCCCATTGATCTAGATTCATTTAAGGTTTTGTCTGAGTCCCATAAAAAAAGAAGGAAAGTTGTTTCCTTAAGTCTCATACAAGACACTATAGATTTTTCCATTTTTCATTACATTGCAAAAGAAAATACTCCGAAAAGAGCATGGGATATACTAAAACAAATATTTAGTGAAGAACCAATTGTAGAAGAAAGTGACTTTGAAGGTCACGCAAAGCACCAAGAATCCCATAGTGAAGTGGAAGACAGTCAAGAAGACTTTGATTATGAGGCAGCTAGTGATCATGTAATCCCTGTAAAGGTTGTTGATCCAGTTATGTTTGTTGATGACACTGAAAACAAACATGTCAATGTAGTGGTACTCAATGATGTGAGTGATAGTCTCTCTAAGCAAGATGTTGCAATAGAAAAAATAACTAAGAGGGGGGGGTGTTGAATCAGTTATTCATAAGCTTAAACAATTATCCCCTTTTTATTATTACTATAAACAATGCTTGTAATTACCAAATACCAATCAACTTATTACAGAGAGCTTAATGACTAGCCATAAAATAAATACAGTCATTCACATGATAAACACTAAGACACAATTACGAGGAAACCTGTAAAGGGAGAAAACCTCTTCTTATTAGGATGTCAAGAAAGCTTTAGTTTTGTACATTGCAGATATTGAGCACCCACTCAAATGAGGCCGCAACCTCTTGGATGAAAGCACCCACTTCCATATTTACAAGCACCAACTTGCACATAGAAGATATTGATCTTCTCTAGCACCGCCCTACCACCCAGATTTCAGCTTTAGTTGCACATTTCTTGCCAACTTGGTCACTGTGATGTCGACATCCTCTATTTCTTTTTTATTCTCATTTTTATATTCAATCCTAGATACTTCACATTGTCTGCTACACCCTTGTTTTCCACACAGTCTGAGAGTTATTTCATCAAAATATATAACTCATTAATCTCACACAAAATCTCTTTGAATTCTAGTTTGATGGTTGGGAAATGAGAAACTGAATCAACATGTACCATAACTGACTAGAAACAGAGATGACAAATAACTAAAATGACCGCTCAATTGCTTCGACATTTTTTTTTGTCCATACGTGTCATCTTCCTGAGTATTTATGTCAATTCTAGTCTGTCTTTTATTTTTCATAAACATAGATCTTTTCATTGGACCATCCTTATACCTTGCTTATCATGTCAACCTTGTGGACCTTCATTGATTGATTCGAGAAATTATTGACCAGGCCGATTCTCCATCATTTTCGACTAGTGTTGCTTCAACCAACTCACTAATTCTGTCTTGGACCAGTTTGTAAATGAAATGCCATCAATGAAAATTTCTACAATCAATGGTAACTAGATTAATGGCTTAAAATTTTTCAACAATGTCCCCCTTTGGCATTGATGGAAACACTTCATTGTGTTACCGACCTTGACCAATCATGCTTGATTGGGCTGCTCAAATTCATTCCCCCTTTGACATCAATGGAAATGAGCACCTGTTAGAATAAATATGTAGACACTGCTCCCCCTATCGTGATAACCATCTACTTTCTTTGTCAACTAGAATTTTATAAGTAAAATGTTCATATATTCAATTAACTCACTCCCCTTTACATAACAGAGTAATTTATTGTGAAGAAAATCTTACACCCAACTTCTGGCGTAAATAATCAAACTGTGTTTTTGTGAGAGGTTTAGTAAATATCTCAGCAATTTGTTCTGTCAATGGAATATAATTCAAATGAACAATTTTTTAGTTACTTGCTCCCTTAAAAAGTGATACTTGATTGGTATATCTTTGGTCTTAGAATGAAGAACTGGATTCTTTGAGACGTTGATTGCACTAGTATTATCACATTGAATCGGAATGGGTTCATCATATTTTACCGCCAAGTCTGTAAGAGATTGTATCATTCATAACACTTGAGTACAACAGGTGGTAGCTACAATATATTATGCTTCAGTGGTGGATAAAGAAATAGGCCCTTCTTTCTTGCTCAACCAAGTAACTAACGAATCTCTCAAAAAGAAAGAATCTCCACTTGTGCTCTTCCTTTCATCTAAGAAATTAGCCTAGTCAGCATCTAAATAAACTATTAATTGAAAGTTCTAATTTCTTGGATACCAAAGGCCATAATTCATTGTCCCTTTCAGATATTTAAATGTGTTTAACAACTATCAAATAACTTTGTTTAGGATCAGATTGAAACCTTCCTACCATACCAATAGCGTGCATTATGTCTGGACGAGAGGATGTGATATACACTAAGCTGCCTATCATCGACCGATATGAACATTGATCAACTTCTAATGATGTATCATCCTTTCTTAGATTGCATCCAACAACCATAGGTGTACAGACAGGTTTAGAATCTTCCATCTGAAATCTTTTCAACATTTCCTTTAGATATTTCTCTTGAGAAATAAATATTCCTTCAGGATATTGAACAACTTGTAGACCTAGAAAAAATGACAACTCTCCTATCATTGACATTTCAAATTCTGATTGCATTGCAACGACAAACCATTGAACTGATGAAGCACTATTACTTCCGAAAATTATATCATCGACATAGACTAAAATAATTAATAGATCGTAACCATATTATTTTATATATAAATTACTGTCAATTGTTCCTTTGTTGAACCCTTTATTTTGAACATACTTATCCAGTCGATAGTACGAAGCACGTGGAGCTTGCTTTAACCCATATAAATCATTTTTTAGTTTGCAGACAAAATTAGGATCATCTGATAGTTGAAATCCTTCAGGTGGTTAAATATAAACTTCTTCTTATAATTCTCCATAGAGAAAAGTTGACTTGACATCCATCTGATAGAATTTAAAATTCTTATGAAAAACATATGCAAGAAACATCCTTATAGATTCCAATTTTGCCACGGATGCAAAGGTTTCATCAAAGTCAGGTCCTTATACTTGTGCATATCCTTTGCAGACCAATCATGCTTTATTTCTTACAATATGTCCTTGTTCATTTATTTTGTTCTTGAATACCCATTTGTTTCATATAACATTCTTATCCACCGGTCTAGAAACAAGTTCCCAGGTGTTACTCTTTTCAATTTGATCAAATTTTTCATTCATAGCTTTAATCCAATCTTCATCCTTACTGGATTCAATAAAAATTTTGGGCTCAATCAAAGAGATGAAGGCAATCTAAGATTTCTCTGAAGCTTGGTTCAATTTTCTTCTTCTTTGTACTCCTTGACTCTTGTCTCCAATAATTTGACTCTCAGGGTGATTCTTCTGAACAATTCTGGAAGGGGGGTTTTGTTCTAATTTCTGTATTGAATATTCTTGCTTGAATCCTACGGATCTGTTTCTGATTATTCATCTACTTTTGATTTTCTCAATTGTTGTTCCTCAATATCATTTGTGTTTTCATCATCTAACTCAACACTTCTTGTTTTTCAGTCTTTCATGGGAAGTTCTTCATCCACCCGAACATCAATACAATCCATCAATCTATGTAGCATTTTGTTAAAACATCAGTATCCTTTACTGTTGGTAGCATACCCTAAAAATATTCCTTCATGCGCTCTATCATCAAATTTTCCTAACTATTCATCATTATTCTTGATATAACATCTACTTCCAAATACCTTGAAATGCTTGATTGAAGCTGGTTGACCAAACCAAAGTTCATATGGTTTTTTATTACGGTTTGGTCATAAATGAGATTTGTTAAGAATATGAACGATTGTGTGAATAGCCTCCACCCAATAAGTCTGAGAAATACTCCTTTAATTCATTATTGACCTAGCCATTTGCTGAATCGATTTGTTTTGTCGTTCAACAACTCCATTTTGTTGCGGGATACCTGAAATAGTATATTCTCTCTTAATTCCATGCCGATCATGGAACTCTTTAAAATATCTTGAAAAAAACCCTCCTCCTCTATCTATCAGACCATATTTCCTTCACTCATCTACCTGTTTGATTTTTGGTTAAAGCTTTGAACACTTTGAATTTTCAAAATCTTCAGACGTTTGTTTTAGAAAGGCTACCTGTGTAAGCCTAGAATAATTGTCAATAACAAACATAAAATATCTTTCACCTCTAGTTCCTTCCTTTCTAGATTGTCCACACAAATCCATATGAACTAATTGGAGAGGTTTGTCTGTTGTTGTGTAGCTCTTTCCTTTAAACTGAGTACGAGTCAATTTTTCCATTTGACAAGGTTTGCAGACAGAGTTATATGGCTTAGATATTCTTGGGAGATTTTTTAATTGCACCTATTTCATTGAGTTTGATAATATGATCAAACTTTAAATGACCAAGTCTACTGTGCCATAACCAACTTTCATCGTATTTGCACAAATGAAATTCCTCCTTATCTTCTTCCAACACATATACATTGTTTTATGTTCTTACCCCTTTTACAATCACCTTTCCCGTGTTTACTAATTTTATTTTGCAACCCTTTGTAGTGAACGTAACTTGACATCCTTTGTCACACACCTGACTAACACTCATAATATTGTGTTCCAGTCCGTAGACAAGTAGTACATATTGAGACTTGCCCTTACTATTACTTAAAATCACCAATCCTTTTCCTCTAATTCTACATGGAGCATCATTTCCAAATGTCACTTTTCCTATTTAATTTTCACTTAGTGACAAAAAAATACTTTTATCACCAGTCATATGTTTGGAACATCCACTATCGGTATACCAATGACTCTTTTGTTTTTGGCCAGAGAGCACCAATCCACATTCATTCTTTTCTTTCTTCTTCCACACTTTGACATTTTCCACTGGGCGATTCATTCTCGATTCTGTTTATAATCCCTTAAATGGCACTCTAGTAATTATGTCCAAAATTATGACAAATATAGCATTTTGGCTCTTTGTTTAATAGGTTAAAAGAGTTGACATGTTTATCTTGAAATCTCTTTTCAATTGTCGAATGCACTATATGCTATTGGTGTTCAAGCATCGATTGTTTAGTTCTTTGTTGTGATATATGATTGTTCTTTTGCGTTCTTAGATACATGGTTTTAAGATTAAAAATGCATTTGACAGCTTTATGACCAAAATTTGAACAACAAAAACAATATCCATAGAAAAAAATTTGGTACCTGAATATTGATTGTCTTTTTGAAAATGGTCAACTCTTCCCTTGCTCACTTTGTTCTTGAGTAGAATTCAAATGCCATTTTTTATTTTCATCTATAATTCTGGTGATCAATCTTTCTTCACTTTTTCTTGGCTGTTGAATATGATCAATACTTTTTGCAAACTCATTGTATTCACATATCATCAACTCAACATAATTGTTATTTGTGTCAGCTTTGATGAAGTTTGTCGACTTTGTGCATCCTGGTTGCTTGTTATTTTCAGAGTTGATCAACTTGGTCGATTCACTGTTTTCTGACCTACTGCTACTTGAGCTTTCTTCATAAACTAGACCCGTTTTTATAAGAGGATATCTTTGATTGTTCAGAATGGCATTTAGTTCTTCTGAGTCTTTAATACTTGACATATTTTGATAGTACAATGCTTGAAATTTTTCTAATTCTTTTCTTACCATAACACCTTCTTCTTCTAACTCTTCACGTCTAGTTTCCTCTTTAGCCAAGTGACGTTTGAGAATGTATTCTATTTTCTTTACTTCTTATAACTCAATATTTAAATGAATAATATTTTCAGTAGCATCATTATAGTTTTTCTCATAATTGATCAACAATTTCTCTTGTTTTTTTCTTTCTATCTGAGTTTATCAATTTCTTCCAGAACACTGACAAGTTCTCCTTCCACATCAATTTTAGCCTCTTTATCGCTCAGTTCACTTCCTGTGCTTTCATTATCTAAATCTTCTAGAGACATGAGCATGAAATCATTCGATGTATCTTCATTAGTTGAATCACTGTCTGTATCATTCGAAGAGTCACCATCATTATTTCAAAAACTTTTCTTCATAAATTTCGTCCCTTTATTGAAATTCTTGAGACTGAACTTTTCTTCATCATCAGATACTTGGTCTTTCATTTTGTATGGACACTTGGATGCAAAATTGCCTATCATACCACAATTGAAACATTTGAAGGGTAGCTTACCTTTAAATTTTCTTGTCCCTTTCTTCAATCTTCTTACAAATTTTGTTTCAATCTCATCTGCATTAGAATTAGTGTGTTTATTTGCCTTAAAAGACACTTCTCTTGTGGTGGGTTTGTCTTTACTGATTCTCATTTCATAAGCAGATAGAGTTCCTAGAAGTTGGTCCATGGTCAAATGTTTGAGATTATCTAACTCTTCTATAACCGATACTTTTGAGTTAAATTTGTCAGGTAGAGATCTTAAAATTTTCTGAACCAAAAAGGAATCATCTATATTTTCACCAAGGCTTTTCATGATATTGTCAAGCTCTTCAACTCTTAAGAAATACTTTATTACAATTACCATCATCATTCATTTTTAACTGTTCAAATTGCAATCTATGAGTTTGAAATTTAGAATCTTTTACTTTCTCACACCTTTCTCATTACATTCGTAACTATTTATCAGCTTGGCCCACATATCTTTGGTAGATGTGCAATGCATGACTTTCACGAATTCAACTTCTGCAAGACCAGTGAGAATAACATTCGTTTCCTTTGCATTAAAATTGAACTCCACTTGTCATCTCTGGAAGCTAATACAATAGGATTCACATATCCGGTCTCAACAACATCCCAAGCGTCAGCACCTAAGGACATTATATAAGTTCTCATTCTTATTTTCCAGAAAGCAAAATTTATGCCATCAAATAGAGGAGCTTTCTGGAACTGGATTTGATACCAATTGTTGCAATAGACAGAATAACTAAGAGGGGAGGTGAGTCAATTATTCATAAGCTTAAACAATTATCCCATTTTATTATTATTATAAACAATGCTTGTAATTACCAAATACCAATAAACTTGTTGCAGAGAGCTTAATGATCAGCCATAAAAGAAATATAGTCATTCACATGATAAACACTAAGACACAATTACGAGGAAACCCATAAAGGAAGAAAACCTCTTCTTATTAGGATGTCAAGCAAGCTTCAGTTTTGTACATTGCATATATTGAGCACCAAATCAAATGAGCCCACAACCTCTTGGATGAAAGCACCCACTTCCATATTTACAAGCACCAAGAAGAAGACTTGCACTATGTTCCAAAAGCTGAAAAATAATATGAAGAACAACTACTTAGCATCAAGATCCAAAAGACAAAGAAGAAGTCCAAGTACACTTCAAGGAAGAAAGTGAAGCTAAATTTTTTGAATGAAATGTAACCCTAGCTGACACATACATAGACCAGCAGGCATCTGTTTGCATTGATAGTGCTGAAAGTATTGTCTAGTTGAGATTAAAGAAGTGTGTTAAGAGTTGTCATCTCAACTGACCACTATCAATAGTGCATTAATTAGTTAGTTAGTTGAGTAGTTGAGTTGGTCTCATTAAGTAGAATTAGTGACCCATGGTATTTGCCTATAGTTTTGTTGTTATATAGTCTTATAAATACTTGTCTTAATATTGAAAAGGTATTCCATTTCCCAAGCAATCAATATTCATGTTGGGTGTTCCACCATTTTTTTTTAATCTCTAACATTTAAAACACTGTGTAGACCCCCTTGACATTTGTTGTGGATGCTAGAACTATAGCATAGGTAGGCCAAAAGAGCAAGCACTAGGTTAAAATATGTCCATGCAACTATTAAGGCTGCGCTGTGGATTCCCAATCTGAAGTAACAGATGAGAAAATCCTACAGACAGGGATCCTTTTGCTAGTTCCATCTCTCCTAGCCTTCCCATGAACAACATCGATATCATCGCTTTCCCATATGACAGTAAACCTGCCAGCACCATTGGCCTTGTTATGCCCCCTATTTGCCTCACTTCTTAAACCGAGAAACATTAGAGAAACTAATTGGAGTTAAATCGAGAAACACTAGATACTTAAAACTAACAAAATTTGAATACATTCAGGAGGTTTTCAGCCTTCATTCTTAATACTTTTACAGTTCTACGCACGTATTTTAGACTTTTACAGTCCAAAGAGAATTGAATGGCCAACGGTGTTGGAATTTCATTTCATCTTTGCCTTGAGGACAATTTTTTTTATGTTTCGAATTTTTAGTTTCCCATCACATAAGGTTTCATTTTAAAAATTCTGAAACTATGAATTTTTTTCATCAATAAAAATTTATTAAAAAACTTAAATATTAATAATAAAAAAATAGTCATGAAAATATTGGAAATCTAACAAAGTTGTATAAAAAATGACAAAAACCACTAAAAGTGCAATCCACAAGCATTATGCAATATACTAAATTTAAGGCGTGCAATATACCAAACACCAAATTTTACAAATTCTACACATTGCAACATACCAAAGACCAAACATCAAATTTTAGAGTGTGCAACATACCAAACACTACATTTTTAAGCCACTATTAAATTTATAATAAAAAAATAATCTTGATTATTTTTAAGCCACTATTAAATTTATAATAATAATAAAAAGAACATCTTATCATAATTAATTAGTAACCAACAAATCCCCATATAAATGATACCTTATTTTATCTTACTAATAAATTTTATTAAAAAAAGAAATAAACATCTTAAGCAGACAAGTATTAGATACAATCGGTCTACTATATATTTTCCATATAAAAATAATAAATATTTATTCTATTATAGATCTAAGTTTTCCTTAAAAAAAAATCAAATTGTGTTCATGTAACTAATATTTATATTTTATTTAAAGTTTCTAATTTTATATGAATTTCAATCTATTCTAATTTTTTTGGGGGGCATTGGCTAAGTAACCAAGGGATCGCACCCGGCCTAGACCACACCAACCCCTAACATGGTTGGATTTTTTGGTATCCGACGAGATTCTTAGGAGGCTTCTTAACCATACCCCTCCACTAACTGTTCTACATCTCGAGGATTACTCTAATTAATAATTGTAAACTTCACAAGATTAATGCACAACTTATGCAACAAACTATTATATCTCAAATACAACCACTTGAATACCTACAAAAATATACAAAATACTCAACATATAAGATACATGATTATGGTCAGTATTGAAATTTAAATTAAAAATAATGAAATTAACTATATATTTTAAAGTGCAAAGCTGATTGGTTTTTATCAATCGTGTATATCATTAAAAGTTAGTGAGTAAGAGGATCTTATCCATAGTCATTTCAAATTTTTATGATATGTTTTTTTACATTTTAAACAAAGTTCTTATAACCTGACCTCTTATTGTCAATTAAACTTTTCATTGTTTGCTTATCCTTGACAATTATGACTGTGGGCAGTGCCCGCTTTGACATCTACTTTCTAAGTCAACTTTGGCATCTTTTCTGGAGTCTATGAAAAAATCTGACAACCTCGCTTATAGCTACCCTATGGCTATTTTCATGCATCTCTGTGGTAGCGTCTGACAACATCGAGGCTCGTTCTTGGAGAAGCTGAGCTACCCTGTGGCTATCTGCATGCATCTCTCTGCGGACTTGCTGCCACGACTTTGCATGCATTTCTTCAATCCAATTTTATTCCTGCTGCCAAGGCTCTTCCCATTTCATATATAAATTGAAGGAACCCACACTATATGCTTCACAAGACCAGCTCGTATTAGAGTTGAAGCTCTGAGTCCATAACGTTGATATAAGCTTAGAAGTCGAGATGGCAAAGCGCGATGTGCCTCAGTTTTGGTGGCGGATGAATTCCTAGGTCGATTTCATGATAGATGATGAACATTCTATTAGTTTTCTTTTTTTTTCTTTGTTTACCGTCGAGATGGAAAAGCATGTTGTGCCTCAATTTTGGTGGCAAATGAATTCCTAGGTCGGTTTCATGATAGCGGGTGAACATTCTACAAGTTTCCTCTTTTTCCTGCTGCAATTCTATTGATGTTCTCCTCGCAAGAAAGACCACGGTGATAGAGATTTTGTAATTCCAAATGCCCTAGTTGTGATAGAGATTTTGTAATTCCAAATGCCCTAGTTAAAGACTAGCTGCAATTCTACCCAAGTTCTCCTCGCAAGAAAGACCAAGGTTATAGAGATTTTGTAATTCCAAATGCCCTAGTTAAAGACTAGGGCTATAGAGTTTTTGTAATCCCAAATGAAGTAGTTATATGAAGATATTACTTATACAATTCTAACTGCTTGTATAGCGTCTCTTCTGATCTCTCAATTCTATATGTAAGCTGGTTTCATGCAAGTAATACTCAACAAATACTGTTGTTCATGCAACTTGCTGGCATATTTATTTGAACAGATTTTCTCCTCTATTTTAGCTACGCCAGATGTACATCCTCAAGTAAGTTTTATGATCAAGTCATTTTTATGATCATAAAGAATACCATCTCCTTTTGGATGCCTTGTGAATCTTACTATGATACTCATAGATTCCTCGCAATTCGTTTCTCGAATATCCAAATACGCAATAAATTAGTGAACAGAGCCTTGAATTGTACTGCTATGCTGGCGCAACTACTGCGATTTAATATACTTGTCATCAATTTGCTTTAGGGAATATAATTCAGCACACCTACTTTCCACAAACATGTTCCATCTCTTGAAGAGATACTTTTTGCTTTTGCACTAACCTGATATGTGACTCCCACCAACAAAGTATGGTAGATGCTTCATCTATTTACGAACTAATGTTTTTCTTTTGCACGAACCTGATATGTGACTCCCACCAATAAAGTATGGTAGGTGTAAGGACGTAAAATATGTCTCTCTTCAGAACTGAAGAAGTTAACAGCAAAATACACATGATTGTTTTGTATCCATTCGTCAAATGCCTCTAGGGTATCTTACCCCTATTTAAATATTAACTTGCACATTAAATGGGTGTTGTCCTCCAAATAACCCAAATTTTGGATATCAGTCGCTAGGCGATTCTGTGGTGAAACTTTACAGTACCTGCACAAATTGGTTAAAATTGGTTAAATGGATTGTTTTATTCTAACAATTATTCTTATAGAATAGTGTGAATTGAATCATCAATAACGATATTTATAGAGTAGTGTGAACTGAATCACTAATGATGATAGTTGGTAATAATATTGATTTGTACTAATCTAATATTGAATCATCAATGATACAATGATACGG